>CAWUFW010012532.1:0-417500 GCA_963921515.1 Calotriton arnoldi
TGCCGCACTCCAAGACCGGTTTCAGAGTTGCTTTATTTTCACCACCACTACCACCAGTCGTGGTGAAAATAAAGCAACTCTGAAACCAATCTCTGGAGTGCGGCATCCTTTGTGTTTCTGAATACATATATATATATATATATATATATATATATATATATATATATATATATATATATATATATATATATCCAAGCTCCGTTTCCTTGTTTCCCAAAACGAAAAACAGCACTCGCGAGGGCCAATAAACTCTAGCAACTGCCCCGCGAGTGCTGTTTTCTTTTGGGAAACAAGGAAACAGAGCCTGGATAAATATCGCGGGCGCACCCCGCGTTTGTGAAGCACCCGTCCGCAAGTGCGCCGTTCACTGTGCATCAAGGAGCATATATATATATATATATATATCAAAGAAAACAATCCTGCTCCAACGAAGAAGAGGCACGTACTCGAGGTATGTGTGGATAAGGCTTCTTTATTGTATGTCAGGTCTTCCACGACCCCGCATTGAAAGAGAGACGCATTTCGCCTGCGCAGCAGGCTTTATCAATATATATATATATACACACACACACACACACACACACACACACGGACACGGACACATATATATATATATACATAGATTTTATCTCTACATATATTTATATATATGTATCTATATACATATATCTATACATATATATGTATATAGATACATATATATATATCATTCACTCTTTAGACTTATGTATATATATGTATCTATATACACATACATATGTATATAGATACATATATATACATATATCATCTACAGAGAGAAAGAGACTCTCTCTCTCTCTCTATATATATATATATATAAAGAAAGATCTCTCTCTTTCTCTAATTTTTTTTATAGCTATGGCTTCCCTGGGGGCCAATTGTGGCCCCCACGGAAAGCACATAGCTATAAAAAAAAATTGCCCCCACAGGGGGCACTGAGCAGGAGGACCGACCCCCTGCAAATATTGCCACCATTGTACTTTAAAAAAATATATTTTTAGCATTTTTGGGGGGCGATCGTGCCCCCCAAGGAAAGCCAACATGTCTACATAAAAAATATGCCCCCACAGGGGGTCGGCCACTGAGCAGGAGGACCAACCCCCTGCCAATATCGCCGCCATTTAAAAAAAAAAAAACCATTTTTTTTTTCATTTTTGGGGTGCGATCGCGCACCCCAAACAAAGCCAACTTTCAACAATTAAAAAAAATATGCCCCCGGGGGGGGCCGACCCATTACCATAAGGGCCGACCCCCCAAAGACATCCCTGCTGTCTAGTGGGGTTTCCTGGCCGTGGATCGCAACGCTGCCGCGATCCACGGCCAGGAAACCCTTTCAGGAAGGCCTCGTTTGAAAGGGGAGACTCTCCCCTTCAAACGAGGCCTCCCTGAAAGCTGGGGAGGCCGGATTTCCCCTTCGGAGTCGAGCGCGGCCTTACCTGCTGCTGTCCTCAGCTCCGGTGGGGAAATCAGTGACGTCAGAGCGCCTCGCGGCGCGCTGACGTCACAGATGGGCGGGAGGGGGAGCGGGGGGAGACGCGGAAAGCCTTCCACGTCTCCCCCAGGGGGAATTAAAAAAAAAACAATCTCCGGTGCGATGCACCGGAGGTTTAAAGGGGGCCGCACCAGGGAGGTAGTGCTTGCGTCGGCCATTGGCCGATGCAAGCACCAAAGGGGTTAATTTATTTTTACGTTACATATATATTACTTATAATTTTTAAACATTTAAAAATATTTTTAACTATGTTTATTTTAATTATATGCATTATTTACTTTATTTTACATTATTTTTTTAACTTAAATAAAAAACGATATTTTTAACAACGATATTTTTGACATCGATATTTTTTTTCCGATATTTTTGTACTTACCATAATGTAGATAGGATGTCGATATTCTTGACTTCGATATTCTTGCGTCGATATTTCTGTAGGTTGATATTCTGACCTTCGATATTTTGTCAGTGATTCTCCTACAACAACTATTTATCTTAAAGTGGCCTTAAGGGTCAAAAAGCAGTTTGGTAAAGTGAGGTATTTGTAAGGAAGAGTAATTGGTATTGTGGTCTGTTATGGTGGTCAGATCATTCTATGTTGGCTCCAAGTTTCCTGACGGAGAAGTTGACATCTTTAGCTCACCGTGCATTGGCTGCTTCACAGCCCCTTTCTTCTGAGCAGCATCTTCCTCGAGCAAGAACACCTTCAGTGCCTCTCCTGAGCAGCTTTTCAGCTCTGTCTCTACACAGCAATGTCTAGGCAGCCACTCCGGGCAGTCGTTGGAGAAGTACCCAGGTTTCTGGTTCTAAACCCTGAAGGGGAGTTGGCAGTGGATACCACAGCCCTGGAACTCAGAGAGCTTCTCAGGTGCTACTAATGTGGAGACCCCGGATTTCTGGTAGGGAAATCTTGGAACATGGCTGGGAGTCTCTGTCCCATCTTTATACTAAAGTGACAAATAGAAGCTTTATATTGCCATAGTTCTGAAACCAGTTCTGGGCAATTCTGCCATTTTGCTTATTCCACTTTGAATGAGCAAACTTTGTTACAAGTTGTGAGAAGGAAGGTCAGGGTGGAACTGGGAGTCTCCCGGCAAGCAAAACCCCAAAAAGGGAAGAAAGGCTAGAGAGGCTGCCCCACTTAACTGTCTGTTAACTTGTGGAGCGGGCCCTACCAGAGAACGATGTTCCATGAAAGGTCAGGGGAACTCCCTTATTTCAAAGAGGTCCTCTGTCTCCTCACCCTAACTCTCATCAGTCTTATCCACTTGAAAGGATCATTGGAATGTCTTGGGAGAGTCCTGCAGTTCATATCTGCTGTCTGGGCTTTTCCTCTAACCCTGAACTTGAGTGCAGCAAATACAAAATAGGCCTCAACGTGGCTACGGTCATCCAAGCCATAAATGGTTCATTTAAACACCCTCTACACATACCAAACAATGCATATATGGAAATTCCATGTCCCATATGCATGGGCAAAGGAGCTAGTTGCAGGGGGCTAGCAGACTAGTTTGAAAAAGGCTGGAGAGGCCAGTAGGTGACTCTCACAGCCATGGACTTATAAAAGGGCCTGCCATTTCATTTTTAATGATATCACTGTCGCCACTGTCAGCCCTCTGCAGTCCTGCAAGTGGACTGTAGTCAAGCTCAATAAAGAGGTGGCAGATGGTGTGCCTCTCTAGATACACAGCCCTGCTGTGGGTCTCACTCTGTGTCACAAAAGTACTTCCAGCACATATGCATAAGTGTGGTAGTGTTATGCTCCACAGGCCTTGCTTCTCCTAATTGCTGCAGGAAGATGGACTGCAGAAATTGTGCCAATAGAGACGTGGGCGGCTAGCTGCTGCCCCAGCCTTTGCTCTTAGTCAGATGTTGTGATGTGGGCGGCTGAAAGAAGTCTTATGATTCCACTTTGCATTGTTCTTTAGCTGCTTTGAATTTGATGCCATATGTGAGCAGCAGGAAAAGAAAATTACATACCTTGTGTTGTTCTTAATGTTTTTTGCACATCTCTCACATTGCACATACCATCCTGAATGGTGCTTTTCTAACTGGTCATTATGCAGTAGTCTGACATCTAGTCATCAATGGTGGGAACTGCAGAATAGTCTAAATTGAATTTTTCTATTTTTAGGTCAAACAATCGAGACCACTTGTATATACTTTACTATATACTTATAAATATACTTATATGTGGGCTTAGAGCCCACCCACTGTTTTCATTTGTCTGTTTCAGTGTCCTTTAAAACTACTTGCGTGCTAGTGATCAGTCCTACCTCTAGTCCCTCCTTTTGTCTCTGGTTTCCTCCCACAGGCACAGGGACCAACTACTGTATAGTTACGCTCATTTGGGGGACTATTTTATTTCTTTGTTTTCTGCTCTCACGTCCCTCACCCCTCCTGCCACGTCTCCCACCTTCTCCCATGTGCTACATGCCCACTCCCACCTAACCCCAGCGTCGCTGTGTTTATTCCATAAAATTCATATTGATCTCCCTGTTGTCTTCATCTCCCTACAGCTCCTCATCTTTTCACCTGTCATGGAAATCAAATACTGTTCCACTGAATTCCGAGACATGTAGTTCTTTTTCCTTTAAACTGCACTAAGCGCACGAATAGCACGAGTTGCAGGGACTACATATGCCATCATGCCAAGCACTTTCCTACCTCACGTTGATATCACCACCATTCCAGCTGTGCGTGCCACGTTTCTGTGAGCCCTGGCGTTGTTGTTGACACCATATACTGGTGCCGAAGCGGAGCATCACAAAAGAGGCGGCTGGGGCTCAGGAGACAACAGCAGGCGGCAGTGTAACACAGGCTCAACTGACCCTCACTTTAGCAGCCAGCAGGACGCAATTTACAAATCAGTCAAACACACTAAGATTACTTCAATTCCTCCTTCTCCGACTCCGTCCATTTCATAAAGCCTGGAGGGGATGCTTCGCTGGAAGACCCTGCGTCACTATATCTAAGACAGTGCATTTACAAATGCTTGCTTAATTTTAAGCGCCGCCTCCAAATAAAAGCTGTCTCAAACATATTACTCTGGCAAAAGGTACTCTATCCTCGCTGCCCGGCAGGGGCAGAGTGCATTTCCTCTGGGTTGTAAACACACGTTTCACCAGCTGAAACTGTGTGCAGAGGCTTCAGGTGTTGTACGGGAGAAGGCGCCCAGCCCACACCTTTCACTCCCACTCCAGCACCCCCACCAGTCCCGCCTTCCTCACCATCAGCCAGCGCTGTGTCTTCCACCCGCTGGTCTGGGGCTGCAGTTTAAGCGCCAAGCTGTCCTCTCTTAGTCTCTCTTATCTGACCTCTCTGTGTGCCAATGTGTCTTCCTCCATCTTTGTGCTTAGACTCCATCTATTCCTTCTCAAAGTATCTAAAGAATCCTCTCTGGGCAGAGCCCTCTACCATAAAATCCCCTCTCCCTTTGTAAACTCAGGGAAACCCCCTGAGTTTGGCTTTTGAAGTCACAGTAGAACACAGTATCATTTTGATATTTGGACAAATCTTTGCATATTATAAGGTTTTATAAATTTGTGCGCAATGAAAGGCTGCCTTTTTGTACTTATGTTTCATCATTTTTAAACTTGGTAACACAATCCACACAAATACACTCTACACCATGCCACATAATTCCAATCAGCATAATTTCACTCAACGCCACACACTTCACACAAGACAATTCAACTCAACACGTTTCCATTCCGTACCACATAATTCAACAACAAACCACATATTTCAACTCAACATCACAATTACACAACACACCACGTTCATCCAATCCACACCACAGAATTCCACATCATGCCACAAAATTCATCAGCACACCACATAATTAAATTCCACAACATACCACCCCACAAGACAAAATGCCATTCCACATAATTAGTCTATGACACACAATCCCACTCCACATTATTAGAGTACACTCAATTCCACATAATTACTATCCACATATTTCCACTGCATACCATGCCACATAATTCTGCAAGACAAATACACTCCACACCACATACAATTCCACAGCTAACAATTCCAATCCAACACACATAATTCCACTCCACACCACACCACATACATCCACTCCACTCCAAAACACATAGGTAAATGACATTGTCATTTACAACGTCAACACCTCTAACTCTCACAAATGCAAGACCAATTTGCATTGCAAATGCTTGTTTGCTATTGCTGCAGCCAAATCTAAAATGAAGAATAAACACTTCCTGAAACGCACAGGAAGTAGCCTTTGAAACTACTATTTAATGCCTAGCAAGGATTGTAGCGCAACACTTCAGGGTTTACATCCTTGTTGCATGCATCGCCCCCTTACAATTCATCGTCTTGTTTCTTTTCATGCTTTCTAGTTTATGCACTATGCTTTTTTGTGACATTATTTGTGATTTGGGGCCGTTCTTCTGCTGCCTTCTTGGAGTCATCTTCTTCTTGGCGCCAATTTCTGACATCACTTAAGAGGTAGGGCCAAAAAGCTACAGCTGCAATGGTGAATTGAATGCCGTCAACATCCCGCAATGCTTGTTCCTTTCCCCAGGAGGGGAGAAGACACGCTCGAGCCACACCTCACAAGGACTGCAGGGGGTGACTACGTCTCCCGTCGCCCACTGCAAGAAGAGTGCGCTCTTAAGCGCATCGCCTGACCGTGGCTTTGTAGCCGTCAGCATCCCGCTACGCTTGTTCCTTTCCCCAGGAGGGGAGAAGCCACGCTCGAGCCACACCTCACAAGGACTGCAGGGGGGGATTACGTCTCCCGTTGCCCCCTGCGAGAAGAGTGCGCTTTTAAGCGTGTCGCCCGACCGCGGCGTTGTACCCGTCAACATCCCGCAACGCTTGTTCCTTTCCCCAGGAGGGGAGAAGCCACGCTCGAGCCACACCTCACAAGGGCTGCAGGGGGGACTATGTCTCCTGTCGCCCCCTGCGAGAACAGTGCACTCTTAAGCGCGTCGCCAGACCGCGGCGTTGTAGCCGTCAACATCCCGCAATGCTTGTTCCTTTCCCCAAGAGGGGAGAAGCCACGCTCGAGCCACACCTCACAAGGACTGCAGGGGGGGACTACGTCTCCCGCCACCCCCTGTGAGAAGAGTGCGCTCTTAAGCGCGTCGCCCGAACGCAGCATTGTAGCCGTCAACATCCCGCAACGCTTGGTCCTTTCCCCAGGAGGGGAGAAGCCACGCTCGAGCCACACCTCACAAGGACTGCAGGGGGGACTACGTCTTCCGTCGCCCCCTGCGAGAAGAGTGCTCTCTTAAGCGCGTTGCCCGACCACGGCATTGTAGCCGTCAACATCCCGCAACGCTTGTTCCTTTCCCCAGGAGGGGAGAAGCCACGCTCGAGCCACACCTCACAAGGACTGCAGGGAGGGACTACGTCTCCCGTCGCCCCCTGCAAGAAGAGTACGCTCTTAAGCTCGTCGCCCGACCGCGGCATTTTAGCCGCCAACATCCCGCAACGCTTGTTCCTTTCCCCAGGAGGGGAGAAGCCACGCTCGAGCCACACCTCACAAGGACTGCAGGGGGGACTACATCTCCCGTCGCCCCCTGCAAGAAGAGTGTGCTCTTAAGCACGTCGCCCGACCACGGCGCTGGACCCGCCCGGGCAAAGTCCGGGCCAAGGGCGGGCCCGTCCACGCCCGTCATCGCCTGGAGGAGGCTTGGCCACCCCCTGACGCCAGACCTGGATTGCGTTTGATTGTACCTACAGAATGATGGGCAAAAGGAAGTTAAATGCATCTGAAGCAGGAGTCGAGATTGACAACACACTCGATTCCTTTTTGGTCAGAGCTGCGGATGTCCTCAGTAAGGAGATCGAAATAACAGAACGCCGCCTTTCGTTGGAAGAGGTAAGACCTCTTATTACTTTCTCGGGCGCTACTGAGGTTGTGGTAGGAGGAGAAGCTACGAACAAGCAGTCTACCCGAAGGCTATCCCCACGGAAAAAGGCCCAATGTAGGGATCCTAACCCTCTTAGTACAAATAGCAATGATGGTAGCCCTCCTATAGAACCGCCAGGAAAACGTAAGAGGGTGAGGGCCAAAACTGTAAGTGTGGTTAAGACCTCGAAAGCCCGTAATACCCATACTGCTTTAAAAAACATCCAAGAGGCTTCACCTCAGCAGGTCCCCGATTTACTTACATTTACCCCAACACCAGTTTCGTCCCCGTTGCTGAATGAAGTCTCCTTATGCATCAAGCTGGAACAGACGCTCAATAACCTTTTGCAACCGATTCTAACTAGACTGTCAAAAATTGAGGAGAGCATAAACCTCATCATAAGCACAAATCTGGGGAAGGAGCACATGGATAATAGATCAAATGTACAGAGTAATCCTTGTGGTCAACAATTGCCGCAGGTGATTCGGACCCATTTTTCTATCCCTGAGTCAAGTGCACGTCACTCTTCCATTCCCTCTGTTCAAACTGCCATTAATTCTTTGGAATCCCCCGTGAATGGAGATATTCCAATGGGGTCACAGGGAGTTCACATCCCTATTTCATCTACCTTTGTAACTGGAACACCAACTGGGCGTGGATAGTCAGGCATTCAATAATCATATTGCACCGGGGAGGGGATCCACCGGAAACGCGGCCACCTCGGATAAAAAGAGACTGAATAGTATAATTCCTGTGCCCAGTGATAGATTAGACCTTCCACCTGCAGCTTGCCCTCATGTAATTGTGCTTGTTATTACCCCAGAACTTCCGCGGGCTAAGCAGGAATCTACTGAACAGCTGATGGTCAAGGTGTTACACTGGCTTTCAAGATTCTATAAGGGCTACCCTAAATTGTATAATCATATCATCATGGCCAGACGTGTTTCTTGGGTGGGTCATGGCCTGAAATCTATCAATGGGGACTGTATAGTCATTAATTTTAATGTTCATCACTTGGTCAAACATTTATTGGGTAATTTACCAGATGTAATAAGGTGTGACACACAGATTTTTGCTCTCCCTTTGGGCTTCTTTTACAGGCTGCGGTGGTACAACCACGGGCCACCTGTGCATGAAGGTCCTGTTCAACCCTCAAATCTCACTAATTCTTGGGGCAGTTCAGCCCTAATGACACATAATAGATTTGCAGCATTGAGTGGGCTAGAGGAATGTGATTGACTTTTTCCCCCTAACATTATCACATTCCTAACTGAATCCCAGGGCCATCCAAAGTCACAACCTTTAGAACCAGCGACCGGGGAGAAGACCACAATAAGTATAGCTTATGAAATATTGCAGGTTATAATCAGAAGAAGTGTAATAATGATTGGATTTCACTGGCTTCTAATTATGACATCTTATGTTTCCAGGAAACCTGGGAAATCTCACCAAATCATATTAATGGGTATTGTACATATCAGACCAATGCAATTCCATCTAGAGTAGGCCGCAATAGTGGTGCTTTAGTAATCCTAATTGCTAGCACAGTAAGAATTAAGGTAATCACCTTCATTAACTCCTCACCTTATTACCAAATTCTCTTAAACAAAGGCCAAATGGGGAGGGATTGGATTTTAATCAATTTTTATAATAATAATTTTATGGGAAGTATGGCCTCCATTATTGAACCAATTGACAAAGACATATCTCATCTTATGGAATCCCACCGCAGACCAATTGATATCATCTGGCTGGGCGAATTTAATGCCCACAGTTGTGATAAAGGTGCTTTAGGGGTCTGTGGCTTGGTTGACACTGTAGGGGATCCAATATATCATTTTAGTCATTCCAACTATGGTAATGTACTGAATAAACAACTAATGGTCCATAATCTGGTGATTGCAAACCCATTAGTTGCTAAGTCAGGGAAACTTGAATATACTTTTTCATCCCGTTCAGCTAGCTCAACCATTGACTACCTGTTGGTCCCGGAACACATTAGAAATAGTATACTTCATCCTGACGGCACCTTCTACGCATTCAGTGATCATGCAGCGATTTCTTGCCACTTCCCTTGGTCCACGGGTAATTTAACTTATGGCATTAATGCCCCAAAACCAATTATCACAAGGAAGAATGGTATTGTTTTAAAATGGGGAAAGATTGATACGGGTACATTTATTTCTAGTTTTGTTGCTAAGATGCACAAGGAAATTTTTATTTGTTTATATTACTCATTGCCGATGGTAGACATCATTCCAGCATTTGACCACATTTTGGCTGAAATTAATAATGGCCTATTTCGCCCATGTGCCCCCAGGCCCCCACTTGCACTCCGGTGGTTTGACGAGATATGTTCAAAGGCACTCAAGAAGCTCCATTGCATCCTAAAAGTAAAACCTAGGGATAGAGCACGGGTAAAAGAATTGCAACTAGCTTATTAAATCGCAAGAACAAAGAGGATCACGGCCTTGAAGGAAGAGGCCTGGGAAAAACTTTCTGAGGCAGCAGTCTTAAGGAATAGTAGTGACTTTTGGAATATTGTAAACGCCCCTTTCCTCAGTGGTGATCCAGAGATTACAACCGATTCTCTTGTCACAGAGGAGGCTTGGGTGACGCACTTTAGCGAAGTGTTTGGCAGGCCAGGTAATGCCACCACGGAGCCACTGGCCCCTCAGATGATTAGCTCAGATGTACACTTACATTTTGGTCTGGAGGAGGTGACACTTGCTCTGAAACAAATTAATCATTCCCGAGCACCAAGCCCTGATGGGGTGCCTATTGACTTCTTTTAACCAATTTAGAGCTCTGAGCCCCACTAATTACAAATGTATTCAACGCTTTAGCCAAGGTAGGCCCTCCCTCTTCCTGGAAAAAAACAATCATAATTCCAATATTTAAAAAAGGGAATAGGTCATTGGCAATAAATTATAGACCAATATCTTTATTAGATAGCACTGCTAAATTAATGGGCCGCATACTTTTAAATAGGCTTGAATCCTGGGCCCAGGAAAATAACATCCTATCTCGTTCCCAATATGGATTTCGGAAGCGAAAAGGGATGATTGATCAGGGCCTTAATTTAAACTTACTTATTGCCAAATACACAGCGGTCAAGGGAGCCCAATTATACATGGCTTTTATGGACCTGTCCGCTGCCTTTGACCTGGTAATTCATTCTAAACTATGGTCAATTATGGAAGTTCTGGGTGTTGAGAAACCTATTATAGATTTTATTCGAGGAATGTATGCAGGTGCCTCGGCATGCGTTCGGTATGGTAGAGCCGGTGAAACTACTAGCTCCTTTGGGATAGCGCGCGGGGTTCAAGAAGGATGTGTGCTTGCCCCTTTTCTTTTTTCACTTTACACAGTGTCGAAGCCACGATGGCGTTATCTGCCAAAGATGTCCCATTATCTAACTCTACTCCAGTGCCAGTACTGCTCTATGCAGATGATGCGGTCTTGCTGGCTCGGACCGGAAACGCACTACAGCATCTGATAGAGACGTACACAGGGTTCATGAACAATTTGGAACTAAGAGTTAACGAAGCAAAATCATTTGTGCTAGTTGCAGGCAAGAGACCAAGGAAAATCCCAAGATGGAATATTGAAGGAAGAAAATTGGAAGTGGTGGATTCATTTTCCTATCTTGGGGTTCTCTTTGATCACAAAAATACCTGGCAAGCTATGGTGGATAACAGAAGATTTATGATGGAAAGAAGTATAGGGGCACTATCCAGATTCTTGAAAAGATTGGGAACAAGGCCAGTGGAGGTAATTAAAAAGATCTACTAAGCAAAAGTCACATCTGTTGCAACTTATGGGTCTGCTATTTGGGGAATTGCCAGTACCCAGGCTTTGCAACAAACTAAGGACTGTTTCTGGAAGCGCTTGTTGGGCCTCCCGAAGTCTTGTTCTTCATATATCTGTCACCTGGAACTGGACGTTCCTTTCATATCGGACCTGATCCATATTGCCCCCCCCACTTTTGCGGCATTCAGTATGGAGAAGGGAAGATTTAATGTTGACACATGAGATACTAAATGATTTATTAAACCTTGAGGGCGTAGCTAAAGTTAAATGGTTGCAATATATTAAGAATAGTTTTTATTCGGTTGGGCAAGCCAATCTTTTTGATGATCCCCTTGCATGCAGAGCTATATCAAGAAGCAAGTTGAAGGGCCTTCTCTTGGCTAAAGAGAAGAATTTAAGAAATTACCCTAATGCTAAAAAGCCTAGGGCCAATTTATATCTTCTAGCACCTAGACCAAGCATGCAGGACCGCACGTACCTGAACTTTGTGATGAATCTTAAACATAGATTTCTATTAGTCAGGTTTCGTATGAACTTTATTCCTCTAATGCTGGGCTATCCCCCTAATACATTTTCTATAGAGGCACCCTCACCCTGCCCTTGTGACTCCCGCTCATCCCAATGTGACCTACATTTTTTACTCTTTGTAGATTTTATCGGGAGGAAAGGAAGAGATATATATTGCCACTCTTGCACAGAATGAATTTCAGACAGTGTCGCCCAGCTTTATACTTTTTTAAAAGTCTACCGGATCCTTTTACGTGCTGTTGTCTGGCTTCCTTTATACACTGTGCTCTAAAAAGGAGGAAAATGACTTTGTCATGAAGAACTATTATGTGCCTGCTCTTAGAGTTTTTATCTGCTTTCTTTTAACTATTTATCTTTTTTTTATCATGATCTGTAATTTATACCGTATCTATGGATATAATAATCAATGTAATGTATTATCTTGCATTTATGTAGTATACTTTTTATGCCATCGCTCCATTTGTTGGCGCAATAAGGTGAAATTGATTGATTGATTGAATGCAGGGTGCCGACCCTCGAGAGCCATAGAGGACACCTTTCTCTGTGGCAAGAATCACCAGTTGTAGTAGATACACTAAATAACAACGTTTGAATTGGAGCGTTGTTGGCTCACAATCTTGTATCGAAAGCTGAAGCTTTTCTAGGGCCATTCATTTTTTCTATCTTCTCTCCATACTATTTTAATCAGTAAAACAATTCTAGGTACAACCAGTGGAATATTTGGTCTAAGTACGTTTTTATTAACTTTTCATGTGCAGACAAAGGACAAATTAAAGAATCACTTCACAAATGCCCCCTTTCAATCACCCGTACCCAAACACCAACACGTCATTGTCCTTCACTTCCTTTTCCCCACCATGCTCCCACGATATGGAGTGTCTCTATTGCTTGCTTGTTGTGTTTCCCATTGCTATGCAGCGTCCTTGCTTTTTAGTCTTATGGTATTTGCCTAGCTTCAAGTCTTCCTAGATGAATAGTACCCCTGGTTTCATTGGACATTATAATTCCTTAAAGTCTCGACTTAAGTTCTCCAACAGCAGACCTGAGTGCTTCTGAGTGTCTTTCTCCTTCACTTGAGCTGTTAGAGTCATCCTTTTCATTCTTAGCATTAGAATTTCTATGAAGTATTAGAGTAGGCGCGGAGGCACCGCCATCTTGGAAAGAGCCAACTGTCCCATAACTGAGATGGGGAGACAAAGTCACAAAAGCACTGATCCCCTCATTACTGTTAGCACTCCAGGTCTGTTCTTATCTTTGGAAATGTTCTCATACATGATATCTTCCAATTCTAACTTCTAGGTATTTCAATGAACATGACCCCCACAGTACTGACACACTCAACATTGCAAGCAGTTCCCTATCCTACCAGAGTTTTAGTGGGAATAAGCCAAATTTGTCCCTGTTGACCGTAGGTAAGATGGGGGCTGAAGTTATCCACAGTGGCTATCACTTCGGCTAACGCCATCGCTGGGCCGATTATATAAAGATGTGCAGAATCAGCATCCAGTGAGAAAATGCGCTGTGTGCGCGACACATTTAGCCCTCTGCGAAATCATACTTTCCGAATATAAAAAAAAACATTGGGATCTGTTGCTAAATGAGACCAGCAAGGGACTGCCCTGTTGGGTACCCCCCTCAATCTGCCACTGGGAAGAGATCATATAACCCATAAGGACCCGGGAAGGGACCTCTCTTTATAGCAGTTTATTCAAAGTCACCATTTCAGATCCAAAATTAATTAAATTCAGTGCTGAGTGGGATAGTCCCATTCAAGTGTGTCAAATGTGTTTCTCCATGATGAAAGAGGCCACAGAAGGCATTGGGCCATCTTTAGGTGCACGGCCTATGAGTTAACACAATCTCTTTATCTTAGGGGTTGTATTTCTATCTGGGATGAATAGAGGTTATTGGAGTAGTAACTGCATCTCAGTTTTTCAGCAAAGCTAGGTGTACTGTTGTGTATTCCTGAGAAACATGAGTGACACAACAAGGAGATACCTTTTACAGTATAACTTGCGTTGTTTAGTTGATTATATAAGTCAAAATGAGTTCTTGCTGGGGTTGATACCTTTCTTAACATAAGGCACCACAGTCAGCTACCGAATCCCTACCTCTTCATTCAGTGCTGGAAAGAAGAGGGATTGTGCAAGATCCCAGTTGCGGCAGGTATTTCTGGTCAGATCTGGGATCCGGCTGACCCAGAGGCAAATAAAGAATTTGCTCTGTAGTCATTTTTTGACACCAAGACACATTTCTACAGCGCTCACACATGGGAGCATATTTAAATGAGAATTGCGCCACCGGAACGTCACTTTTTTTGACGTTCCGGTGGCGCAATGCCCTGCACCATATTTACAAAGTAGCATTAAGCCACTTTTTGTGGCTTAACACGTCTTTGTAAATATGGTACCCTTTCACGCAGGTATCTGCATGAAAGGGGCGTGCAATGAGTGTTGCTGTGGGAGTTCCACCACAACACCATTGCTTTTTGATGCTGCCCTGAATTTACAAGGAGGTGTAAATCTGAGGTAGCACCAAAAACGAACGCCATGCAATAGCAGGCGTTAGAATGGCGCGACAAGGAGAAATACTTTTATTTCTCCTCATTTTTGCTTTTTCTATGTGTGCTGCATTGTGCAGCACAAATAGAAAGAGCAAAACGCCGTTAAGGATTGTTTATGTGCAGGAAGGCACACCTTCCTGCACATTAACAATCATTCCCTGCAACGCAGGCACCCTTGTACTATGGCGCAAGGGTGTCTGCGTAGGCACTAGGCAGCTATTTTTTTCTTTCTAGGGAAAACACAGGTGTGCACCGTATTGTTGTAAATACTGCGCATCCCTGCATTTTGGAAATGGTGAAGCGTGGCGCTGCAAAATTTGCCGAAGCTCCGCGCTCCGTCATATCCTTGTACATATGCCTCATTGTCTGCAATCTTTTTCGGAGCAGAAACATGCAGGGCGCTTTCTTATTTATACTTCTAGCTGGACCCAACACAAAGTCCTGATTAAAAGGGCTATCAGGCCTCCTTTTGCTTGAGTGTAATGGGAGCCATCTGGAGCCTAACACCTAGACACCAAAGCAATGGAAGGCAAACAAAGGCGTGCAACATGTTATCACTATACAAGTACTTAAGAGAAACTATGAGTTGGAGGCAGGTTTTTAACTTTGTTCAACTTGCTATGTTAGAGATGTCCTTGCACTGTAATAATACAAGATTTATCTGTCTGCATGAGTAATTACACGACTATTGATGTAAATGGCGCCCACTATTTTTTTTATTTAATCCTTTTTTAGCACTACTGATCCTACTGTAGGGTGTCAGAATGCTTTACATCACCCACAGAGGCACAATAAATCATACATATGTGTAAATCAATGTACAGGTAATGTCACATAAGACAATGGGGGTTATAACATAAGATTTAGGAGTCACATATCATCCATACCTGTAGACATTATATACATTATATGCTAAAAGTGGATGGTCATGAGAAACACAAAATCAGGATATATAATCTAATGCAGTCAATGTGGTTATCTGTAGTAATAAGAATGTATTACTTCCCAAAGGAACCCTTCTTTGCAATCTTAGAAGAACAACAGATTTAGAAAACAACAATAAGGATCTAAACCCATGACTTACAGTTTGCATGCAGCTCCTAAATGTAGGTAAATAGATCATTGTGCTATATTAGAAGACCTGCAAATTATGAACTAGAGGTAACAAAATGATCTCAGTGTCAAAAGCAGTAGCCCACTTACCTAACTAAATAAAAAACACAACTGCAATTTGCATGTTACAAGATTTGCTTTGCAGCATGCACATTAACCCTCTATGCTACTTTATGAGGCAAAACTGTGACTGGACAAAACACAGAACTTTTTTTTTCCTTGGACGAGAGAAGGTCGCACGGCGCTATTTACGGAATTTACAATTCTCTACATCCAAAATTCAAGACCTGTATTAGATATCCAGATATCCAGATACGAATGAATACAGTTACAGAACATATCCTTGGTTCCTTCTTGTATGAATTGCCTTCTGTTGGTGACTTGAACTCAAGCACCCTTCATGCTCGATTTTATTACGAACATGGATTCTGAGAAGTTTTAGCCATATGAGCCATTATCACGATTCCTTGATCAGACTTCAAGCTGTGAGTTATCATCTGTGCCAGCCAATTTTCAGGGTGATCCTCCTCAAGGTCTTTTCCTTACATCAGCCTGCGTTTTTAATAGTTGCAGTTTTCATCCTATTAACTCCCAAGAATTTATGTGGCTTTTCCTGAAGAAGGCGTCTAGTACGCCGAAACGCGCGTAGAAAATTACCATCTGTCTACAAAAAATAACAATTTTTGAGCCACTCTGTGTGTTGTTGTACATCATGTCATTTAGTTTATACGTTCTGTGTATTTTGGTCTGTTTTCAACCTTAGAATCTATGTTTTTGTGATATTCTTATGTGGTGTCAGTTATTTGTAGGTATGGATTTGTATATCCAAATTTTTAACCAATATGAATAAAATGATCAATTTTTTAACTTTTTGTTAGTACACTGAGTCTATTTGATTAATAACGTGTTATGTTTAGGACTTGATATTCATTTAGTCCATTGTTGCCTAGGAATGTTATTTTCTTATGAATTATTTCCCTGTCCTAGGAGCATCTAGCAATTACAGGGGGCCCTTGTGTCTTAGTTACAAAACACAGAACTTTACACCAAACAGATCGCTCCTCTCTATATTCACTGATTGTATTTTAAATTGATTTTAAAATGTATTATATTTCTGCTCTGTATGTTTTTGAGATCGCACAGCACAATGGCTCTTTATTAACTTCTCCGCTACGATTACTGCTCATAAAGTTTCCCTGCCTGCACTAATTTGTTGCACTTGATCTGTTTCCCTGGTCCGCCACGGGTGTTCCGCTTGAGCGGAGGGAAACAGTACAATTACATTTGAGGCTCGGAAAGACGACTGCAACCGCCATTTTATAGTGCGGTCGGCAGTCTAGTCTTCCAAAGTCTTCCCTTGTTTCCCTTGAAGCCTGAGGGCTACTTAAGAGGAGTCCTGCCACAGACTCACAGCACCAAACAAGACGCCCCTCTCTATTTTCGCTGATTGTATTTTAAATAGATTTTTAAATGGATCATATGTCTGCTCGGTATGTTTTTGAGATGGCACACCACAAAGGCTCTTTATTAACCTCTCAGCTACGATTACTGCTCATAAAGTTTCCCTGCCCGTACCACGGCGTGTG
Organism: Calotriton arnoldi; assembly: GCA_963921515.1. NCBI lineage: Eukaryota > Metazoa > Chordata > Amphibia > Caudata > Salamandridae > Calotriton > Calotriton arnoldi. Next base: position 17,014 of record CAWUFW010012532.1, read on the forward strand.
CCGCTTGAGTGGAGGTAAACATTTGAGGCTCGGAAAGATAACTGCGATCGCCATTTTATAGTGCGGTCGGCAGTCTAGTCTTCAGAAGTCTTCCCTCATTTCTCTAAAAGCCTGAGGTCTATTTAATAGGCGTCCTGGTGCGGATGCGCTGCTGGCGCACCGTAGGAGTGCCAAAGGCAGGCCCGTCTGCGCCCGTCCGCACCCAAACACCGCCAACTGCCAGAAACCCTGCTCCTTTTTAAGAAAAGGGTAGGAAATTGCCTCCCATACCATACACTAGCTTGAATCTTGAAAGTATCCGGGAAAGGTCTATCCTTTTGCGTATCCATAGTCTACTATGCACCTCAGCACTATCTTAGGAACAAGATAGCCCTCATACATGCAGATATTGCAATTTTGTGTGTTCTCTCCCCACCCTCAGAAAATTTGTCTCTTAGCAACAATATTTCTGGTCAGCCAGAGCACAAAATAGTCACTTCTTTTCAGGACATAGCAGTAGAACCACCACCACCACAGAACCTCGAGCCAACCCTGCTACGTGGTCTCTACTGTAACGCCCCCTCTATTCCCAAGCATACTTCGAACTATGGGATCTTTTTCCTACTGACAAACCGTATATCTGCTTTATCTCGAAAACATGACTTCATCCTGCAGCACTTCCCTGTATCCCAATAGCATTCCCCTCTGAATACAGTCTGATTAGACAAGACAGAGAGTCCAAAACTGGTGGGGGAGTTCCCATTGCCTAGCGCAACCCGGCGAAAATTACTCTATTGGGCTCACTTCTTACAGACTGGGTGGAGCTTTGTGTTTTCAAACTAGAGATACTCTCGAAGTTAATTTGGAAGGGTGCTTTAGTCTATCACCCTCCAGATCCCAAAAAAGATTTCAGTAACAAATTGATTGAATGTTTGGCACCATACATCCTGGCATCAGACAACGTCATGTTGGTTAGGGATTTCAACTACCATGAAAAGCTTTGCTGCCCCAAAACAAAGAAATCTATTTCTCCCTGGTTTTTGGAGTACCTTAAAGTCGGAAAAGTAGCCTGTAGAAAGTTGGAACGGAAATGGAGAACCACTAAAACTCTTGCTGACAAACTTACTTATAAAGCAGCTCTGGGCACCTACCATAAAAACATAAAGGAAGCAAGAAAGATCCACATAGTGGATAGAATCAATAATGTAGGAAATGCAACAAAAGAATTATATAAGATTCTAGAGGAAGCTTGTGCTTTCCCATTCCAGCATCCCAGTCTCTCTGCAATGACCTTGCGGACCATTTTTAAGAAAATAATCTCCAAAATCTACCACACCCTTATAAATGATCCCACACAGAAAGGGCCAGCCTCACATGCCCCGTCAGCCACTAATCTCCTCACCCTTCTGGATCCAGTCACCTCTGAGCAAGTTTTGCTCTCGATAAATAAGATCAAATCAGGCTCACCTGAGGATACCCCTCCTACCTACATCAAAGCAGTTCTAAGCCCAGCACTTCTCCCTACAATCACGAATCTGAACAACCAGCATCTGAGCACCGAAACTCTTCCTATAAATTGGAAAGCAGCCCAGGTCAGACCCATTTTAAAGAAACCCACAGCAGATCCTCTAGAGCAGTGATACTCAAAGTATGACCTGGGGGCCGCATGCAGTCCTCCTGATCTTTACATGTGGCCCCTGGTTGAACAGCAGCACTAGACTGCTGTTTACTTTACAAAGCACTAATATTCGCAAAGATATACAATAAATGGGAAGCATTATTTTAAATTCAAACTGAAGTAAAACAAAAGAAGTACAGAAGCTGTCCTGCACCACTTAACTTTAAGAACACTTTTATTTTTAAAGACATCTTGCAACAAAGGTATAAAAATAAGGTAAAGTCCTTTCAGAAATTCAAAAAGTGTATTTCATTAACCTACAGAAGCGTTTCACCTTAGTACATTAGATCATGAAATTTCGACAAACGACGACGAGGAAAAATGAATTAGTTATTTAATTTTCCCTTCTTGTCGTCTGTCGAAATCCCCCCCCCCCCACACGTCCCCACCGCTCTTACCTGCATGGGCCTTGGCTGTTCTAGATACCATCAGACTCTCCCTGGACAAAGGGCACCCAGCCATATTGGTACTACTAGACTGTTAGAACTGGGGGTCTCTAGTTGGCAGAGGTAGGTACCTTTGTCCAAATAGGGACCCTTGCTTCTAGTCAGGGAAGGGGGATACACACATTAGATAACCCCTGCTCACCCCCTTGGTAGCTTGGCACGAGCAGACAGGCTCATCCCAAAGGCAATGTGTAAAGTATTTGTACCAACACTCACAGTAACACAGTGAAAACACCACAAATGGACACCACACCAGTTTAGAAAAATAAAGTATCTTTATCTAAACTACACAAGACCAAAACGACAAAAATCCAACATACAAAACTCAGTAGAATGTCTTTAAAAAGGGTTGTTGCAAAAATAAACTTGTAGTTCTCAAATGCGACACTTTCATTCTCAAAGTACCTGGGATGCGTAACGCAAAACAAGCAAAAGGGGCGCAGTGAAGGCGATGCGTCGGTTCTTCCTGCGCTCCGGTTCCGGTGCGACAAAATGGCGCCTTGATGCGTTACGCCGATCCGGTGCGATGCGATGAAATGGCGTCTTTGTTGCGATGCGACAACGTAGATGCGATGCGTGCATGCCAGACGGCCGTGCGGTGAACTCGGTGAACTTTTGAGCCGCGACAGGCCCTGCGACACGCTTCTCCGGTGATGCGACGACACCCTCGGTGACCGTGACACGCTTCTCCGGTGTTGCGGCGGCGATCAGCGGCGGTGCGCTTCCTCAGCGATGCGACGGCCCTGCGACACGCTTCTCCGGTGATGCGACGACACCCTCGGTGATAGCGACACGCTTCTCCGGTGTTGCGACGGCGAACAGCGGCAGCGGCGACACGCTTCTCTCGTTGCGTCGCGCTTCCAGCTCCCAACAGCAAGAGAGGCCTCACACACAGTTGCAGGCCCTCCTGGCAGACTGGAACTCCCAGCAAGGAAGTTCAGGGTAGTTGGGGGTGAAGTCCTTTTGTGCCTGGGACTTCAGAAACAGGAGGCCAGCTTTTCTCAGGCCCTTGGAGACTTTTCTTCAGATGGACACAGCACTCAGCAAAGTCCTTCTTCAAGCAGGGGGACACAGCACACAGCAAAGTCCTTTAGATCTCTCCTCAGTAGAAACAGCAAACTGCAGGCCAGCCCTAGACACACTTGGGCAGTACTTCTCCTTCAGTCTCTTCAGCTGATCTTCGTTGGCAGGGATTCCTCTTCAACAGGAAGTAGTAGTCTAAAGTTCAGGGGTTTCAGCTCTAGTATTTATACCCCAAAAGTCTTTGTTCTCCATGTGTGAGGAGTCCTGGACCCAGTCCAAACCAGTTCAGGGTGCATTCTGCCAGGGCACCTCTCTTTCCTTTGTGAGTGTGGGCCAGGGTCATCAGACACACCGCAGGAGGTGGAGCCAGCATTGTGGAAGGCAGGCACAGCCCTATTCAGACCCAGGTGCTACTCCTCCCACCACTCTACATGCAGATAGGTCTATTCAGCCTAGTGCTGACTCACCCAGCCTCCTGCAGCCACCCCCAGCCCCTGTCACTCACAAACCAGACAGTCAATTCACAAACAGGCAGAGGCACACAGAAAGGTTGAACAAGAAAATAGCCACTTTCTAAAAGTGCTATTTCCAAACTTAGAATTTAAAACCATCTTCACTAAAAGATGTGTAATTAAATTCTGAGTTCAGGGTACCAGACTCCAACTTTCTATCTTGCTGCTATGGGAAGATATGCAGGTAACCATGTTACACAGCATTCCCCATGTTATCCTATGGGCAAGATAGCCTTTCAATAGTGAAAAACGAAATTGGCAGTGTTTCACTATCAGGACATGTTACCCACACTAGTACATGTCCTACCTTTCACATACACTGCACCCTGCCCAGGGGGGTACCTTGGGCCTACCATAGGGGTGTCCAATGTGTAAGAAAAGGGAAGGGTTAGGCCTGGCAAGGGTGTACACTGGCCAGGACAACATGGCAGTTAACAAACTGCGCACAGGCACTGCAGGGGCAGGCCTTAGACACCATCTTAGGGCTACTCCTGTGGGTGGCACAATCAGTGCTGCAGGCCCACTAGTAGCATTTGAATCACCAGCCTTGGCACACTCAGTGCACTTTACTAGGGACTTACTGGTAAAGCAAATATACCAATCATGGATAGCCAATCACAATAACAATTTAACCAGGGAGCACTTGCACTTTGGCACTGATCAGCAGTGGCAAAGTGCCCAAAGCATCTAAACCAGCAAAAACTAATTCCAGCACAGTGTCAAAAATACAGGAGGTAGAGGCAAAAAGTCAGAGGAAACCACGCCAAGGATGCCAGGTCTAACATAGACCTGTCCGCAGCATTCAACACCATTGCACACTCTATCCTGATCCAAAGACTGGTAGAGATTGGTGTTGGCGGAAAAGCCCTTGGTTGGCTCAAAAACGTTTTGAAGGATCGGACCCAAACGGTGCAGCAAGAGCTCTTAAACTCTCAAACCATGGACCTTGACATGGGGGTGTTGCAGGGCTCATCCTTGAGCCCCACCGTTTCTAACATCTACGTGGACCCACTGGCTCAAGTGATAAGATCATGAGGGTTCAATGTTATCTCATATGCGGGCGACACGCAACTTATAATCTCTATGGGGCCTAATACTGAATCTACTAAAATCAGATTCAGTGAATGCTTGGAAAACATTGGATGTCGTCCAACTGCCTTCAATTGAACAGTGGAAAGACTGAGATCTTGCTTTTTAGCAAAGCTCACACCTTTTGGTTCGAAGACTGGCGGCCTCTAGAGCTGGGGTTGGCCCCTACCCCTAAAAGGTAGTAAGAAATCTGGGCTTCCTGACAGACGATAACCTCTCTTTGAAAGAACAGGTACACTTCTTCTATGGTTCCTGTTTCGAGATTATATGCCTTTCTTAGCAAAGCTTTCCAGTGGCTGTCCCTACAGACCAGAAAATCCCTCACTCAGGCACTTATTGTAAGTCACCTGGACTATGGCAACGCCCTTATGGTAGCAACGAATGAAGCTCTCTTAGCTAAACTTCAAGTAGCACAAAACATGCCTGCCCGCCGTGTTTGCAACCTGCCTCCCCACTCCCCCTCAGAGCCCACGCTCAAATCTCTACATTGGCTTCCTGTAAAAAGCATTCCTCTTCAAACTCATTTGCCTACTATACATGTCCTTATTTGGAAACGGCCCCCTTCACCTGCATAACAAGCTGGAGTTTTACGTGCCAATGCGCAACCTTAGGTCCAGTGGGCAAGCTTTACTACGCAATCGCCACATACGTACAGCCAGATATAGGGGTAGAACTTTTTCATATCTTGCCCACCATCATTGGAACATGCTACCCTTACATATACGATCCTGTCCTGACCTAGCCCCATCCACAAAATTTCTCAAAACCTAACTCTTGAATCTTTTTTGACCTGTTAACAAGCAATAGCGTAGATAGACCCTCTTGGGGCTGATTTGTTCGCACTTTATAAATGTAAATCACAGAAAATAACATAACTCTCCCAGAACTGTGTTAACCACTAGCGTCATTATACCAGTAATATTTTCCACTCAAAATTGCTGGGCACACAATGATCTCTGCAGCAGGTGTCTGTAAGATATTTTAAAATGCAGCCTCTTGTGACCAATTAAGTAATCTAGAACAGATTTACTGTCACATATGTCCTTGTTGCCAATTTCTTTGCAGCAGATTGTTTTTAATAAATGTATAAGTTGAATGCCTGACTCTGCTTCGCAAGCTCTGCCCCTCATGAATCCACCCCCTTTCCTCTGCCACACTAATTTATGGGTTCCCGGAGAAATTTGTTCCAATTCCATCACTTTATTCATACCCTACTGACGTATCTTTTTCCCTGCTTCCCACAATGCACTATGGTAGACTTGCCAGTCCCAATTCATGCTCCGAACAATTTGTCAATTCCCTTCACCAGCACAATTGCCCCTTCGCCTAAACACCTACTATGTTGGCTGACACACAGATTATTTCTGCAGCAACAAATGATGGATGGAATTCTGAATAAATCAAACATTCATCCCCAGTCAAGAGATCTGGGTTAAATCCATCGTTCTTTTGCTCACTACGCCACACCAGTCCATCTTCTTGTTGTGTTTGCTATGTTTACTCTAAGTCGCCAAGGGTATGTCCAGACGTGGGTCCCTTGCTCGCTGTGCCACTGGATTCAAGCTAGCCTGGCTGAGGAGGGGTGATACCCTGAAACCGGTTCCAGGATGCCTGTTCTCCGGTCCAGATAGGCCCTTGCCTGGCAGTTCAGGCTGGACTGTTCTCATGAGGAACAGGGTCAAGACCGATTTCCATATGGCTGGGTCCAAACTGGGATGGCATAGTGAGCAAAAGAACAATGAATTAATCTCAGATCGAGCAAAGATGGCGGCCGGTCACTCGGCTGTGTAGGCTGGCGTTCCGAGCTCTCCTGGGCAATTCCACCTATGTAGGGATCCCGCTGTGACGGAGCGAGCGGAAAAGAAAAAGAAAACGGCATAAATTAAGATTATGCTCTGGTATCTGATTCAGCTACAGGGAGAAGTGCCCAATAGAATACCTTGGATGGGATTTCTGCCGAGCTGGTTTGGTCTCCCTGGGTCATTTTGGCGATCGTACGGTGTAATGGCTCCAGCTCTGGCGAAGAATTTGAAGACCCGCGTGTTGACAGCGCAAACAGCGAGCCCCGGGAAAGGGCTCAGCGGGGGGAAAGAGCCGCAAGTCACCCGTGGGACAGAAGAGATGGCGGCAGGAGCCGCTGGACATACTCAGACCCCCGTCGCTGCTGCCGGCAAATCAAAGCAGACACTCCCCTCGCTCTTCAAGATGCAAGCGGGAAGGACAAAGAAAGCTGAAACTCCTGTGAGCACCGGTAAGCGGGAGCAGGCGGCTGCGGGCAAAGTGGTAAATAAGGCTGACTCGAAAGCGGCAGACTCGAAGGCAGATGTACCTTCTAGTGTGGGGGTGCCTAATGATTTTTGTGCCTCTACCCCCGAATGCAATGGATCTTTGCATCCAGAACAGTTAGGGGGTGACTTACCAGCTCGGATTGGGGTCTGTTTAACCAGTAACGGGATTTCTGCTGGGGGCAGTGAAACTATCTCTGCAGTTGATCTCGGGGAAAGCGAACTCCAAACTATGGCACTTCTCCCGGGCAGTGGAACTATGGGAATTGTAGTTCTGCATTCTCCAGTAGTCCCTATGAAAGACCAACAAAATTTGGAAATATGTAGCAAAGGTGCTGATTCGGCAAGAATAGAAGCTCAAGGGGGTAGATCATGGGACTTTGTCGACGGCAGTGGATCTGGCAAGGAAATTGAAGGGGCAGATACATTTTATTCTATGTCAGACCATACAGGATCATCAGAGGATGAAGGTCCGGGCAAGGAGTGGACGGACGACGATAGCGATCTCGCTGATTGGCAGTTCGGTGGAGCGCAAAAGACGAAGTCTCTTCCCGAGTGGAGGGCACAGTTCGCAAATTTTCAAAACCAAAAACCAAGGGGGCTTCTGGTAAATAAGTCTTCTGGGCTAATGGGATTAATGGGTCCAATGGCATGGGATTATTCCTTCTCTACTCAGCCCGGATTTAGTGGGAGCACTGCTGCCTCTACTATCACTGAAGCTACTCAGGGACCTCCTGCGGAAATAACATTGTCAACTATCTATCAGATCATTATGGTTCATCGTGAAGAGACGCGTCAGGAGAGCTCTCGAATACAGGGGGGGTGCCGCAAGATGCAGAATTCGATCCGGAGAGTGGCTAAAACATGCTCGGACGTAGCTGCTAGAATTGTAGAGGCTGAAGAAAGGATCTCTACGTTGGAGGATGACCTGGCAATACAAAAGGGCCTTACCGATACGATCAAAGCACAAAGGGACGATATGATTTGGAAGCTGACGGACTTGGAAAACAGAGCTAGGAGAAATAACTTAAGAATTTTAGGAATTCCGGAAGGCAGAGAGGGGGCTGATGTCAGGCAATTCGTTGTGGAGCTTTTTTCTGAAGCATTTCCGGATTTAAAACAATGGGACTGGCAATCTGAGGTCCAACGAGCGCATCGCTTTCCTTTCAAGTTAAGGCAGAAGTCTGGCTCAGTTATGGACAAGCCTCGGGCAATATTGATTTGTTTAAATAATTTTTTAGCTAGGGAGGGAGTTTATGATCTAGCGAGGCCAGACAGGAAGAGAGTCGGGAAAGATTGTGAGTTATTTGTTAGACCAGACTTCTGTCAGGCAACAGTTGAGCGGAGGTGGCAGCTCCGTCAGCTAATAGTGGTATTTCAAGCAAAGGGGGCGCAAGCCTTTTTGCTTTTTCCTTCGAAGCTGAAAATAATTTATCAGGGTCAGACAAGATTTTTTTTATCTGAAATCCAGGCAAAGGAATTCTATGTAGATAAATTCTAGCTTTTTCGCAGCTCCGTATCATAGGGGTCACTTTACTTTGGATATCGATGTGGGCGTTGATCTCTTGTTCTGTTTTTTATTGGTGTGTACTATTTCAGATCTCCCCCCCTTCTTTTTGGCTAAATATGGGTGGAAGGATCCAGGGGAGAGCGGGGGCACCCAGCTTATCCCATCACTAGGACTTAGGTCCTGTTGCTTCGCAAGAGGGGTGTAGTGCAGGGGTGGGGGAGGGGTTGGGGAGGGATCGGGGGGGACAGGTTGGGGTTTAAGTTGGGAGAGGTGTGGGGGGTATGTGGGGTTTTGGTTTTCAAATGTAGTCATGGCAACCATAATAACAGTGGTGGTGGTTTGACAGATTTTATGAATAAAAATGGTAGTGTTTTCATAGCAGTATTTTTTGTTGAGCTGAGATTGGGATTTATGTTTTGCTCAAATGAGGCGGGGTAGGCTTCGCATAAGTTCATGGAATATCTGTGGCCTAAATGATGGTAAAAAGCGGGCGCTTCTATCCAAAGTTTTACAAACCATGCAAGTGGATATCTTGTGTCTACAAGAAACGCATATACCATGGGGGAAACGGGAATGTCTGAAAGTCTTAGGCTTTGATCTAGTAGCCTGTACAAGACAGTCATCAATGATCAGAGGCATGGCCATATTGTTAAGGCGCGGAGTAGGGAGCTGTAATAGAGTGAAAGAGGACAGAGTAGGAAGATGGGCAGTAGCTGAAATTACCATTAATAATAGACCTATGTCTATCTGCACGATTTATGGCTCAAACTTAGATGAACCAGAAATGTTTAAATGCTTAAATGTTGACTTAGCAATGTGGCCGCATCCAATGATTGTCTGTGGGGACTTCAATATCCATCTGGCAGGCAACTTCAATCTTTTTAGTGATCAAAAGTATTTGGGGAGGAAGCCAAGGGTTTTTAAGGCTCTTCAGACTCTAGTCTCTGAGCACAGATTGGTTGATGTCTGGTATAGGCATAAAAAGGGTAACGATGGCTTTACGTATCACTCCGCCCCCATAATAAAATGGTGCGTTTGGATTATCTTTTTATGTCTGATCAGTTGGTGGGGGAGGCCTCGGTCGAAGTTCCCCGAGAATTATATCTGACCATAATGCGTTGATCGTGGAGTGTCCTTGGGGGAACATGGATAGAGCTCCTAGATCATGGACATTTGAAAGAAAACTATTATTGGATCAAGCGTATCGGGACCACATGACTAAATGGATATCGGAATTTTTAAGTATAAAAAGAAAAACCGCGTCTGATTGTATAGTATGGGATTCTTTTAAAGCTGCAGTGCGTGGGGAGACTAAGAGCTTTGCAGCTTATCGATGGAAGGCTGTTCAGGAGCAGATCAAGGGGCGTGTTGAGCAGCTGCGGGTTGCAGAGATGGAGCTGACGCAGAATATTAGGGATGGCCTTAATACTGAGCATAGCCAACAGAGGGTGGCTATCGTTAAATCTAAATTATTCGAATTTTTGGGGCGGATCTGGCTACAAAATATATTCAATATCGTACGACAATGTACGAATTTGGGGAAAACTCGGGTAGAGTTCTTGCCAAACGACTACAGCAAAGAAGTATGGCCAATCGAATTTCTAGAGTTCAAGATCAGTTGGGCCAGATTCAGGACACGCAGGAGGGGTTATGGATGTCTTTGGTAAGTATTATACTCTGCTGTACAAGGAAGAGAGGTCCATGTCATTTATTGAGTCTGCGGCAGAGGGGGTTCTGCAGGATATAGATACCTCTAAAGTTACAATAGACCAGAATGAGGTCCTCTCAGCCCCAATTGTATGGGAAGAGGTCGAATTGGCCATAAAATCTTTGGCCAATGGAAAAGCCGCTGGCCCGGATGCCATCCCTTTGGAATTTTATAGGGCTTTTGCGCAAGAAATTCGACAGGATGTCTTATCTGTTTTTAGGGATGCACAGAGGGGTGTTATACCGGAATCCTGGAGGCAAACAACTATTGTTCTTTTTAAGAAGAAAGATAAGCCTGATTTAAACCCCTCATCCTATCGGCCCATTTCATTAATTAATACGGATAGTAAAATATATTCAAAAATTTTAGCTTCTAGACTGGCCGAAGTTATTACCCCATTAGTGTCTATTCGGCAACATGGGTTTATACCCGGACGAGATACGGCCGATCATGTCAGGCGGGTCATTGCCTTGCTGGATTGGGCGCAGATCACAGAGTCTTCCCTTGGGGTGATCCTGTTGGACGCCGAGAAGGCGTTCGACAGGGTCTCCTGGGGCTTTTGTGGGCGGTGCTTCGTTGGAAGGGATTTAGTATGGAGTTTATACGGGCTTTGAAAGCATTGTACATCTCTCCAGTAGCTACAATTCGTATCTCAGGACAGGAAACCGGGCTGATTAACATTGGTAGGGGCACTAGGCAAGGCTGTCCGTGCTCACCTTTGCTCTTTGCTCTGTACATTGACCCTTTCCTTAGTAAAATTGAAGGAGATCAAAATATTCTGCCGGTCAGGGTCAATGGTACAGATTATAAGACGCTGGCCTATGCGGACGACATTGTGGTCTTAACCAGAGATGTTGTTCCGGCTTTTGCGACTTTAAAGATGCTTGCAGAGCAATTCGGTGTACCGTCAGGCTACAAATTGAATGTCGATAAGACACAGATTTTACACTCAGCTTTTTCGTGTCCCTCCGATGTGCCTCTTGTCACTGAAGCAACATATCTGGGGGTTAAAATCACTGCCTCAGTGGCTAGCATTCCTGATCGGAATATTCTGCCAGTTATCGATTCCATTAATACCAAACTTGAAAGATTGGATCACCGGCATTTGTCGCTGTATGGCCGCTGTAACATACTTAAAATGCTGATCCTTCCTAGATTATTGTATTTGTTTAGAACTATTCCGTTAGAATTTACTCAGGTATCTTTGAGTAGGGCCGAGAGGATCTGTTCTAGATTTCTCTGGGGGTATCGTCGGTCACGTAGGGCGGCTAAATGGATGTGTCTCCCTAGAGATCGTGGGGGTTGGGCGGTTCCTAATATTTTATTGTATTATTGGTCAGCTATGCTGCAAAACTTTGGAATACTTTTAGTAGGAGATAGGGCTGAGGTCCCGCTAGCCAATAGACCGACTATCTATGAAATAGGCTTGGGAGACTCGGCTAAGGGCATCTTAGTGAGGATACTCGAACCGAGCTATTTTAAAAAAATAAGGTTCAAAGTAATCGGGGCTGTGTTCTCGATTTGGCGGAAGATTCGCCATAAGTGTCAAATCTCAAATATTAACATTTATACGCCTTTTACGGCTGCTGGAATTTTGCCATTGATTTTTCAGGACCAGGTTATCTTTAGATGGCAGCTGCGGGGTTTGAAGGTTATTGGTGACTTGTGTTCGGAGGGGCAAATGGTCTCTTTTTCCTCTCTTAGGGAGAAGTTTAACTTATATTCTCATGATTTTTTCAAATATCTTCAGATTAGAAGCTCTCTTGATAAATATCAAAATGAGGCGGCCGTGGTGTTTGAAAAGGTTACTATAATTGAGTTAGCCCAGAGGAAAGCAAGGATAGGAATAGTATATCAGTATCTGCTATCCTGCTTTCCGGATGATGTTGAGGTGCAGAATATTAAGTGGGAAGGAAAACTTGGCAAGACGGGGTTAGATATTAGGTTTGCTTTAGAATTGGCAAGTCAGATTTTAGTCTCCGGTAGTCTACAGACGCAATGTTATATGGCAATGTTTGATTTATATTACACACCTGCAAAGATCGCAAAGTGGGGAGGGCGGAAGGGTGATAGGTGTGGTAGGTGCGGGCTGCAACCCGCTGATGCAGCACACATGTTCTATTTGTGCCCAAGCCTGGGGGAATTTCTTCATGAAGTTGAGTATTTTATTTACATAGTGTTAAAAATTCCGGTTACAATTTCCTCAGAGTTTGTGCTAATGGGATGTGAGTCTATCGGGACGGCTGGTCGATCTAGATATACTGTAGCCTTCCTGTTCGTAGCGATGGCAATGATTCGGTTGTGCATCACGTCTCAATGGATTAGTCCAGAAGCTCCTACATTTTTTAATTGGAGAGCTAGGATACTCGCACTGTATAATTTGGAGTCCTCTGTTTATTCTTTAAGGGGGGAGAAGAGGCGGGATTTGTGCACTAGAATATGGGCTCCTATTAAGGAGTGGTCTAAGGTCTGACGGATACAGCTCAGCTGGATTAATTGTAGCCTGCATAGTTTTATAGATGCGTGCTATACATTGTCTGTTACCGATGTCCTCGCCTTGTCTATAAGGTTATACAATTGATTTATAAGTGTATATTTTGCTTATTCTGCTTAGATTTTTGTATTATGTCTTTTTTTTTTTGGTTATTGCATTTTTTTGTTTTTTATTATTTTTTTCTTCTTTTCTTGCTGTATTTCTGTATAAGGTGCTTGTCATGACGTGCTAATCGTCAAATAAAGAAAAAGAGTTAAAAAAAAAAAAGAATTAAACTCAGATCTCTTGACTGTGGGTGAGTGGTAGAAAAGTTTCAGCACTCCGTCTATCATCTTGTTGTGTTTGCAACACACAGATTAAGGTTACAAATTTTGTTTAAATCATTACATTGGAATTTCACTGCAGTAAAAAGGAGTTTTGGTGTTTTGTATCTTGGAAATTTAGATAAGGCCATCCAAGTGAAGGTTGTTGAAGGTTAGGTGGATCAGTTTCGATTGAAGGATGGATGGATGGATGGATGGATGGATGGATGGATGGACGGACAGACGGATGAATGGAGGGAGTTTGGTTTCCGTGAATGGGGAGGGAAAATTCTTATAATCATATGTACATTTTGAAGTAAATAATTGAAATAGAACTTCTAAATTTGATCATGGCATCTAGGTATTTTCCGGTCACAGCTGGACATTTTTTATGCAAGTTTTATTCTCAGCAGACATAATCTGTCTAATTATTGCTGCTGTGAAATGCACAGCCAAGTAACATTATACAGGCGCCCGTGGGGCCAATAGCCCCTCTACTATTCAATGTGTAGCGTATGTAAGGGAAGGCCAAAATAGCCTTGTTTCAATTTGTAAAATCTGGCCTTACCATTGTTATGAGAAAGTGCCCTGTTTCTGCATAGTTGCCCCCACTTTTTGCTGAATTGCTGATGTGCTTTGACTGAGTGTGCCCTGGTCTCCTGCTAATCAGGTACCCAGGGCCTATGTTCTTTCCCTAAAACTGCATTGAAGCCTAAACCCAATTGGGCTCTCTGGCCACAGGTCAGCCCCTGGTAAATGGTACCACAGGGCACTGTGACCAGAGAAGGCCTCTAAGGGCTGCAGCACTTATTGTGCCACCCTTAGAGGTCCTGTACCATTACACTCACACACTGCCTTTGCAGGCTGCGTGTTTTGGTGCAGAACAAAGTGAAGAGTCGACATGGCACACATCTCTGTGTGCCATGCCTACAACCCACTGCCCCGGCATAGATCAGTCACCCCTATAGCTGGGTGCACTATACCAGTGGTGAGGGTACAGGTGCATGAGCCCTGTACCCCTACAGTGTCTAAGTCCATTCTTTGACATTGTAAGTGCAGTGCTGCCATTAAGAGTATATGGTACTGGGAGTTTGTCATTACGAACTCCACAGCACCATAATGGCTGCACTTGAAAACTGAGACGTTTGGTATCAAACTTCTCAGCACATTAAACCCACAGTGATGCCAGTGTGGGATTTCATGGAAAATGCACACAGAGGGTATCTTAGAGATGCACCATAAAACTAACCCACCACTAGTGTCCAGGCAAGGTGGCTGTTTTCAGCTGCCACCACCAGACATTTTTCTGGACCCCTGGGTCGAGAGCCTGCTGCTCCCTGGGGCCTGAAACAATGCACATCCTGTGACGAGGTGCCAAGCCTCCTCCCCCAGGATGGGCAGGGTTCATGAAGGGGAAGCTTCAAAGGCTTGCCGCCTTTGTGAGCTTCCCCTGGCCACTCGCTGCTTTCAGCAACTGGTCCCCACTGGTTCTGACCCCCCACTTTGGGTGGGAGAACTGGCGGGAAAACAAGTGAGGAAGAGAGGTGTGCCTACCTCTGCCAATTCCACCCCTCAGGTGGGGGAGGCAAGGTGAAGCACAACCCTCAGTCCCTGCCATCTTGCAGATGGGGGGACTCAGCCAACCAGGGACGGGCTCATGCCCCCCTCCCACTGGAGGGTGGCATAATAGGGGGTGTACCCACCCCAGGGAAGGGACCCATTGGTCCCTACCTTTTACCTACCTGTAACGCCCCTAAATCTAGTATTTAGGGGCACCCCTGAACCTTGCTTCCTCAAACAAGAAGTAACTACAAGGAGAAGAAGAAGAAGGACCGAACAGCTGTGCAGCAGCTAACAAGAGAAAGACGCCCACTGACTTAGCCCCAGCCCTACCGGCCTGTCTCCACCTCGAACCTGCTCCTGCGAAATCCCGGTGTGTCCTGCAGCCAGCAACCTCGAAAACCCCGTAGGACCTGCCTGCCTTCAACTACAAATACTGTGTCTCCCGTGAACACCGGATTTGTTCATCTGCAACCTCTGGTTCCGGCCGGACACCGCGGATCTGCCCCACTCTGCACCCGCCATCCACAGCCCGAGCTCGAGTGGGCAAACACCACGAGGAGGTCACCCCGGCAATACTAACCCGAGATCCGGTGACCCCCGACCTGCCTCAAGCCTCCAGCCAACACCTGCAGCCTAAATCCGGAAGGTCCCCCCAACCGCGACCAGGAGCTGGTAAGAAGATCCGACCCCAAAAGGCACCCCTGCACCCAACGCCCCACGGCCTTGGATGGCCAAACCGACGGTGCCTAACCAACCCCTAACTTCCCAACTTACCTCTCGAAGTGGTGGTCGCACCCAGAAGACCTTCGTCCCCAAGCCTGCAGTGCCTTTTCAAACCGTAGGTTCCCCATTGAAACAAACAAGACACCCAACGTCGAAACAGCACCCTGCACCCGGCCGCCCTAGTGCCGCTGAGGGTGCACCTTTGGTGCTACTTTGTTTCCCCATTTGCCCTGAGCTAAAGTCCAGGAGCTTTGCTCCCACACCCAAGTGGCCTGCTCGTCAGCAGCCACCAACCGGAGGCCCCCTATCCCCCATTGGATAACATTGGGCCTCAGCACTCTGCACCCGGCCGCCCTAGTGCCACTGAGGGTGTATCTAGAGTGCATCCTTGACCCTGGGGGACCCCTGAGTCTACCCTCAGAACCTCAACTCCCACTACCAAATACTTACCTCAAAACCGATAACACTATTTTCCTCCATAGGATAACATTGACTGTTTTTCTTGGAAAAGTGTGAAGTTTGAAAACCTAAAGAAATTCTTTAAAACCAGAACGATTTTACTTACCTGTTTACAGGAAATGTCCCAGAGTAGTATCCAGGCATACTACTCTGAGTAAGAAAAGTAATCTAAAAAGTAACTTACCTGGTATTTTACTGAAAAGCCCATTCAAGTCTATGTACTGTAGTTACAAAGTATTGCATTTCTCTGCAACCATCCTGTAAATCAAAACAAAGTGCATATACAATTACAATTCAAACTGTTTACAAACTGCATTACTACTGTAAAGTATGTATTGCTTACCTGTGCCAGGCTTGCTTGGTTCTAGAAAATAAAATAACTAAAAGAATATTTTTATACCAAAAACAATTGGTCTGAAGTTCAGTCTTTGAGTGTGTGAATTCATTTGCTGACTTAGTGTGTACAACAAATGCTTAACACTGTCCTCTGATAAAGCCTTACTGCTCGACCACACTACCACAAATAGAGAGTAAGGTGCTATCTAACTTTACCTCTGCCTACCTTTGGGGTTCCACTGGACACTGTGCACACTATACCTCACTTTGGTATAGTATATACAGAGCCAGCTTCCTACATTGGTGGATCAGCGATGGGCTATACAACTTTGCATTTGTTGGACTACTTGGTTACCACCTGATCACACGACAGAATTCTTAAATTGTCTTTAGAATTCTGATTTTTCAAATTGGCAATTTTTTTGCAAAATTACTAAAAGTCTTGTTCGGGCCTTGGTTAAGTCCCTTTAGAATTTTAGAAAACTAAAAGTCACTTTAGCTAGGGTTAGAGGGGTTAGAAATTTTTTAACAATGTCTCAAAGCAAGAACCCAGCTTTTAGTGAGAATAACCACAATGCCATAGAGGACGTGGTTGAGGAGATTGACCTCACTCACCCCTTACCTTCACTTGTCTTTCAAGGAGGTAAGGTCCCTATGCAAACTTAAAAACATAACCACGGGGTCCCATCCCACCAAACAAAAGCTCCAGGAGCTGTTGGCTGGGTATGCTAAGGACCACCCATCTGAAAATGGTGAAGACCAGTCAGATGAGGAAGGAGGGGAAGGGGATGATCTGGTAGATCAACCCCCTCCACTTCCTAGGGAGAAAAGGGTTCAAGTACCCTTGACTCCAAGAATCAACCTCTCAGTACCTAGATCCCACACAGGTGGATCAGGTACCACTGAGGACATTGAGGACAGCCTTAATGAGGAGGACATCCTTTTAGCAAGGCTGACCAAAAGACTGGATCTAGAGACCAGGTTGCTGGCTCTAGAAAGAGAGAGAGCAGAGATGGGCCTAGCACCCATCAATGGTGGCAGCAATATACTTAATAAGCATAAAGAGCAATCTTATGATCCTAAAATCCCCAAAGGCATTGTCCCTAAATATGAAGAGAGTGATGATATCACAAAATGGTTCACAGCCTTTGAGAGGACTTGTGAAATGAGAAAAGTGAAGAAGTCACACTGGGGGGCACTCCTTTGGGAACTGTTCTCTGGTAACTGCAGAGACAGACTCCTGACCCTTTCTGGGGCAGATGCTGGGTCTTATGACCTTGTGAAGAGAACTCTGATTGAGGGATTTGGACTCACAACTGAGGAATATAGAATTAGATTCAGGGGGGCTCACAAAACCCAAAACCAATCCTGGATTGACTTCGTAGACTACTCAGTTAAAACACAAGATGGTTGGTTAACTGGACACAATGTGCATGATTTCAATGGACTTTACAATCTGTTTATGAAAGAACATATTTTAAGTAATTGCACTAATGAAAAGTTACATCAGCATTTGGTAGACCTAGGTCTAATTTCTCCCCAAGAGTTGGGAAAAAAGGCAGACCACTGGGTCAAGACAATTGTGACTAAAACAACCACTGGGGGTGACCAAAAGAAAGGGGTTACAAAACCACCCCAGGGGAAAGGTGGTGAGAATCCCCAAGATAAAAAGCCTGAGTCTTCAAAAGGGCCCCAAAAACCTGCACAGGGGGGTGGGTCCCAAAACTCTTCCCAGTCCAATAATAGGTACAGGGGAAAGAACTTTGATCATTTAAATGCCAGGTGTAACAACAGTAAGAAGTTGGGACACTTAACTGGAGATGCTGCTTGCCCAACCAAGAAGGCCCCTAGTCCTACTACAGCTATTCCTGGTGTAGCAAGTCTCCAGATGGGATCAACAGTGTGGCAAGAGCAAATCGGGTTGCACTCTGAAGCAGTTCTAGTTTCAGAAGGGGAAGTTGAGTTTGCCACTGTAGCTTTGTAGCCATCCACCTTAAAAAAGTACTTACAATACCCTTGGATTAATGGAACTAGGATAGAAGCTCTGAGGGATACAGGTGCCAGTGTCACTATGGTGAGAGATACGCTGGTTTCCCCTGAGCAATACTTGATTGGGAGAACTTACCCAGTCACCAATGCTGACAGTGTTACCACTAACCATGCAATGGCTATGCTGACATTAGACTGCAGGAGGCGGGGGGTTACTGGCCTGAAACAGGTAGTGGTCTCTCCAAAGCTACCAGCTGCATGTCTGCTTGGCAATGACCTGGAAACCTCAGCATGGGCTGAGGTTGAACTGCAAACCCATGCAGCAGTGCTGGATACCCCTGAATTGGTGTGTGTAAAAACAAGAGCACAGAGCAAGAGACAGGGTGAAAAAGAAGTGTTGGAGCCTGAAAGTATGGCCCAACCTTCCGACAGAAAAGGTAAGAAGACTGGGGAACCAGCTTCTGTTCAGCAAAAGGATCAGGACCCCTCTCCTCAGGGAGAGGACTTGGACACCCAGAGGGAACTGAGCCCATGGAGCTTGACCCTTACCAGGTTGAACTCTTAGGCCCAGGGGGACCCTCTAGGGAAGAGGTGTGCCTTGGACAGCAGGACTGTCCAACTCTTGAAAGTCTGAGGCAGCAAGCTGCTGCACAGGAAAAGGGAGATGTCAGTGGTAACCACAGAGTTTATTGGGAAGAGGGACTACTGTACACTGAGGCCAGAGACCCCAAACCTGGAGCCACTAGGAGAGTGGTAGTGCCTCAGAAGTACAGGGAGTTTCTCCTAACTTTAGCTCATGACATCCCCCTAGCTGGACATCTGGGCCAAACCAAGACTTGGGAAAGGCTAGTTAGCCACTTTTACTGGCCCCAGATGCTCCAAAAAGTCAAGGAGTTTGTCAGCTCCTGTTTCACCTGTCAGGCCAGTGGCAAGACAGGTGGCCCCTCAAAGGCCCCCCTGATACCACTACCTGTGGTGGGGGTTCCCTTTGAAAGGGTAGGTGTGGACATAGTGGGTCCACTTGAACCTCCCACAGCATCAGGGAACAAATTCATTCTAGTTGTAGTGGATCATGCCACTAGGTACCCTGAGGCAATTCCCCTTAGGACTACTACAGCTCCTGCAGTAGCCAAGGCCCTCATTGGTGTCTTCACCAGAGTAGGGTTTCCTAAGGAGGTGGTTTCAGACAGAGGTTCCAACTTCATGTCTGCTTACCTAAAACACATGTGGAAAGAGTGTGGAGTGCAGGACAAGTTTACTACACCCTATCACCCACAAACCAATGGCCTTGTTGAGAGATTCAACAGGACATTGAAAGGCATGATTATGGGGCTCCCTGAAAAACTCAAAAGGAGATGGGATGTCCTCTTACCATGCCTGCTTTTCGCTTACAGAGAGGTGCCACAGAAGGGAGTAGGGTTTTCCCCCTTTGAACTTCTGTTTGGCCATCCTGTGAGGGGACCACTCTGTCTTGTAAAGAGGGTTGGGAGAAGCCTCTCCAAGAACCCAAACAAGATATTGTGGACTATGTGCTTGGCCTAAGGTCCACAATGGCTGAGTACATGGAAAAGGCATCCAAAGATCTTGAGGCCAGCCAGGAGCTTCAGAAGCACTGGTATGACCAAAAAGCTGCACTGGTTGAATTTCAACCTGGGCAAAAGGTGTGGGTTTTGGAGCCAGTGGCACCAAGGGCACTCAAGGACAGATGGAGTGGCCCTTACCCTATCCTAGAAAAAAAGAGTTAGGTCACCTACTTGATTGACCTGGGCACAAGCAGGACACCCAAAAGGGTTATCCATGTGAACCGCCTAAAGCTCTTTCATGACAGGGCTGACATCACCATCCTGATGGTGACTGATGAGGATCAGGAGACAGAGAGTGAACCTCTCCCTGACCTCCTCTCATACAGCCCAAAAGATGGGTCAGTAGATGGAGTTGTCTTTTCAGACACCCTCTCTGCCCAACAGCAGACTGATTGCAAGCAAGTCTTGCAGCAGTATGCAAAGCTCTTTTCCTTGACCCCTGGTCAGACAAACTGGTGTACCCATGATGTGGACACTGGTGACAGTTCACCTGTTAAAAACAAAATCTATCAACAGTCTGATCAAGTCAAGGAAAGCATCAGAGCAGAAGTCAGCAAGATGCTGGAGTTAGGGGTTATTGAACCCTCCGAGAGCCCCTGGGTCAGCCCAGTGGTTCTAGTCCCCAAACCTCATCCACTAGGGTGGAAAGTGAGAAATGAGGTTCTGTGTGGACTATAGAGGGCTCAACTCTGTCACCAAGACAGATGCTCACCCTATCCCAAGAGCAGATGAGTTGATAGACAAATTGGGTGCAGCCAAATTTCTAAGTACCTTTGACTTAACTGCAGGGTACTGGCAAATTGGCATGGCCCAAGGAGCAAAAGAAAAGACAGCATTCTCCACACCTGATGGGCACTATCAGTTTACTGTTATGCCCTTTGGTATAAAGAATGCCCCTGCCACCTTCCAGAGGTTGGTGAACCAAGTCCTTGCTGGATTGGAGTCCTTTAGTGCAGCTTACCTACATGATATTGCTGCCTTTAGCTCTACCTGGAAGGATCACCTGATCCACCTTGGGAAGGTTTTAAATGCCCGGCAAACTGCAGGCCTAACTATCAAGGCATCCAAATGCCAGATAGGGCAGGGAACTGTGATGTACTTGGGCCACCTTGTTGGTGGAGGCCAGGTACAACCCTTACAGCCCAAGATCCAGGCCATCCTGGACTGGGCAGCTCCAACAACCCAAACCCAAGTCAGGGCATTCCTTGGCCTGCCAGGGTACTACAGGAAGTGTGTGAAGGGATATGGGTCCATTGTGGCTCCCCTCACAGAACTCACCTCCAAGAAGATGCCCAAAAAGGTAAACTGGACAGTCAGTTGTCAAAAGGCTTTTGACACCCTGAAAGAGGCTATGTGCTCAGCACCAATTCTCAAAGCTCCAGACTATGCCAAGCAGTTCATTGTGCAGACTGATGCCTCTGAGCTAGGGATAGGAGCGGTCCTATACCAGACCAATGATGAAGGCCAAGACCAACCTGTTGCTTTTATAAGCAGAAGGCTTCTCCCCAGGGAGCATTGAGAGGGAGGCCTTTGCTGTGGTTTGGTCCCTGAAGAAGCTGAGACCATACTTGTTTGGTACTCACTTCCTAGTTCAAACGGATCACAGACCTCTCAGATTTCTAATGCAAATGAAAGGTGAAAATCCTAAACTGTTGAGGTGGTCCATCTCTCTACAGGGAATAGACTTTGTAGTGGAACACAGACCTGGGACTGCCCATGCCAATGCAGATGGACTTTCCAGGTTCTTCCACTTAGAAAATGAAGACTCTCTAGGGAAAGGTTAGTCTCATCCTCTTTCGTTTGGGGGCGGTTGTGTGAGAAGGTGCCCTCTTTCTGCATGGTTGCCCCCACTTTTTGCTGAATTGCTGATGTGCTTTGACTGAGTGTGCCCTGGGCTCTAGCTAATCAGGTACCCAGGGCCTATGTTCTTTCCCTAAAACTCCATTGAAGCCTAAACCCAATTGGCATCTCTGGCCACAGGTCAGCCCCTGGTAAATGGTACCACAGGTACCCAGAGCACTGTGACCAGAGAAGGCCTCTAAGGGCTGCAGTACTTACTGTGCCACCCTTAGAGGTCCTGTACCATTACACTCACACACTGCCTTTGCAGGCTGCGTGTTTTGGTGCAGAATAAAGTGAAGAGTCGACATGGCACACATCTCTGTGTGCCATGCCTACAACCCACTGCCCTGGCATAGATCAGTCACCCCTATAGCTGGGTGCATTATACCAGTGGTGAGGGTACAGGTGCATGAGCCCTGTACCCCTACAGTGTCTAAGTCCATTCTTAGACATTGTAAGTGCAGTGCTGCCATTAAGAGTATATGGTGCTGGGAGTTTGTCATTACGAACTCCACAGCACCATAATGGCTACACTGAAAACTGAGAAGTTTGGTATCAAACTTCTCAGCACATTAAACCCACAGTGATGCCAGTGTGGGATTTCATGGAAAATGCACACAGAGGGTATCTTAGAGATGCCCCCTGAAAACTAACCCACCACTAGGGTCCAGGCTGAGTGGCTGCTTTCAGCTGGCACCACCAGACATGTTTCTGGACTCCTGGGTCGAGAGTCTGCTGCTCTCTGGGGCCTGAAACAATGCACATCCTGGGACGAGGTACCAAGCCTCCTCCCCCAGGATGGGCAGGGTTCACGAAGGGGAAGCTTCAAAGGCTTGCCACCTTTGTGAGCTTCCCCAGGCCACTTGCTGCTTTCAGCAACTGGTCCCCACTGGTTCTGACCCCCACTTTGGGCGGGAGAACTGGCAGGAAAAACAAGTGAGGAAGAGAGGTTTGCCCACCTCTGCCAACTCCACCCCTCAGGTGGGGGAGGCGAGGTGAAGCACAACCCTCAGTCCCCGCCATCTTGCAGATGGGGGACTCAGCCAACCAGGGACAGGCTCATGCCCCCTCCCACTGTACGGTGGTATAATAGGGGGTGTACCCACCCCAGGGAAGGGACCCATTGGTCCCTACCTTTTACCTACCTGTAACGCCCCTAAATCTAGTATTTAGGGGCACCCCTGAACCTTGCTTCCTCAGACAAGAAGAAACTACAAGGAGAAGAAGAAGAAGGACCGAACAGCCGTGCAGCAGCTAACAAGAGGAAGACTCCCACTGACTTGGCCCCAGCCCTACCGGCCTGTCTCCACCTCGAACCTGCTCCTGCGAAATCCCAGTGTGTCCTGCAGCCAGCAACCTCGAAAACCCCAGAGGACCTGCCTGCCTTCAACTACAAAGACTTTATCTCCCGTAAACACCAGATTTGTTCATCTGCAACCTCTGGTTCTGGCCGGACACCGTGGATCCACCCCACTCTGCACCCGCCATCCACGGCCCGAGCTCGAGTGGGCAAACACCACGAGGAGGTCACCCCGGCGACCCTCGACCTGCCTCAAGCCTCCAGTCGACGCCTGCAGCCTAAATCCGGAAGGTCCCCCCAACCGCGACCAGGAGCTGGTAAGAAGATCCGACCCCAAAAGGCACCCCTGCACCCAACACCCCACGGCCTTGGGTGGCCAAACCGACGGTGCCTAACCAACCCCTAACTTCCCAATTTACCTCTCGAAGTGGTGGTCGCACCCAGAAGACCTTCGTCCCCAAGCCTGCAGTGCCTTTGCAAACCGGAGGTTCCCCATTGAAACCAACAGGGCGCCCAACGTCGAAAGAAGCACCCTGCACCCGGCTGCCCTAGTGCCTCTGAGGGTGCACCTTTGGTGCTACTTTGTTTCCCCATTTGCCCTGAGCTAAAGTGCAGGAGCTTTGCTCCCACACGCAAGTGGCCTGCTCGTCAGCAGCCACCAACCGGAGGCCCACTATCCCCCATTGGATAACATTGGGCCTCAGCACTCTGCACCCGGCCGCCCTAGTGCCGCTGAGGGTGTAACTAGAGTGCATCCTTGACCCTGGGGGACCCCTGAGTCTACCCCCAGAACCTCAACTCCCACTACCAAATACTTACCTCAAAACCGATACCACTATTTTCCTCTATAGGATAACATTGACTGTTTTTCTTGGAAAAGTTTCAAAGTGTGGAGTTTGAAAACCTAAAGAAATTCTTTAAAATTCTACTATTTAACCAAAACGATTTTACTTACCTGTTTACAGGAAATGTCACAGAGTAGTATCCAGGCATACTAGTCTGAGTAAGAAAAGTAATCTAAAAAGTAACTTACCTGGTATTTTACTGAAAAGCCCATTCAAGTCTATGTACTGTAGTTACAAAGTATTGCATTTCTCTGCAACCATCCTGTAAATCAAAACAAAGTGCATATACAATTACAATTCAAACTGTTTACAAACTGCATTACTACTGTAAAGTATTTATTGCTTACCTGTGCCAGGCTTGCTTGGTTCTAGAAAATAAAATAACTAAAAGAATATTTTTATACAAAAACAATTGGTCTGAAGTTCAGTCTTTGAGTGTGTGAATTCATTTCCTGACTGAGTGTGTACAACAAATGCTTAACACTGTCCTCTGATAAAGCCTTACTGCTCGACCTCACTACCACAAATAGGGGCATATTATCAAGGACGGCGATAAAATTATCGCCGCTTTAGCGGCAGAAAACTGCCGCTAAAGCGGCGATAATGGGCTTGCTAATATGCCCTGGAGAATTCCAATAGAAGCCCATGTTGACACCAGAACATGGGCTTCTATTGGAATTCTCCAGGGCATATTATCAAGCCCATTATCGCCGCTTTAGCGGCAGTTTTCTGCCGCTAAAGCGGCGATAATTTTAACGCCGTTTCTTGATAATATGCCCCATAGAGAGTAAGGTGCTATCTATCTTTACCTCTGCCTACCTTTGGGGTTCCACTGGACTCTGTGCACACTATACCTCACTTTGGTATAGTATATACAGAGCCAGCTTTCTACAATTGTGAAACACCACAAGGCAACAAGCACTGGCAAAACCAGTCACCTTTTCTTTATTTTTATTTTTTTAAGTCCTCATTCGCCTTGGGCATAAAAACAAAAGAAGAAACGTACTCTGGGGTCCCCCTTAACACAGCGCCACCAGAGATCTTTGTTTTGAGCCAAGGATGGATCACTTTACACACAACTTCTCCATCCGTAGTTAATTCAGTCTAACAAAGCCATCTGTGAAGCAACCACCGGAGTAGTGAAGTAATATAGTATAAAGGCCTAATCATAGGACTATATTCAATAATAAGATTTTAACCAGTTTTCATAAGGAGCCCAAAACTCATTCCTCTTACTTTCTGACTCCCTATCTAAACGGAGCGTGTACTTTACAGAATTTATCCAATCCGCCTTAGTCGGGGGTGATTTTTATCCAGTTTTTACAAATCTCTCTGCGGGCAAGCAACATCAAATAGAAAACCAGCATTGATTGAAAAAACTTCATAATATTCCGGGACCCAAAAAAAGACAAGGATTTTGCCTACCTGAAGTGTCTCACCGAGTATCACAGACATACAGTTACTCACATCTGTCCAGAAATATTGGATCTCGGGACAGTCCAGAAACATGTGGATACCATCCCCCTTTTCCTGGCCACATTTTGGACATCTCGGCGTGGCACCTTTTCCCAGTTTGGACAACCTAAAAGGAGTCCAATAGGCCCTGTGGAGACAAAAAATGTGGTTCCTCCTTAAATTTGCGGCATGCACCGTGGAGTACAGAATGTTACAAGATACTTGCCATAAATCTTCTAGCTGCGTCCCCGGCAAGCTCTTCCCCCACAGGTCTGTTGGTAGTCTAAAATGGCCATCCGCTAGGTCCACCAGAAGCCAGTACCAGTTCGCCACTTTCTTTCTTCTTGTGCCACTACCGACCATCGAAGACTCTAGTTCATTGGAGGAGCCAATGTCCACCGCAGTAGAGAAACACCAACTTTTTATTTGCAGATATTTAAACCTTGATAGACTGTTGCTGGTAATCTCTTGCCCATATTCCAAGGAATCAGACTTCCGTTTTCAACTAACTGACCCCAGCTCAATACCCCTGCTTTCCTTAATGAAATGGCCAGGCTATCTTTAGCCCACTCTGGGGAACCGGGAGCGTCCCAAATTGGTGCCAATCCACTGTAATAACTAAGTTTTGTCTCCTTTTTAATTTTGTGCCACATGACTTCAAAACCCTGTAAAGTCTTGAGACTCACTTTTTTGAAAAATCTAGGGTCTCCAAATTTGTGGATGAAACCTTGTTCACCCCCCTTCACATCTGATAACATCACCCTGAATATTTTCCCAATGTCTGATCCATCCGGTTCATTGAAGACCATCTTCCCACCTTTAACAAATAGATCCAGGCATAATAGGACATATCTGGTAGCCGCAATCCCCCCCTTGTCATTTTTCCGTCTAAGCTTTTTCCATGCAATTCGAACCCCCTTTGAGGCCCAAATAAAGCTACTAATCTTGGCCTGTACCCTTTTGAGCCACTCCTCCTTAAAAGCCATGGGGATATTCTGAAATAGGGAAGAGAGTTTAGGGTGAATCGTCATCTTCACGAGATTCACTCTTCCATAAATTGTCAGAGGTAAGTGCGACCAACCTAGCAGTAGCTTACCGATTTCCTTGCTGGCCTTTTGGAAATTAACTTCCGGGATTTTCTCGACGTTTTGTATAATTCTGATACCTAGATATCTCATTTCCCTTTTAATACATTCCTGCTGTAGGTCAGTATTCCAGGCCATTATCACCATTTTGTGCTCGTTCACTTCATAGCCTGAGATACGCCCAAATTGTGAGGATAGCTCATATACCAATGAAAGTGAGTTATGCAAATGGGAAGTATAAATCATTAGGGCATCCGCATATAAACACACCTTCCTCTCCCAACCCCTGAACCTGAAAGGAAGTATTCCTTCATGATTTCTGATTTTTACAGCTAGGGGTTAAATATATAGGTTAAAAAGAAGAGGGGACAGTGGGCACGCCTGTCTGGGTCCCCTTGAGATTTTGAATGGCCTTGACAGATTTCCATTTACCAGGACCCTGGCTGTTGGTTTTTTATATATCAGTTTTATGGTCCTGCAGACATTTTCGCCCAGATTAGTTAACCTTAAAATTTTCTGAAGATAGACCCTATCAAAGGCCTTAGTCGCATCCAAGGTAATAACTGCCAGTGGAACTTTGTAAACAGATGCTATATCTATTGCTCCAATTAAATTGTACGTGAGATCCTGGATCTCCCTTCCCCTCACAGCCCCATTCAACCTTTCTGCAAGTATTTTTGCGAAGTTTTTATAGTCGCTGTTCAGTAGTGAGATGGGCCTGTAGGAGTCACAAACATTGGGTGGTTTGTCTGGTTTAGGGATCAAGGTCACAATGGCCTCATTCCAGGAAATAGGGATCTCCCTTCCTTTCTCAAATATGGCCGAAAACAGCTTCACCATTACTGGTATGAGAAATTCCCCCAGTTTTTATATATCTCGGAAGGAAGGCCATCCGAACCTGCTGCTTTACCTGAATTCCCTGCCATAATTGACCTCCTGATCTCACTTTCTGACATAGAGGCTGTTTATAGCATCCCCACTAGCTTCGCCAACTAGGCGGGGAACATCCTGACCCAACCAGCCTTGCACCTCTTCTTCCGTTGTTACCAAATCCTCATGATACACCTTCTCAAAATGGTTTAAAAGGGCCTCTTCTATACCCTACCAAGTCCGAAGAGAGTCTCCTGACACCTCACTTTTAACTTCCTTTATGAAGCATCTAGCCTGATCATTCTTCACCTTCCATGCTAATAACTTGCAACACCCTTCTCCATATTCAAAGTGGGCAGTTTTACTTGCTTGCCATCTTTTCCGTAATCTTTCTTCAACTACCCCTGCGAGGTCCAACTTGAGGGCTTGAAGAGAGGTTTGTAATGGGCCCTGCCCCTGCTCTGCCCCACTCGCTAATAGCTGCTGTTCCAACCGCTGTATATTACTCTCAATTTCAGCAAGCTCAGCTCTATATTTTTTGCTTCTATATGATTGGATGGAAGTTATTTTCCCCCTCAGAAAAGCCTTATATGTGTCCCAGACAACCCCTAGCGGTGCACTATCTATGTTAACTGCAAAGAGCTCCTGGGATTCTAAACCTAACTTCTCTACTACAACATCGTCCAATAAAATAGTGCGATCCATTGTCCATCTCCTCTGTACTGTAGTCCTTGAAAGAGCTAACACTAAGGTTACAGCAAAGTGGTCTGACAGGTACGCTCCCAAATGCTTAACTTCTTGTACCTGATCCTTTAACTCTTGGTTGATCAAAAAAAATCTATTCTTGATTGATGACCATATTTTTTATTATTAAATGTAAAACTCTTCAAAACACCCATCTTCTGTCTCCATATGTCACACCATCCTAGCTCCTTAATAGAAGTTTTTATCAAGGACCGCATCCTAATATTTGTTGCTGCTTTACTTTTGGAAGAGCGGTCCAAATTTCCATTGCACACCCATTAAAATCCCCGCTAAGATGACTGGATCTGGGAAATTCAGGAGCTCTGTCAACAGATTACTAAATGAGCAGGGTCATCTAAGTTAGGAGGACCATAATATCCAACTACCGTATATATCGATGGTAACACCTTAATTTAACAATGGCCCACCTGCCTGCCTTATTCACTCTGCTGTCCTCTATTATAATATAGGGTTGTTTTTTTTACCAAGATCGCCACCCCTTTTATAGTTAGCTGTTGATCAGTGAAAATGACCTCTTGCACCCAACCTATAGGCTTAAAAGTCTCTCTCATTTCCTCACTAGTCAAGTGAGTTTCTTGGAGAATTATAATTTGAGCGGGGGCATCTCTCAGATATTGCAAGATCTTTTCTCTCCTGTGCTTGACTCTTATCCCGTTCACATTCCTGGGTAAGATCTCAATACGCGCATTCTGGCCAGCACTAATCTCTTACACCATAAACTAAGTACCACGGGGGAACCAGAGCCCCTACTGGGTCGAAGAGGACATATTTTTTTTGTATTTTCTCCCACTGCTTCCCACCCAGTGAACCAAACCCTTCCCGTGAACCTTACCCCCCCCCCACCCTGGAGAACCCTCCTTTTACCTCCTTCATGGCTTAAGCCTATGGGGGCCCCCCGGAGTTGTAAGAAGACATAACATCTTACTAAATTGTGCCGCTAAAGCTGTCTACTTCGCTTTATCTACTCAGAAAGAAAAAAAGAGAAGAAAAAATAAAATAACAAGCAAAACCTAAGAGAGGGATAGAATATTTTAAAAAAGAGGAGGGGAGGAGATTAATAATAATTACCACCACCCTAGACCCTCTCTAACTTATCCCTGCGTCAGAAATGGACTTAATGAAATCCTTCACTTCTCTTACACGTCGGAAATACTGCTTCTTATTATTATACATCACGTGCAAACTAGCAGGAAATCTCAGTTGCGCTGTGGCACCCAGTTTCTTCAAAGGGTCGATCAGTTTACCTAACTCCCATTGTTTGTTTGTCGTTATTTGAGATACGTCGGACCTTATCTCGAAACTGAAGCCATCCACAGTTAGCGTCTTCATTTTCAGGGCCTTAGTGAGAATTTCTTCCTTGATTTTATAAGTATGGAAATGGACCAAGATTTTTCTGGGCTTTGTTTTGTTTGGGGCTAACCTGAATGTATCTCTATGGGCCCTCTGCATGTCATTTATAAGATCTTGTTCCGTACAGTCTGTATGGGTTCCTTCTTTAATCAGTTTTGCCACAAACGATTTCACGTCGTTCCCCTCCACCCCCTCAGGTACTCTTAACAAACTGAGGTTATTCCTTCTTTGATTATTCTCCAAAGACTCCAGTTTTTCTTGTATAACCACTTCGTTCCCTCTTAGAAGAGGAATCTCTTTTTTATTAGCCTCAGATTGAAGAGTTAATTCTCTCACCGAGGTTTCTAACAGTGAGGTCCTAGCTGTAAGATCATCTAACTTCCTTTCAACTTATCACAAGCTGACCTGATCTCCATTTGGTTTGTCTCAGAGATTTCAAATCTACTCCTGACTTCGGACGTTAATAGCTGGATGAAGTCGGAGACTGATTGGGGCTGTGGTTGAATTAGGGTTACGGCCAACGGCTTGGTTTCCACCACCCGCTCAGACTGTTGATCTGAATCATCGTGTGATATTGGTCAAATCTGTGAGCTTCCTTGGCCACCTGCCCGAGGGGATGGGGACACATGCCTTTAGCAAAAAATAGACTTTCCTCCTCCAATCTTAGGGCGCTGGAAGTGACCACTTCTGGGGACTGTGGAACACCCACCAACGCCTGAAACCTATTCGGACTGGAGCAATCTTTAGTTGTCACGGGTGGAGAACATGGCGGCCGGCTAGCAGCGGGTCGCGGAGGCTCCCGGAGTTGTAACCTCCGCTAGGCTGTAATGATGCTTTTTTAGGAAAGGAAAGCTTGCCGTCTGCTTAGGTCGATGAACGGTACCTGTCCTTTCGTTCTTTAGCCCTGTGCTGGCTGGTTTTGGTTGTGCTGGCGGCGGCGTCGGAGCTAGTCACGGGATTGCCCGGCCGGGACTCCTGCTGGGCTCGAGCGGCTTGCGAGCTCGGCAGGGGGCGGAGGGCGGTCGCCCAGTGTTCTGTCCGGGGGAGCTTTGGTAGAGGCAGCACAAGAGCGGGAGGCTCTTTGCTCAAGCTGGAAAACTGCGAAGACATCGAGATCCCGGAGAGTGCAGGTCAGAACCCCAGCGAGGAGGGAGGCACTGTATGGGACTCGGATAATTGGAGCAGGAACAGAGGAGGAAACGCTTTTATTAAAAATCAGCCATATTCAGTTAAAAAACAAGAGGGGGATATATTGGTGGTAAAAGGGGGGATAGCTCAACGGAAAATAGAGAGCACCCAGGCAAAAGACAATAGGGAGGAGGACAAGGAAAAGTAGCATACCGCAGGGCAGATATGCTCTTAGAAGTTTAGCGGTAGGGGGTCCCATTCTGGCTCAAAGTAATACTCACTCTAAGGCAACGCAAGGCAGCAGGGACAGTTTCAGTTAAGAAACTCACGGTGACAAACTCAAATCAGGCAACTGCCGAAGACTGGGTTAGGCACAGGAGGAAAAAAGCGGATAGCCAAGCTCAGAGCCTAAAAATTACGCCTTCATGATGAACTTTTTCAAAGTAGTGCCAAAGACTTTAACACTAAAGAAGCCAGCTATAGCCCCTCTAATTAATGTCTCACACTCTGCAGAGACTGTTATAAGTCCGAATAGGTTTCAGACAGTCACCTTTGCATTGCCAATATTGATCTAGCGATGCAATTGGCTTTGCCAATACCCAACTAGCCATGTTAGCAGTGTAGAAAGCAATGAGAACTTGCTTCCTGTACTTTTAAGATTTATTGAGTGATGTGACATATATAAAACAATGCTCTCCTTGTTTGTCATAATTTTAACATGGCTGGTCGTTGATATTGAAAGCCTCGGCATTGAAAACGACAATAAAACCATGGAAGGGCTGTTAAAGATTGCAGGAATCGCTGTTAGCATGAGCTGAAAGCCATTTTGTACTTGGCAGCCATTTTAGTTAGCCATGTGCTCGCCATGTGCTTTCTCCCTCTTCCAGAGTCTTGCACATGCTCAGAGAGGCCTAGCTGGTAGAATGCACCTGCTCCTAGTATAGAACTGTCAGGCTATTCTTACTCATGTAAGCAGTTTAGTCTCCCCTCCCACTTTGTGGAGCAAGCAAATTTTGTATACCCATATTAGTCAATAAGCATGCTGGTATGTGCTAGGACCTCCCCTTGATTTTATGCTGACTATGTAACAAATACATATATAAGGACCCTGTTCTCTGCACTCATTAGAATGCCTCCTACAGTGGCCTGCGGGTACCGTAAGATGCAATCTCCCTCATCTGAGGTTAATAAAACATGTTTTTTGATATTACAGCTTCTGTGCCAATCTCTTCCTTGTTGGTCTTAAGGACCAGATGTATCAGTGAACCCCTAAGAAGGTTTTTATTTCTACAAATGGCGCCCGAACAGGGACCTCATCAGTGCAGCGGCTATCCAAGGGAGTGGTCTTGAAGGGAGACAGGAATCTACTGAGGAGTACAGGACAGGAATCTACTGAGGAGGTACCCTGCACACGGAGATTGTTTGTCTTCCAGCCCAGTATATTTCTGGTCTTCCTGATCTGATCCTCCAAGTGTTTGCCGCTCCTGACTGAGAACTTCTTTGGCGTGAGTATTTTAAAATGACCGTTAGGTCACTCAGAACTTGGCAGTTGGAATCTGGACACCATTTGATTGGTAAGAGCCGTTTTGCGGCACTTGCTGTTGGTTTGATGCCTTTGATTGGTAAGGTAGTTTTAGTAACACTTACTGTGGCTTTGTTTGTATGATTGGCCAATTTTGGAATTTGTTTTGTAAGTTATATATGCATTGCAATTCATATAGGCAGGTAATGAGGAGATTTTTCTTTAACTTTGAAAACTTGAACGGCACACATTGTGTTAAGTGTCACTTGGAGTATAATATTATATATGCTATAATATTTTTGGCATGCCTGCTTCTAGCACACTTTGTTGAAAGTGTTGCTGTCTTGGAGGTACCGATATGGATTTAGTAAGTACTTAGTTGACTCCCTCAGAGGGGATACCTAAATAGGTTTACGTATAGTAAAAAGATATTTCTTCCTTGGTGACTAAGTACCCCATGGAACTAAATATGTACATAAAACGGATCCGGATCTGCGCACTTAGTAACATTCATAAGTGGTGATATGCAGAGCGCTTTTTGAGTGTTCTACCAGCCAAAACTGGCGAATTTGGTGTATTTTGGCTTCTTGACCATGGAACAGTTTTTGGGCTACATTTGAGAGCTCTTCTTGTAAATATGACTTACAATTAGTATTTACAAATAGGTTGGTCTTGCGTACACTTTGTAAGCAGTCCTAAGTGTTGATTTGTGGGTTAAATGTGTGTTTAAATGTCTATGTGGGGTTTATGGTTTGACATTGGTAATACTTGTGTGAGTACTCTTTGTGAAAGAATGTCTAGCTTTAAGCGCGCTGTGTTGTGTACTCTGCGTGTATGACCCCCTTCTGTAACTGTCTGAATGAGCTCAATGAGTTTGTTTATGTTTTTTGCTGTCATCATTCTGTTATGCAAAATGTCATTTAGTTACTTACATATTAAATAAAAATCCAGAAACGAATTATATAACATACGCTAAACAGCTGCATGTTACTATTAAATTGACAGAGTACGACACTGTACATGTGTGCAAATTGCCATAATGCTAAAGATAAAATTAGAATTCATATTCAATAGGATTAAAATAGGCCTCATACAGAGGAATAAAAACGAAATTGTGTGTTTTGTAATCAATAGACTAAAATACATGTTACAGCCTTTTCCTTAAATACATTGTATTAGACATTAAAAGGCATGCACATCATATGAGTGAATTTGGTCGTTGCTGAACTAAATACACATTATAGAAAGATAGATTTGACTGCATTGAAATGCCTCAGTTTTTAAATAGACTGTGACATGCTTTTCTTTCAGCACCCGAGAAAAAGCTTTCCAACAGCTGTGTTTAAACTGACTAACTGAAAAGAAACTGTTTGACACAGCAAATGGGGATTTAACTCTGTCAGGGTATTTCAAATAATAAAGGGGTTTTTTCCTGAGAAAGGCGTGAAAATTCGACGCCTGCTGCCAAACAACAGCTGCATAAATAGCATATGGCTATTCCTGATCACGGCCACAGACAGGAATGCTGAGTCAGCGAAATTTTAAGTCAGTGTAAAACTGGTATACGGGCCTGCATTATTTTAAAAGTTTCAAAAAACCAGTTTCATTATTTTGGATAACAGAGAACAAAATTGAAAGTAGGGATTTCCTTTCTTAATGCCTTTTTTCATAAGTACATCTGTGGTTCTGATGTTAAATGATAACTGTCCTTTTAAAAAGTGGCGCAGACTTTTCCTGTTTCAAGTAAAGGCTTCTGTGCTTAGGGTTATGAATGAATGTGTTTAAATATGATAGGCTACGAATGAAGCTTGCTTTTCAAATGTGGAATCATCAAAATGGTTGGTTTTGATTAAAAAAATAAATTAAATTAATTATATGAAGAAAAATATATTGTTAAACACAAATGCTTTAAATTCGTTTTTTCATCTTTATAAAGCCTAATCATCATACTGTGAATTCCTAGTATCAAAGTTGAATTTAAGCAGTGCTGTACCGCAATAAGAAGGGAACTTAAATGTGAAATGTCACTTTACCCAGCCGTACAAAACTCATTTTTATAAGGGTATATCTTATACATTTCTGATTTCCCATTCCTGGGCTATCTAGAGAACACTCTGGGGGTTCCTATTATGCAAAAATATTGTAGGATATTCATTTTTAAGTGCCCCTACCACCAAAGTCGAAATTGAGCTAAATTCACAATTTTACAAGCAGTTCTACCACTCAAGGCAGTTTTAACGTGCTCTTAGGCTTCAATAAAAGTATACGTATGCAAATATAGAACAAACAGCTGATCTCTGTATTACTAGACTGCACACCACTGTACATAAATGAAAATAAGTATACAGAAGAGCAGACGTTATTATCCTACCTTTAAATTACTGGCAAACGGATCGGACAGGACTGCGTTTTAGCTGTGATTCTCCAGCGTTGCTTTGCATTACGAAAACCGCATGGCAAGCCTTGCACAAACAAAATGAACAGCTGCTGAACGGGTCAAAGGTCGGAGTTCTGCATTCAGCAACTTAGCAGGGTGAAGGGTAATGTTTGCTTGGACACTTCGACCTTCGAAAAGTTTTTGAAAGACGAGATGATAGCGCAAAGAGAGGAAGAGAAGCTTTGCTTCCTATTTTTGGCAAACACACGTTTAGCGCAGTCATAT
Source organism: Calotriton arnoldi (assembly GCA_963921515.1). Lineage (NCBI taxonomy): Eukaryota > Metazoa > Chordata > Amphibia > Caudata > Salamandridae > Calotriton > Calotriton arnoldi. Next base: position 51,517 of record CAWUFW010012532.1, read on the forward strand.
GAAACAAAGGAAAACAGCCCTCAGTTGAGCATTGATCTGCTATGTATATCAAAATAATGGTTTTAGTTTAAAGAATACTGTGTAGGGGCTACGATAAGGAGGAAATGGATTTTAGTTTGCATTCATGCGCCCTCATGTTAATCTAGTACAATTGCTCAAGGAATTGATACATTTGTTGCTGACGCTTTCTACAGTACTCGATGTGCTTGAATCAGAGAATAGCCACTTTCTAAGATATCTCCTACAAGTTTGTTTGTGCCCAGTTGCTACAAATAGGGGTTGAAAGTGTTGACAGAAGTAAAACCTGTTTCAGGTTTTCCTACTGTCAAAATGGGGGAAGGAGGCTAGCTCCTCTACAAATTAAGGGTAGGCAAAATTATGTTTTCTCTCTTCTTTTTCTCACTTTTTTTGAGTCTGTCTAAGCTGTCTAGTGAAATAGCCATGAGACATTTCATTGGCTATTCAGTAATACTGTTTTAAAAATTGTTAGCATTAATAAAATGATAAAATCTATGTTATGTTACTGCCCATCCTGTATGAAAGAATGAGTAGAACAGATTGATGTTCCCTTATTTGATCTTTAAGGAGAACTGTATAGTGGCGGTTTCTGTTCAAAAATCTCAGGTGGCAACACTATTATTGTTTATGTTATTCTCATGTTCTATACAGTTTTGCAAGGGCATTGCTAGTTTTTTATTAGCTAGTCTCTGTCAATAAGCTGACAGCCCTTATTAGAGCTGGAGATAGGGTATTTTTTCCTTTTGAAAATGATGTTGCATAGTCCAGATCGTGAAAAGTACAATGCAGGAAAGACGCTCATGTGATCCTTAGCAAACATTTTGAAGGAAAATATTGTTTTATAGGAGTTTGTTTGTCATAACATGTTCTGCTGGAGAAAATGTACTCACTATGTTGAAGTTTAGTTCTTTTTGCAATAAGAATCCATGTTAAATTAGCAGTTTTAGATTTTCCTGCTGCACCTATAACATGAGAGCATGGTCCTAAGCATAACATGTAAGAGAAATTATTTTACAAGTGTCTGCAGTCCTGTACAAGTAATGTAAAATCTATGAGTAAAAGTGTAGAACATTTCCTTTTTCTTGAGGGTTCTTCAGATTGGTAATATAGGAATACACCAATGTAAGTATTTGGAGTATGTCTGTATTGTTTTTCTCTTTTCCTCAGAATTTAGTAAATGAACACAGACTTCCTTGGCTGTTTGGGATTGGGTGATGTATTACTCTTGTCAGTTCACCAAAACGTTCCTTTTATACTTGCCAATAGGTCCAGGGTTTTCTACTCTCAGATAGATGAAGTGGCTCTTGGGTGCCTTGCTAATGTATGGGGCGCCCCAGGACTAAGAGAGTATTCTGAGACTATCCTCTCTGTTGTTAGATTATTTCTGTGCCTTGTCTAAAGACCTCTTGTTCTGTCCACCAATAGATATTTGCTGCCTTACAACCATTGCCAGAGGGGCCCGGACATCAGATCCAGCCTGGGAGTCAGCACCAGTCCAGCCTACAGTCAAAGTGAAAGGAACCAGCATAGGCGTTGCTGGCAACTAGGACCTCAGTGAAGGCGGAAGCACTGGGACGTGAAGTGTGTACCCCTGCCACTGTCTTGGGCGAAAGACGGGGTTACAAATCAGGATGGAGAAATCTTTGTGTGGATCCAGTTTTTGATGCCCAGCTGAGAGAGTCACAGAACGACAAGGACGGCAAGGAGGCTTTTGCTTGAGGTGACCCCCTTTGAAACAAGGGTTGCTTCAGGCCTTTGAGTCCTGGTCCCAAGTGAATGCAAGTCTACGCCTTTGTTTGTTGATCAAGAGATGCCCGAGCACACTGGGTACAATTTGTGGCCCTAACAAAAGAGCAGTGCGCCAGAGGTGCAATACAGGAGTTAGGGAAGGACTTGAGTTTAGGGTACAGGTGCTGTGCCCTTGGTGCCTGTTAGATTAAAGTGAAGAAAACTGGTGCACTGCCTGAGACACTGGACAGGATCATTGAGGGTATTTGCCCTGGGGGGTGATTGCCCTATCCTGAAAGAAAGACTTTTCCTTCTCCGTGATTCTTGAGTTGCGAGTTGTGCAGCTCCACCGTGGGAACAACAAGAGCCTGCCTGTGAGGCTCAAACGGACACAGGGAGAAGACTCCCCTCTGGCTGGTTGGTTCTAGAAATTCCCAAGGACTCTTTTTTTGTTAGTAATGTACCCCTTTGGTCGTCCCATTTTTTTTGGAGGAGCAGCCCTTTGCGGCTCCTTGTCCTAATTCCTATGGCCCTGTGTGGTCCTCCTGGTCCCCCGGAGCCACAATTGTTTTTGTAATAATATGTCTGATTGCTTTAATATTTTTTAAGAGTAATGTTTATTCTGCACGAGAAAAGTTCATCTGAGCATGTTACTTTACTCTTTCCTTAAGTATATTAATTGATAATTTAGCCCTCATAAAAAATACTGAGAAAGTCTATTGAAAATGTTTTTATTAGGTATGTGCTGTTGGCTATTTTGAAATTGACTTGACGAGCCCCCATCAGAGCCCTGAAACTTAAAATTAGACTAGATGGTTTTGGTATTTGCTTTCTGCTTAGGATTGGAAAATATTGAGATTTCTGTTTGAGATAATAGTCATTATTCTCTCTTGCTACCTGTATGACCCAATGCTCTGTTCACTTTGTACTCCTGCTTATACCTTGTATATACCTGCTTAATGAAATGTTTAGAATGTAAATGCCCACCTAGCATAGGATATTGATGAATTTATGAGAAGAAAATGTGCAAAATATTTTCTATGTCTCTACTAGATCATGGGAATGTCTTTAGCTCATGCTAAAAGGATCATCTGTTAAAGATTGCAGGAATCGCTGTTAGCATGAGCTGAAAGCCATTTTGTACTTGGCAGCCATTTTAGTTAGCCATGTGCTCGCCATGTGCTTTCTCCCTCTTCCAGAGTCTTGCACATGCTCAGAGAGGCCTAGCTGGTAGAATGCACCTGCTCCTAGTATAGAACTGTCAGGCTATTCTTACTCATGTAAGCAGTTTAGTCTCCCCTCCCACTTTGTGGAGCAAGCAAATTTTGTATACCCATATTAGTCAATAAGCATGCTTGTATGTGCTAGGACCTCCCCTTGATTTTATGCTGACTATGTAACAAATACATATATAAGGACCCTGTTCTCTGCACTCATTAGAATGCCTCCTACAGTGGCCTGCGGGTACCGTAAGATGCAATCTCCCTCATCTGAGGTTAATAAAACATGTTTTTTGATATTTCAGCTTCTGTGCCAATCTCTTCCTTGTTGGTCTTAAGGACCAGATGTATCAGTGAACCCCTAAGAAGGTTTTTATTTCTACAGGGCTGGCTCTCAGTAGTGAAATGGAAGAATATTCAAGATTCACCAAGTCCACCATCTGGCACACCCTGGAGAAACATCAGGAGTAAGGATAGGGGGGGAGAGAAAGTTTAAGGAGAACATCCAGGGCATCACCAAGATTGCCATCTGGCATGCCGCCAAGGAGCATCGGAAGGGAGGACATTGGGGGAGTCAGCAGGGAGTGTCGCAGTAAAGAGGGCAAGTGCACTCTGAAAATCAAAATATGCACTCTCATGGAGTGCTAAACAAGTAATGTTTTTTTTTTTTTAAACAAGCAGGAAAACTAGTTCCTTGTCTCCAGCAGTGGACAGCTACACCCTAGCCAGTCACAATGAACTTTAGTTTTTATCTTGTCACGTTGGTTTGAGTTAGAAACCAGAGATCGAATGTTAGGCTATGTTTTCTGAGAAAATTGCTGCTTATTATTTTAACATAGAGATTGCTCTTTACTTACTTTTTTCCCTGATTGCAAAGTTAGAGGATGTGAAAATGATAAATATTTGCAGAAACCCGATTTTAACATATTATTTGTGTACTACATAGATTTATCAGTAAAAATAAATGTATGTAAGTGCGAATTTTGTGGTCATTTCAATGGAAAATGAGTTGTCAGTAAATGTAATATTAATGCCAGCATCCCACTTTGAAAATTGGTACAGCACCACTGGCTGGTGCAGTCTGTAGCGAAGCCACAAAAAAAGAGTTTTTGAGGCAGGTGTGATGTCAGACACAATCGGAATCCTGTAGAGGGCGATCATATTATTGTTGGCGGACTTGATGGAAGCACATTCCCCATGGACCACATACGTATTGGAGTTTCACCGAAGTAACATTCTATTACTCATACCAAGATAGTAATAAGCCTTGAAGAAGTTCGGAAAAGCTTTTTTCCTGTACGAAACGCATTGTCTGGACGTCTTTTTTTGTAACTATATGTTTCAAGAGAGAAAATAAAGGATTGAACTGGATTCTATAAAGATAACTCGTCTTAAATCTTATTGGAAAGAAATATATATACACTTTCCTGGTGCACCATTCCATCCAAAGTATCAGGTTTGATGTCAGGTTTGATGCCAGTCTGTCTATTAGCATAGAGATAAGCTGACGGGCTTACAATCTGTAGGTCCCTCAGTGCAATTTCACTTCACACAGGTATAAATAACATTTCACTAGATATAAACATTTCAAGTCAGAAAAATATTTTACAATGACGAAACCATCAGAGCATTTAAATTAAACTGGGTATTACTCTGAAGGATGATCTGTTTGATCGCATACTACAGTGCCACAGTAACTTCGCCCAAAACCCTAAGGTGGAAGAAGCTGTTGTAAAGTATTGTACATCCGGTAATACTCCACAGCCCAAGTAAGCAGCTTTGATATTACCCGTACGGATACCCGTTGGAGCACACTCACACATTTCCTATGGTCCTGTGGTCCTGTCCACGCCAACCGATGGAAGGAAGCTGTACAACTGAGCAGCGGCGGCCGGCACAGGTAAGCGCGGTGCGACAGTGGGGCGGGGAGGGCAGGGCGCAGCAGGGGGGGAAGCCGATGTATGACGGAATAGGTGTTATTTATTTATTTAATTATACCTATTCCGTCATCTGTCGACTTCCCCCCGCTCCCACCCGCACCGCCCCACTCGACACTACCACGCTTACCTGTGCTGGCCGCAGCTGCAACTGATCACAGGAGTAGCTCCTGCTACATGCTATCTGTGTACTCTCGTGTTGGGGAGAAAGTGGATTTTCCTGTATGTGGTTACAGAAAATCAAGGCGCTATTGAACATTGAAAAGCTGGCATATGAGATGGTAGACAGGGATTGATACTTTCTAAACACTGGGGATCCAGTTGTTCGAATTTTAGCCAAAGACTTACATGTTGTTTGTCAGAAGCAGTGCCACATTGGAGAAGAGGGTGAGGTGTGGAGGCAGCTGTGGCCAGCACAGGTAAACGCAGTGGGCCAGTAAGGCGGGGCAGGGTGCGGCCGGGGGGGAAGCCGACGGAATAGGTGCTATTTATTTATTTAATTATATCTATTCCGTTGTCTGTCGACTTCCCCCTGCAACCCCACCCTGCCCCGCCCTCGCCCTGGCCCACCGCACACCATGCTTACCTGTGCCAGCCGCCGCTGTGTGGAGGGGGATTTGATATTCTTTGTTTGGGGCTCATTAAGTCCAAATGTTTATTAAAGTTGTTTCATAACGTAGAAATGCCAATAAAAGTATTGAAACCTAAAACAACCTCCACTTTTTTCTAAATTTGTACTGCTTTTATTTGATCAGTTTGAAGGAAAAGTGTTTTTAAAAAAGTGTATTTAATGTTACCACCCTCTGTTTGAACGTTTGGAATAATGACTGATTGTCATTTAAATAACAAACCTGGAATGAAGCTGTTTAAGTAACGGAGGGCTGTATATAATTTTGAGCAGAGATCTATTAAAAGTGACCCATTACCAATCATTTTTGAAATAGCAATTTCAGATATTAATTAACAGACACAGCAGGGTGAAAAAACGTTTTGACCTAGTTACCCCTGAAATTTTTTGACATTTACTGCGTCAGACTGTTTGGTATTTGGTCCACGTGCCTGGAGGCATATGGTTGCTTCCACGTCATTTTGTTGAGGTGAATATTACACAGATCATGTTGTTCAAACGGGCCGCTCGAGACAGTTGTTGCTGCTCATATATCCTGGGTGTGACTCAAGGCCTTTATCACAATGTCACGCAAAACTGCAGACAGTTGTGTTCTGGCCCAAAATTTGAGGGGGGGGCAATTGATGACCACTGCAAACCTAAAGCCTTTACAACAACGGCTTCCTATTTTTGGCATTCCTCCGTCTTCAGACAAATGGATCTTTCCACCGTGATTGCATGGAGCTGTAATAAATTGCATTTTAAATAGAATCATAAACTTTCAGTATCTTAGGGGCAGATGTATCAAGCAAAATTGCGGCGTTTGCGAACACAATTTTGCTTAGTGGTATGTATTAAGGCAAAACTGCCTCGCAAAATAAGGAATCGCAAAATTTGCGATTCCCTATTTTGCAATTGCATTTAAGGAATCGCAAATTGCGATTCCTTAAATCCAATGTAAGAAGCACCAAAAAAGTGCAATTTGGCCTTAAGGAATCGCAAATTACCACCAACTTCAAGTTGGTGGTATTATGCGATTTCTTTGAAAAATGTACTTTTTAGCATTTTTCAAAGTGCCATGTGGCGCACATACATGCCCTTAGGGCATGTATGTGCGCCACATGTGCACACATACATATTTCAGGGGTGCAACAGGGTGTCAAAAGGACACCCTGGCACCCTTGAAATTGCATTCTCAATTTGCGATTCTCTAATTGCGATTCGCAAATTGAGAATGTCTTCCCATTCATTCCTATGGGCCTCTACGCCCATAGGAATGAATGGGAAGGTATTCCTTAATTGTGAATCGCAATTTGCAATTCGCAATTAAGGAATATTAAGGAATCGCAATTATTATTGCGATTCCTACATACATAGCATTTTGCGATTCCTTAATAGCAATTCGCAAAAATTCGCTATTAAGGAATCGCAAATGCAATCCTTGATACATCTGCCCCTTAGTGTTCAGTCAATAATGAGAGGTTTGAGATTGTTTTAAAGATGTATTTCTCATTAAGATATTAGTATTGTTTTTGTCATTTTTATTCAGATTAGTTAGATTACAGAAATATTGAGAAAACATTTTGTTAGAGCCACCATAAAATAGACAGTGTGTTCCATAAAGAAAATAGATGCATATTTACAAAGAAATGACAGAGCAAACAACGAGGAGAAATAAAAGTATTTCTCCTTGTTGCACCACTCTAATGCCTGCTATTCAATGGCATTCGTTTTTGGCGCTGTCTCAGATTCACAGATCCTTGTAAATCTGAGGCAGCATCAAAAAGCAATGGGTGTTGCGGTGGAATGCCCACAGCAACACCCCTTGCACTCCCCTTTCACGCAGATACCTGCGGGAAAGGGTACCATATTTACAAAGCGATGTTAAGCCACGCAAAGTGGCTTAGAGTCTCTTTGTAAATATGGAGCAGGGCATTGCGCCACTGGAGCATCAGAAAAAGTGACATTCCGGTGGCGCAATGCCCTTTTAAATATGCCCCATAGTCCCTATTTTATTCTAAGAGTCCTAACCTAAATAAGAACCCATCAAGAGTTCTCTTGGTAAAGAGCAAGATTCTGAAGCTTCTTATTAGTCAAACAATGAACTTCCCATAAAGAGTAGTTCTGAAAAACGCAGCTGAATTCCCCAACAACTTGCAGTAGCAACTGTTAATGTATTGAAAGAAATTAATCACAGCAGTAGCTATGATCAACGTGAGGAGAAATTCTCCCCGCAAAGGGTCAAAGTAAAATGGAATTGCCGTTAGCAGTAGCACACAACAATTCGGACAAGAAAAAGGGAAAATAAGGCATTGAGGGTAAGAGGCATATAAAGGAATGGATTGGAATAGATTATCCAACTCTCTAACTAGGAACAAGTATATATGAAAACAAAATCATTTGCAACATTCAGCACGGTTTAGTCATCCTTGTCCAATGGAAACGAGTCTTCCGATGGTCTGTCGTCTGCTCCCATTTCCCACAGTAAGCATCCACACCTGTGAGAAATTATCTAAAACTTCCTAAATGTCTTGCACTAGATACATGAGGGAAGGTTCTCATGAGATTCTTTGCAGGCCTATTCTGTTAGCTGTTGTCAGTATCCCATTGTGTGAACAAAGGTCTTGTCTAAAGCAATGAAATATTTCTATCAGTAAGTCTTGATGAAACCATGCAAAACAATACCTTCAGTAAGCTTAACATTACTAATACTCTATTAATTATAAAATATAGTGAAATACATTGTTTAAAGAAATAAGTAAATCAGATGGTGTGAGGAAGCAAAGAAATACATTTCTCCTAGAGCAGCACATTTTAAAGTGATAAACAATTTTGCAGTCAGATGATTAGGCCAGCAGTTCTAAAAGGCATTATTTAGATGTCAAACAGAAGTCGAAAGAAATAATTTTCAGGCCTAGCCATTTAAGCACATTAGGTATGAGGGCCTACTACCTTATATAAGGTGCGCAATTATTTTACACGTGCAAGAAAGCATCTTCGCCTACGGTTTAAAGCTGCATAACTTATTTATCATATTTTAAAGAAGCATTTTCTATGGTTTTCTCTATAGTTATGACTAAGTTAATACATTTTCTGAAGTCAGGGTACATTTTCTTCAATGTTAACCGAGGTCAATTGTCATCGCAAAGGGGAGAGTTGCATAATTTTCCCCCAAAAATGGTTCTGTCTTCTTCATGTGCATTGCTGCAGAATGCACAACATAGAAGACACAAAACAGAGCTGTGTGCCCATCCATAAATGGCTCTGAGGTGCTGCTGCTGCTGAAGAGGTTCCTGTAGCTCCCCTGGTCACAATGGTGCATGTCTTCGTTTTTAAGGTGTGCTTTCATTCTTTACTGTGATATCCCCCAGACTCAACCCATCTCTCCCTCCCAATGCTCCTCAGCGACACGCCGGATGGCAACTTTGGAGATGCCCTGGGTGTTCTCTTTAGCCTTTCTCTCCCCTATCTTAGCTTTTAATGCTTCTTGTGAGAAGTTGACCTGGTATATGATGTCCACTAATTAAAGTGGGCACCTTGCACCATTCCAAACAACCCTTATGGTGATTTAAGAGGTCAAAGATAACCTTAGAAAGCTATCCAAGTGGTAGCTGTGGAGAGCATCCTTCAGGCTTAGTCTTGAAGGAATGTTAAGCAGCTTGTTTTACCAGAATGCAACCTTATTGTATTGGTTAAATAAAAGGAGAACCACACAGTAGTTATAAGAATATATATTTATTATTATAACACACCTTAAATACCTCACAGTATCTGCTACACGCAGATAAACACAAAGCACACAATACTTTAGCACAGAATCAATAGTAAGTAGCACTAATACACAGTGGGCTCCAGGGGGAGACCAAACCATATACTAAAATAGTGGTATAGGAACCACGACTCGAGTCAAAACAGTGTCTAGAGAGTGTAGAATCGCTGGGACCCCAAGGAACCACCCAAGGTGAGTAAGTAGGGACCCCACGGAGGACGGGTGTAGTGTGAGAACACAACTGCGTGCTACGTGCAATTCAATGGGAGAGTCGCAGTTGCAGTTTTAATGTTTAAGGACCCTTCCCAGTGGATTACGAGGAAACCCTTTGGAACATAGAAGGTTGGAGAGCCACCCCACCCATGGATACCAAAGTACCAGAGTTACCCATCCCAGGGAAGCCGGGTGCATAGGTCTGAAGTGGTGTCAGAAACCGCAGTCGTTCTCAATGGGAGTCTTCAAAGAAATGCCACTGCTGGAAAGAAGAAAAGTGTCCGGTGGAATCCGCAGGTGGATTCTTGATGGAAGGAACCTGAAAGCAGAGGAGACAGAGTCTGGGTCACTCAGGAGTGACCAGGGGCTCGTTAGACGAATGCCCAACGATGTCGGGTGCTTCAGGTGCGAAGTAGGAGACCTTGTCTCTACAGCTGCAGGGACCAGGAGATGTCGACGACAACCAGGAGCCGGATACGAGCTGTCCCACAAAGGATGTCGAGTGCTGAGGGGTCGGTGTCCGGCGGGAGCACCAACAAGCCTTGGCAGCGGCTACCCACGAAGAAGGTCGAGGAAGGTCTCGGTCTGGCCCAGCAAGGACCAGGAGACTCAACACAGCAAGGGGAGTCAGGGCAGGCCTGGAGCAACCAGGGGTGCCCAAGAAAAGCAGTGTTGTCCCTCAAATGGACCCACAGGCCGAAGGCACAGGAGTCGCAAGGGGACCTCTAGCAGTTTCACAAAGCAACAGCTTGCAGGGCACAGAGTGTGAGGAGGCCAAAGTCCTTTGTAAAAAATGTGCGCAGAGGTGAGGGCTATTGACAGCCCAATGCACAAAGTTGGAGAACCCCAACAAGCATATACAATTGCAAAAGTACATGGTGCACAGGGGTTCGGGTTATGCAGTCCCCACGAGGGATACTGGCCTCAAACTTGGTGAGAGGGCAGCTCAACCTCAAGGATCATAGGAACCCACCTCCTGTGTTGCTGGAGCCTTCGGAGTCCGCAGGAGCTCAGGACCAGCAGACCGGTCAGTTGCGTTACGGTGCCTGCAAACGCAGGGGAGTGACTCCTTCACTCCAAGGGAGATACTTCAGTTGTCTTTGATGCTCCACAGGTCCTACACGGAGCCTGTATGGTGCACAGGCACAGACGATGCTTTGGACGGAGAGGGAGACGAAGTCGGGCTCAGTCGAAGTCCAGCGAAGTCTAAAGTGTCCAGACGGTCGAAGGTCAGTGGTTTCTTGTTCAGAATCTTGTCCACGTCGAATCTAGAGTCCTACAGCCAGGTAAGCCCTTTTGTTCCCACGGGAGAGGGTTGGACAGATTCAGGGGACCCTCCCAGGGGAGGGTCAGGACAGTGGGGAGGTTACTCCCATGTCCTTTGCCAGTTGCGCGCCAGAGCAGGAGCCAATGGCTCCCAGAACTGGTTTGAACTGGACTATGCACAGGGACACCAAATGTGCCCCTCGTGCAGACTTTCAGGCACTTTGGAAGTGCACCCACCCAGCCCCAATACACTAAATACTATCTGGGAGGTGGGCACACCTACCTGTGACAGGATGCCTATTGTGCTGCCTTCCTCTGCTTGAGCTTGGCTCAGCAGCAGGAGGACAGAAATGTGTCTCTAGTCAGCAGCATCAATTTTGTGCTGTCCGGGTCCAGAAGGCTGGTACCGGGAAGATCAGGGACCCACGAAGCTTGCTTCTGAGGGGTGGAATCATACCTCCCACACCGGTTACCGGTGTGGAGGTATGATTCCAAGGTGGTTGATACCAAACACGACATGGTTTGTTGCAGCCGTTTTCGAGATAGCATTTTACGCGAGCATATAATGCACCTCTACCTATATGTCGGGCTGCGTCACCGACAACCCCGGAGAATGGTCTCCGAAGGCTGCAGGGGTGCTCTGCTCATGCAGGGGCACCCTCTCATGTAAAACCTAGCACCCTGCCTTCATGATTGTCATGGCCTCCTATAGGGGTGACTTATAGGTTTTAAGTGTAGTGACCTATAGATATAGTAAACCTATACCGAAAGTAAGTGGTGCATGCACCATCTTACACAGGCTGCAATGGCAGGCCTGTAGTTCCATTTTGCATGGCCTCTCATGGGTTGCATAATACATGCTTCAGCCCATGGGAGGCCTCTGGGGTACCTATGCCCTGGGTACATGTGTACCATATACTAGGGACTTATAAGGGTACCCCAGTATCCAATCTGGAGTGTACCTAAGTACATGTCATAACATTTTAGGGAGAAAGCAGATAGACTGGGGTCCTGATTAGCAGGATCCCAGTCATACTAGTCAAAAACAGGGTAACATCAAGCAAAAAGGGGGGGGTAACCATAAGAAGCAGATCCTTCTTTCCTACGCTTCTCCATTGTGCACCACAGATGCCAATCTCCTGGGTTGGGGAGTCACCTTGGAAGGTCAGACATTGCAAGGTTGCTGGTCAGTGACAAGCGTTCTTCATTCCTTGAACTGAAGGGAATTGTCATCCATCTTCCAGGACCTGACGAGCTTCACTTCTCATTTACAGGGCAAAGCTTCCCTAATGAACATGGACAATCAGGTGGCAAAGCTGATGTAAACCATAAGGAAGGCTGAAGATGGTCCGTGTTAGTCAAGTTGACACAGGATCTCTGCTTGTGGGCATTCCATTCCCTTTCTTCTTCTCTGAGGTTTCTTGTCCTTTCCCTTCAATCTCTCCACCGCCTTCATCTCATGGCCTGGAGTTTTCTAAGGGTCGGGTTATACAGAGGGCACTGTTCTAAGGAAGGAGCCCTTTCCATTCAGGGATCCATGCCCAGTTTAAGAGAAGTGGTCTTCCTCCTCGGTCTTGTAATTCTTTCTGGATCTTGGATTTCTTGATGCACAAGTTTCTCGAGGGTTTGCCTCTTTCTTCCTTGAGTACTCAATAGGCAACTATTCACAGTTAAGGGGATGGAAGCTGGAGGAGTGCCTTTGCAGGAAATCTGCAGGGCTGCCTTTTGGTCTACCATAAATACTTTTTTACCCCATTTTCATTTGGATGAACACAGGTTATCAGGTCAACACTTTGGGTTCTGGAGCTTCGAATGCTGCTCTACTTTAATTTAAAAAAAATGTGTAACCCTTCCACTGCCAAATTCTTTTGCATTGTGTGACATACAAACTTCAAAAGGTTGGAGAAAGGGCTACTAACATCTGTTTACATTACTCCCTGCTTCCCGTTTTGCATTGATGTATATTTGTAAACCTCCTTGATGTACGGATTTGAATGAGGAAGACAGACGAGGAGGTAATGTCCTGATTACATACTGGTGAACTTTATTACTTCGAGTCCTAACCTTCTTCGTCTCAACCCCCTTTGCACCGTCCCTCAGTTCATTATCCTACTTGGGGCACCCAGCTAGAACTTGAGTGTTAGTATACTTGTTGCTTGGTATAGTCAGAAAATTCCCGGGGGAGAGTAAGTTATGGGCGAGAGGCGGGTCTTACAAATGAAAAGAGAAGAAAGGCTCACAATTTGTTTTCTCCAGATCACTCTTCTTCCAAATGGCATTATATAGGCTTGATTGTCAAGAGGGTGAGGATCACTTCATTTAGGTAAGGAGTAGGACGAGGAAGACTAGGGCCAGGGCCGGACTGGCCGTAGCGGGCATCGGCATTTGCCCAGGTGGCTAGAAGAGTGGGGGGCGGTTTTGTGACTGGGGGGGCTGCTTTGCAGCAATGCTGCAATATCGGCCCCCAGTAACAAAAGCAGCAGTGCCGGTTTTGTTTACTAGCAGTGCTTCACGCTTGCCCCCCTCCGCCCCCCCACACTCCCAGGGGTGGGGGCCGGTCCGACAAAATTGCCAGGGCTGCTTTGGGTTCCCAGTCCGGCCCTGACTGGGGCTCGGGATAATGAAGATTACCATTAGGCAATCAGGATATCCATTAACACCTAACCACAATGTACAAAGAACAAAGGAAGTTTGCTCAACTTTTTGCCGTGCCACAAAGCAATGTAGTCCAATCCCTTTCCGAAAAGGAGAAAAAACGGTGCAACAGAGTATTTGCTCTGTGTTCACAACAATATAAAGTTTATGTGATGCGGCGTTGGGCGTTGAAAAGGGTAGCTGGTATTCAGTATTGACGCAGTCATCGAACACTTGATTACGAATGCCTAAGAACGCGCCAATTAGCAGCAATTATCGGGCGGCGTCACGGTGAATTATAGGGCTTCTGACTAAGAACGGGTTCATCTCGTGAAGTCATTTCAGGCGGACCAGAGAACGGGCACTGACTGGATTTTAATGATTTTCAGTCGCATTGTAACTGACCCCTCGAGGTGAAAAGCTCTTTAAACCTAGACAAAATTGTCAGGCACCTGCTCCGCAGACTAACTGCGTATGTTCGTCAAGTGGCGAGCTTCCTAATTTCACAGACCCGTCTCCGGCATTATTTTTGTATTCTTCGTGAAATTGTAGTCTCGGCTAATAATTATGATAATGAACGACAGCGCGGTGTCACTGCTGCATAATTACACCAGAGTGCCTTCTCCAAGGTAACAATTTCAAAGCAGAAACCCACAATGCATTGTGTTAATCAATGTTGTGCGAGCAAGAGGCAGTGGGAAATGCCCAATCAATGCCTGCAAGTGCCAGCTAAGAGCCACTTCCCTTAGATTGGATTGCCAATGTCTAGAGCCAGCCCAAGGCAGACTGAATATGTCACCCTGCTCCAGGCTCATTAGTTCAACACAGCTGTTTCTGCGGATAAATTGCCGGCCTCTTGAAGTAAAAGGGGCACTTTTCTAATTGCCAGTTCTGCAGTAAAATTGCAAGCACCATTTGCCATTTTGTGTGCAAACTCAGGCTTTTAATAAAGGGATATGGAAATCCTCGGGTACCTTCTAAAAAAAATTATTTCTGTAGGCAAACTATTTGCCTCAGATGGCTGCTGAGCCCACAGCCTGAATGTTATTGTCAAGGAGGCAGGTTAACAAGGAAAGTACAAAATCAAAATAAATGCAAATATGAAGTTATGCAGGTTTCATGTTAGTGGTACATCACAGACTCACAAAATACAGGAGTGAAAATGAAATTCTGGGTAAAAGTTGTATACATAATAAGAGTAAATGCCCAGAAGTGCAAAGTTTCATTGTTGCACTGGTCTTGTTGCACTGATTCTCCTCCCGCAGTTAATAAAGTACAGATGGATCTCACACTTAATTGGTATAGTCCACTCCTCCTCCATTTCTAGCACAGTAGTCTCTCCCAGAGCCAGGGGTGGCTCCTCCGCAAATGCGGAATGTCGCCGCAGTAAGTATAAAAAGAAAAAGATAATAACGCAACGTTAATAACGTTACGTTATTATAATTTTCTTCTGTAAGGAGTGAGCCAGGTTGGGGCGGGGCTGGGCATGTCACAGGTAGAGGTAGGAGGAGTGGTTGCTCCTACACCAAGTGTGCATGAAAGTTTGGCCGTCACATGTATCTGTGTGTGTTGAGGTATCAGTTCCTTAAGGATTTAAGGGCCACATTACGAGTCAGGCAGTCTTTGACCACCAGACTCACAGTGGCACAGCGGTGGCAGTCTTGTGGCCGCCGTATTACGAGAAGGCATTTTGGACCGCCACCGCTGCGACAGGGAACCACAGTTCCCTGGCCGTGGCGCAGCAGAAAGGGGTATACAACATGCAAGGGGGGACTGCCGCAGTACGCCGAGCATATTATGAGTTTCCCCACCGCCAGCCTTTTAATGGCGGTGCCCGCCATGAAAACGCTGGCGGTGGGGAAAACAAAGGGGCCCTACAGGGCCCCCATGCCCCCGCCGCCATGGGGATGCATTCAGGGATGCACAACATGTGCTCCCCTGTTTGCATGCACCCCAAGTTCCAGCACAGCATGGACTTCACAGTCCATGCCGTGCTGGAACTGCTTTCTGCGTTCCCATTGCAGTGCCCATTTCAGGGCCCTGCTGTGGAAAAGGCAAAATAAAAGCCCTCCAGACACGAGATGAACTCATAATCTGACAGGTGGAACCATGCACGGCTTTGGCGGTTCTGTGCGAGAGCAAAGCTGGCGCAGCACCACCAAAGTTAACAGTAATCTATCACTGAAAAAGACTTTTCTATTGAGCCCTGTAAGACCTGGCATCCTTGGTGTGGTTTACCCCCTAACATTTTGCTTTCAAACCTCCTGTTTTTGCGGACTTTGTTTTTGCTGGTCTTAGGACTCTGCGTACTTTACCAAGTGCTTGTACTCTCTCCTTAAAATATGTCAGATTGGCTCACACCCAATTGGCACATTTAATTTACCTGTAAGTCCCTAGTAAAGTGGCACTATCTTTGCCCAGGGCCTGTAAATTAAATTCCACTAGTGGGCCTGCAGCACTGATTGTGCCAACCACTTAAGTAGTACTTTAAACATGTCTCAGGCCTGCCATTGCAGCCTGTGTGTGTGTGCCATTTCGAGTTCACAAAGTAAACCTTTTGCCAGGCCCAAACCTTCCTTTTTAATACATATAAGTCTCCCCTAGAGTAGGCCCTGGCCAGCCCAGAAAGCAGGGTGAAATGTATTTTAAAAGTAGAACATACAATCGGGGAAGGCAATGGGGCCCAATGGGGTTCCCATTGAATTCCTAAAATCCACTGTCTCGCAAGTCACACCCCATTTGAGGGAAATGTACGTTGAAAGCTTCGAGAAAGGGATCCTACCGGAGGACCAAAGATTGGCTTCAATTGTCGTTATCTGCAAACCAGGGAAACCCAGCGACAGTTGCAGATCCTACAGACCAATCTCATTAATTAACGCAGAGGCTGGCAAAAATCTTAGCTTCTCGCCTGGCTCCTATTATTGCCTCGCTGGTACACGTGGATCAGTCTGGCTTTGTGCCTGGCCGAAACATGGCTCTCAATATTCGCCGCCTCCATAATGTTTTAGGCCGTAAGCAATTCATAGAAGAAGATCCTGTAGTGCTATCCCTGGACGTCAGAATGGCATTTGATTCAATAGAATGGCCCTACCTCTTCGAGGTGCTTCGGCACTTAGGGTTTGGCCCAAAATTTTTGGGATGGGTCAAGCTTCTTTACACAGATCTTAAAGGCCAGGACAAAGTTAACAATCGTTTGTCCAGGGTGTTTCCCTTAAGAAGAGGCACTAGACAGGGATGCCCCTTGTCTCCACTGATTTTCTCGCTGATGCTAGAGCCATTGGCGACGTGGGTCAGGGGGGATCTGCTACTGAGAGGGCTGAAATGGGCGGAAGGCCAGGAAGACAGGATATCCCTCTATGTCGATGATATCCTGCTTTATCTTGCGTCGCCGCAAAAATTGGTGCATAGAATTTTAAATATTTTTACTAATTTCGGCAAATACTCGGGATATTCGATCAACTGGTCTAAGTCGGTGATCTTTGCTATCCAGGGACCGATCCCAAGACTCCCACTGGGATGCGAAGTGGAGGTGGCGGTGGATGGATTCAGATCTCTTGGGATTTTTAAAACTCTCGACCCCAATATCTTCTATACTAAAAATTTGGTGGGGCCTCTGGGTAGGCTACGAAATGATGTCAAATATTGGAGGACTCTGCCCCTCTCCTTACTGGGTAGAGCAGCCCTTTTAAGATGCTGGCACTCCCCCGATTTTTATATATCCTTCAAAACTGTCCGAACAAAGTCCCAGAGTCTTACTTTAGGAATATTGAGAGTGAAGTCAGGACCCTCCTATGGGATGGAAAGGTGCCCCGTATCGCTTTACATAAGTTAACCAGAGGGTGGTATGATGGAGGTATTGCACTCCCAGATATGCGTCTATATTACTGGGCTTCACAGCTGGTAGTGGTGAACCAATGGATATACCGCTCCCCGTTAGATCCTGCTTATCTTCTGGATCAATATCAAATGGGACGGGAGGGTTACCTAGGGGCGCTCTATTCTACAGTTAAGAGGGGTCACTACTTCGGCCCAACGGCTCACACTCTGGACGTCTGGCGTCAGGCAAATAGGAGACTCGGCTGGCTAGATGTCCTGACTCGAGCCACTCCGTTGTGGTCAGCTCAAAAACCGGGAACACTGTGGAATCAACCTGGATTTGATAGATGGGACACCATAGGTATCTCTACAGTTGGCCATTTATGGAAAAAGGGGGAAATACTAACATTTGAAGAATTAAGAAAAGAATATGATCTGGCTCAGGGAGATGTCTTCCGATATTTACAGATCCGTCATGCCCTTAAAGCAGCACTCCCGGCCAATAAGGATATACCGGTGTCATCCCCCCTGGAGGACAGGATACTTTCTGAACCCTTGATGAAAAAGGCCATATCACTAATATATCGTAAATTATGCGATAACCTGTCCGATCCATTCCAAACCCTCCGAGAAAAGTGGCAAAATTATGTTGGACCAATAAAGGATGATGATTGGCAAATAGCATTGATGTCCCCAAGGGAGGCGGCCATCCCTCTTAAACTTCACCTTATCCAACTAAAAGTGCTTCACAGAACCTATTTTACAGGGGTCACTCTGGCGAAGATAGGGCGCAGAGAAGATGCTCTGTGCCTCCGCCAATGTCACGATGAGGCAACCTTCTATCATATTATATAGGAGTGCCCCTGTATATGGGCCTTATGAGAAAGGGCCACACAATACATGCAAAGAGCCATGGGTAGCGAGATTAAATTGACACCACAATTGGGGCTCCTTAACATATGGGAGGCGACAGACCTTACGGGGGTGGAACAGCAATGGGTCACATTGTGCTATACACTGGTGAAACGCACAATAGCAATGCATTGGGGTGCGGCTGGGGTGCCATCTTCGGGAAGCTGGGCAAGGGAACTAGATAAATACATGATTGCAGAAAAAGAGGTATTTAAATCCAGGGGATGTCCCAAGAAATCAAACTCATTAGGTACTACAGCTAGTAATGAAGATATACATAAACTATTAGAGTTAAAAAAGAAAATTAAAAGGATAGAGATGCATGGACATTTCATGCTAGAATATCTTAAGGCAGGTGTGATACCTCAAGGCCTTAGAGTTCGAAACATACCGGGGTTGTTTGTACAAATTAAAGAGTTTCTTGATAAATGGTCACTAATAGCGAACAGATGTTCACGTGACCTTATGATGCTAATAGTTGCCACTGCTAAAGAAATGATCCAAGTATTAATGGAAGAAATGTCCTCATTAGAAGAGAAGATCAAAAAATGTAATGCAGTGGAGGAAGCAAAGAAAAAACTTGAGGATTTGAATCAGGAGGTTGACTCATATAGTGAATATTTATTAAAACGAAAAACTGAAAAGCTTAAGAAGGATATTAGGTTTTACTCTAAAGAGAAAACCTATCCATATCTTAATGAGCACTTTTTCTCAGATACACGATATCAAGAATCAGATACTTATGTACCAGTTCAACCAAGACATAAAGTCACTACTTTTTCGGATACATCCGATTCGGATAATGAGCCCAGTCCCCACCAGTCCAACTATGGATTAGACAGAGGTGGATATCAATCAAACCGCCCTAGGGGTCAGTCGCCTTTTTTAGGCAGACGTGGACCACGGAGGGGACCTTGGAAACCGAGGTACCAGTCGAGGTTCAATGCGAATTACAATTACAACGAATATCCTCAGAACAATGCACAGTATTTAGTGACCAGAAATGCTCAGTATTGGCGAACATAGATACAATACCTATTTTTAATTTATCTAGGAAAACACTTACGGATCAAGAAGTCACATTATTATCGAAGGGCTTATCGTTTGTCCCTCATACAAAAGTGGACGTCTTTGAGATGTTCCAGGACATACACTCCTTTTTTCGTAAAATACGATTAAAGAAGTTCTTTGAAAACAGATCTAGCTTTACCACCTATGAAGAGAATAAATCAGGCTTACGCCCGGTGTCCATCTTTACCTCGACTCTGGACCAGGTAGGTCCAGAAGTGGGAATTTTTGAATCTATCGTAATCACCAAACTTGAAAATATAATTAAATATATCCCTAAGCCTACTCCTAATTTACAGAAGGAAGAATTGGATGCCCTCAATGTCTTAAAAACTCAGAAAAACATCACAGTAAAAAGCTGTGACAAAGGGGGAGGGATTGTTATAATAGACACTGACACATATATTTCCAATATGTACACTGTACTAAACAATCCCTTACATTATCGAAAAATTACCACGGATCCAACATCCAGAGTCCAACGTAAAATTCGTATTCTTACAAACAATGCAGTAGAACAGGGAATCATATGTCAACAAGAGAGTGACTATATGAATGTATCGGCACCCCGTATGGCTTGCGTCTACGGGGTTCCGAAAATACATAAGGATAGTAAAAATCCCCCCTATAGACCTATTGTCACCACCATAAGGTCAGTCACTGAACATATATCTAAATATATTGATCAAGTTTTGCGACCGTTTGTCTCTAAAACTTCATCTTATATTAGAGACACTAAAGACATGATTCTAAAAATGAAGGTCTGTCTTTTAATAGACAAACAGATACATTGGTATCTTTGGACATTGAGTCCTTATATAGTAACATCCCCCAGCTTGAGGCCATCACAGCGGTGGAATGGTTTATTTTAACCTTTTCAGTGGACTGCAATGTGCCATTTATCATTGACCTACTCACCATTGTACTTGATGAGAACACCTTCGAGTTCAATGGTGATTTCTATAAGCAGATTAAGGGCGTCAGTATGGGGGCATCTTGTGCCCCCACGATAGCCAATATCTACATGGCATATTTTGAACACCTATTTATTTATAATGAGGTAGCCCCGTTTTTTGAGTTGATATATCAGTGGTCTCAATATATCGACGACATTTTGTTTATTTGGAAGGACGATCTTGAGAAACTTCAGGAGTTCCTGGAATGGATCAACCTATGTGACATGAATTTACGTTTTACAGCAAATATCGGAGATCGAAATATAGAATTTCTAGATATTGAAACCAAAGAAGTAGACTCTACCCTTCAAGTAGATCTCTACACTAAGCCAACTGCAAGAAATACATTATTGCATTTCTCCAGTTATCATCCTAAATGCCAAGAGAAAGCATTCCCATGGGACAATTCTTACGTCTTCGACGTAATTGTACAAGTGTACACGACTTTGACCTTAGAGCAATAGTAATGAAACAAAAGTTTATAGATCGCGGCTATCCCAGGAGACTTGTAAGAGAGACATATAAAAGGGTCAGATTTTATGATCGGGACCACTTGTTACAAACCAATAAGAAAAAGACCCTCCGAAATTGGTATGTGTCACTAGACACTCATCTCTCAATGAGAAGATTCGACAAACCATCAATGCCCAATGGCACAAACTTAATACAAGCACTGAACCAGATAGGGCACTTCCACGCCCCATGTTTGCCCATAAGCGGAACAAAAATTTGAAAGATCTTGTGGTACATTCCAGATTACAATCTAAACCGCCTTTTGTTACAAAAAACTATAGGCGGTAGTCATTCCATCACTGGTAACCACAAATGTGCTCATTGCAAGGCCTGTGAAGGTGCCATCATTACAGATACATTTTTCTATCAAAAGAAAGAAATCAAACTTAAGACCTTTACTAACTGCAAAACGGATAATGTTATATACTTATTACTTTGTCCGTGCAATAAAGGATATGTCGGCGAAACATCCCGGCAATTCTCTGTCCGTCTGACAGAACATCGCTCAGCAATTAAGACAAAAAAACTCACGGCTCCGCTAGTGAAACATTATCTAGAAATGAACCATCTTGAAACAGAAATAAGTTGGTTAATATTGGAAAAAATTGAAATCAAAAACGCTCAAAAAGCAGAAGCAGTTAGAAAACGCAGAGAGGTGTTCTGGATTTTTTCTTTAAACTCACATATCCATGGACTGAATTCTGAAATATCATGGGATCAAGCTATACGATATAATGATTAGTTTGGGCACGTTATTCTGATTTGTTTTCTTTACTCTTCCCGTTTTCCTAATGGGAAAACATTCTTTATATATTTTGTGTCAGCTTTCCTATATCCAGCCCTGGAGTATTCTTAGAATCAGTTGGGCCGTTATTCTAATATTCTTTGCTTTAAGTAGAAATATTGCTTGAAGTATCTATAGACTAACTATTAGTGACCCTCGGTGGTTAAAAAATATTTTTTGATCACCATAGGCATTAACTAGTAATGTTTATCTTTAGGCATCTTTTTCATTTATCATTATTATATCGATATTTCTTTTAGTACGCCATTTTAGTTGTATACTTATGGTCACATTAGTTTATATTTGGGTGCGATTTCTATCTTGCACACTACCACGTGTTTGAGTATCAATAATGGCTCATCACCATTCAAAACAATCATTTTGATTATTTTGGATTTGGGCGTAGATGTTATACCCTTTCTAACAACCTTCCATGTATCCACGTTTGCCATAGGTATCTGCTCTCTAATCCTTTTGTTTGTTTTAGTTGGGCCGGGCTTGGCTCCGCCTTTTATAGATTGTGTTATGGTTAGATGATCTCTCTCCATTTAGATACAAAAGAGTCCTATTTTTTCGTGCTAACGGTTACCGGCACATTACGTGTTCGAGTATTAATAATGATTCATTACTATTAAAAACAACCATATTGACCTTATTTGCTCTGGGTATGGATATTATACTTTTTACGGCAACGTGTTCATGCATTTATTGCCGTTGCAGGCTTCGGCTCCTTAATCCCTTTATCTGTTTTGTTTTGGCTGGGCTTGGCCCCGCCCAACACTGAATACGCTATGGTCACATGACTGTTCTTCATTTAAATATAAAAGCGTCCTGTTTTTTCCCGCCAACGGTTACCGGTATATCAGTTCTATTGATATCGGCCGGCTGTTTTCCTGAGATAAGAGCTGCCCGTTTGTTACGAACATCTCAATTGGTAAGAATTTTGCGAGGTTATAGGTTTTAAAATGTTTAGCAACTTAATTATGTGGGGATACTCGTGTATCATGGTGTATAAGAGTGGCAAACACCGTACACAGAAATTAGGCTTTTACGTGCCATTATGAGTATTTAGAGTGTCCATATTTCTTTGAGTCAAAGTACGATCATACAGGTGATGTGGTTACATCGTTAATCACCAGAAAAAGACCCGCTCGTGCGAACACTGTGTAATTTTGGTATTATTACATGCCCAGTTTGAACATGAACGATATTTAGAGTATTTCATCTTGAAAGGGGTATGTACTTCTAATTCCGTCACTTTGGCGCGCTAAAAAGCAATTTTGTTGCGAGTATTCCTTACTCTTGAATTCATCGGTTTGCATTTAACTTGAGCGGGACATGCACTTTTCATTCCGTTACTTAACGCATTGAAGAACTTATTTGTTGCAAGTATTCCTCACTTATGAACTTATCGGTTTGCATTTAACTTTTAGCATCAGTTTTAAGGGCTTAAAGGACTAGCAGCTCATCCGTCCTGCCGGAATCATTTTCGAGCAGGTACGTTTCCGCTTTGCGTATTTAGTGAAAAAGATCTAGCTTTTGACATTTTGAGTATTTTTACATCAATATTTGATTTTTCTGGGTTTGTTTGTTCTTTTTTCTTATCCTAGGGTTAGTTTTCTGTTCATCAATAGGAAGTGGCAACAATAGCAATCATCTTTTTGATATGGTTTCATATTTTAAAAAAGAGGTAATATATTGTTCATCTATATCTTTATAATATCCTGTCATTTCCGTGGTCTCAGACTAGATAGTAATTGGAAGTCTTTCTTCTTTTTTTCTTTTCTTTTTTCTCATTCATGTCTTGGTATTTACCTTTAGGCCACCTATAGGTACCTCAGGTGATAACCAGCTTCTGATGTCTCAAGATTCATCTTAGTAATTTTTGATGTTAGAAAAGTCCAAGATCCTGAACATTTACGTCTTGTCCACATGGTAAATAATCTTTCTTTCTTCTTTTTTCATCAGTCATGTAATTTTTCAGTCACTTTATTGTATTTTATACACATTCTTGATTATTATGAATGTTTCTTTGTAGAAAGTAATTGTGGAGAGTGTCTACCTTTCATCCTCAACTTATGGATTTCATTTAAATATCTTGGTAAGGAGTGCTTTCTGTTTAAATGTATTTATGTATTTTCATGCCAGGTTCTTTATTAAATAATGTGAGAATATATCTTATAAGCTCAAATCAGGGGTAATTATTATCTGAAAACACTTTACCATGTACAATAGTGATATAAATGCATATATCTATAGATGTATGATATATACATTGTCTTTACAGAGTGCAACATTCGGTGGTGGAACTCCTGATGAAGGCAGTTGTCTGTCGAAACGCGCGTAGAGTCATTTTGGAAACCACCCAAAAGAATTATTTGTTCATCCACTTGTTTTTTTGCTATATCCATATAAAATCAAATTATAACTGTTAAGGAGATTATATATATCAGTATGAGTATATGTGTGTGGTATGCTTGTGTATTGAATGAATGTGGGCAGAATGTTGTTAAGTATAAGTCTCTGTAGGACCCCTTTTTCCTCTTTATATGTGTTTTATATTTATTAGGATGACAAAGATATATAATAAATAATTTTTTATATTTTTCTAATTATTTGTGTCACTATTGTCCTTTTTCTTATTATGGTTTGAGAGAATTTATTGTTTGAAGTAGCCCTAGAGTATTTACATTATTGTATTTCCCTGTCTAGGTGTACTTCTCATCAGTATCAGGGGGCCCCTTTTCTTTGCAATTGACGATTGGCAAATATCATTGATGTCCCCAAGGGAGGCGGCCATCCCTCTTAAACTTCGCATTATCCAACTAAAAGTGCTTCACAGAACCTATTTTACAGGGGTCACTCTGGCGAAGATAGGGCGCAGAGAAGATGCTCTGTGCCTCCGCCAATGTCACGATGAGGCAACCTTCTATCATATTATATGGGAGTGCCCCTGTATATGGGCCTTATGAGAAAGGGCCACACAATACATGCAAAGAGCCATGGGTAGCGAGATTAAATTGACACCACAATTGGGGCTCCTTAACATATGGGAGGCGACAGACCTTACGGGGGTGGAACAGCAATGGGTCACATTGTGCTATACACTGGTGAAACGCACAATAGCAATGCATTGGGGTGCGGCTGGGGTGCCATCTTCGGGAAGCTGGGCAAGGGAACTAGATAAATACATGATTGCGGAAAAAGAGGTATTTAAATCCAGGGGATGTCCCAAGAAATGGGATAAAAAGTGAGGCAAGTGGAACATATACCGGGGTGAACTGTGTACCTCGCCTACTAGTGAGATGGAGATGAAAAAGAGACGATGGAATGAGTAATTATAGATGGCTGATAGAAATGAAATGTTTGTTGTACAAGTACTGCAATGTCTTAATTGTGATATAATGTCTTAAATGCTGATATATCTGTGACTGTTATGTTTTACAAAATAATAAAAACATTTAAAAAAAAAAAAAGTAGGACATGCACCTATAAGTTTTACATGTCCTGGTAGTGAAAAACTCTTAAATTCATTTTTCACTGATTGAAAGGTCTAGCTCTCCCGTACTAAAACATTGGAGTTGCCTTATTACATTTTATAAGTGTAATTTCCAAATGAGAACAGGTAACTAGTTCGTTTTTGGTGTCTCTGGAATTGTAAAGAAAAATTCTAACTCATGGCAAAGTCAGATTTGAAATTAAAAAAATTAAAAATGCCACTTTTAGAAAGTTGGCACATTTTCTTGCCTTGGCCATTTGGTGCCTGCAGCCTGTCTCTGGGTGCCCGACTGGGTGTAGTTGGCAGTTGGGATTTGTGTATTCCTCCTGGACAGCCACAAACAATGGGGAGCTTAGGTGTGACGGATGGGCCATGACTGGCAGGATGGGAGGGAGGACCTCAGCCCAGACCCACTTACACTTGAGTTGGCTGTGTCCTGCCTCCACACAAAGGGCAAACACAACAGTTGATGGACAGAATGCAGAACAATGTCATACATTCACCCCAGTACAGAGATCTGGGCCTAAATCCATCGTTTTTTTGCTCACCATGCCATTCCAGTTTGAACCCAGCCATATGCAAATCAGTCTTGACCCTGTGCCTCATGGGAACAGTCCAGCCCGAACTGCCAAGCCAGGTCCTCCCGGGACTGGAAACAAGCATCCTAGGACGGGTTTCGGGGTTTCACCCCTCTTCAGCCAGGATAGCTTGAGTCCAGTGGCATGGAGAGCACGGGACCCACGTCTGGGCATACCCGTCCCACTCGGGGTGGCAAATGCAAAAACAACAGTTGATGGACAGAATGCAGAACAATGTCATACATTCACCCCAGTACAGAGATCTGGGCCTAAATCCATCGTTTTTGCTCACCATGCCATTCCAGTTTGAACCCAGCCATATGCAAATCAGTCTTGACCCTGTGCCTCATGGGAACAGTCCAGCCCGAACTGCCAAGCCAGGTCCTCCCGGGACTGGAAACAAGCATCCTAGGACCGGTTTCGGGGTTTTACCCCTCTTCAGCCAGGATAGCTTGATTCCAGTGGCATGGAGAGCACGGGACCCACGTCTGGGCATACCCGTCCCACTCGGGGTGGCAAATGCAAAAACAACAGTTGATGGACAGAATGCAGAACAATGTCATACATTCACCCCAGTACAGAGATCTGGGCCTAAATCCATCGTTTTTTTGCTCACCATGCCATTCCAGTTTGAACCCAGCCATATGCAAATCAGTCTTGACCCTGTGCCTCATGGGAACAGTCCAGCCCGAACTGCCGATCATGTGTATTTTGCATTTTGCCCTAAGTGGGAAGGGTATGCCCAGACGTGGGTCCCGTGCTCACTACGCCACTGGAGTCAAGCTATCCTGGCTGATGAAGGCTGATAGCCTGAAACCGGTCCTAGGATGCTTTATTCCTGTCCAGGGAAGACATGGCTTGGCAGTTCGGTCTGGACTGTTCCCATGAGGCACAGGGTCAAGACTGATTTGCATATGGCTATGTCTGAACTGGGGGGGGCGTGGTGAAGCAAAATAACGATGGATTAAACCCAGATCTGTGACTGGGGGTGAATGTTTGCCAATGTGCAGCATTCCGTCCATCATCTTGTGTATTTTGCATTTTGCCCTAAGTGGGAAGGGTATGCCCAGACGTGGGTCCCGTGCTCACTGCGCCACTGGAGTCAAGCTATCCTGGATGATGAAGGCTGATAGCCTGAAACCGGTCCTAGGATGCTTTATTCCTGTCCAGGAAGACATGGCTTGGCAGTTCGGTCTGGACTGTTCCCATGAGGCACAGGGTCAAGACTGATTTGCGTATGGCTATGTCTGAACTGGGGTGGCGTGGTGAAGCAAAATAACGATGGATTAAACCCAGATCTGTGACTGGGGGTGAATGTTTGCCAATGTGCAGCATTCCGTCCATCATCTTGTGTATTTTGCATTTTGCCCTAAGTGGGAAGGGTATGCCCAGACGTGGGTCCCGTGCTCACTGCGCCACTGGAGTCAAGCTATCCTGGATGATGAAGGCTGATAGCCTGAAACCGGTCCTAGGATGCTTTATTCCTGTCCAGGGAAGACATGGCTTGGCAGTTCGGTCTGGACTGTTCCCATGAGGCACAGGGTCAAGACTGATTTGCATATGGCTATGTCTGAACTGGGGTGGCGTGGTGAAGCAAAATAACGATGGATTAAACCCAGATCTGTGACTGGGGGTGAATGTTTGCCAATGTGCAGCATTCCGTCCATCATCTTGTGTATTTTGCATTTTGCCCTAAGTGGGAAGGGTATGCCCAGACGTGGGTCCCGTGCTCACTACGCCACTGGAGTCAAGCTATCCTGGCTGATGAAGGCTGATAGCCTGAAACCGGTCCTAGGATGCTTTATTCCTGTCCAGGGAAGACATGGCTTGGCAGTTCGGTCTGGACTGTTCCCATGAGGCACAGGGTCAAGACTGATTTGCGTATGGCTATGTCTGAACTGGGGTGGCGTGGTGAAGCAAAATAACGATGGATTAAACCCAGATCTGTGACTGGGGGTGAATGTTTGCCAATGTGCAGCATTCCGTCCATCATCTTGTGTATTTTGCATTTTGCCCTAAGTGGGAAGGGTATGCCCAGACGTGGGTCCCGTGCTCATTACGCCACTGGAGTCAAGCTATCCTGGCTGATGAAGGCTGATAGCCTGAAACCGGTCCTAGGATGCTTTATTCCTGTCCAGGGAAGACATGGCTTGGCAGTTCGGTCTGGACTGTTCCCATGAGGCACAGGGTCAAGACTGATTTGCATATGGCTATGTCTGAACTGGGGTGGCGTGGTGAAGCAAAATAACGATGGATTAAACCCAGATCTGTGACTGGGGGTGAATGTTTGCCAATGTGCAGCATTCCGTCCATCATCTTGTGTATTTTGCATTTTGCCCTAAGTGGGAAGGGTATGCCCAGACGTGGGTCCCGTGCTCACTACGCCACTGGAGTCAAGCTATCCTGGCTGATGAAGGCTGATAGCCTGAAACCGGTCCTAGGATGCTTTATTCCTGTCCAGGGAAGACATGGCTTGGCAGTTCGGTCTGGACTGTTCCCATGAGGCACAGGGTCAAGACTGATTTGCATATGGCTATGTCTGAACTGGGGTGGCGTGGTGAATCAAAATAACGATGGATTAAACCCAGATCTGTGACTGGGGGTGAATGTTTGCCAATGTGCAGCATTCCGTCCATCATCTTGTGTATTTTGCATTTTGCCCTAAGTGGGAAGGGTATGCCCAGACGTGGGTCCCGTGCTCACTACGCCACTGGAGTCAAGCTATCCTGGCTGATGAAGGCTGATAGCCTGAAACCGGTCCTAGGATGCTTTATTCCTGTCCAGGAAGACATGGCTTGGCAGTTCGGTCTGGACTGTTCCCATGAGGCACAGGGTCAAGACTGATTTGCATATGGCTATGTCTGAACTGGGGTGGCGTGGTGAAGCAAAATAACGATGGATTAAACCCAGATCTGTGACTGGGGGTGAATGTTTGCCAATGTGCAGCATTCCGTCCATCATCTTGTGTATTTTGCATTTTGCCCTAAGTGGGAAGGGTATGCCCAGACGTGGGTCCCGTGCTCACTACGCCACTGGAGTCAAGCTATCCTGGCTGATGAAGGCTGATAGCCTGAAACCGGTCCTAGGATGCTTTATTCCTGTCCAGGGAAGACATGGCTTGGCAGTTCGGTCTGGACTGTTCCCATGAGGCACAGGGTCAAGACTGATTTGCATATGGCTATGTCTGAACTGGGGTGGCGTGGTGAAGCAAAATAACGATGGATTAAACCCAGATCTGTGACTGGGGGTGAATGTTTGCCAATGTGCAGCATTCCGTCCATCATCTTGTGTATTTTGCATTTTGCCCGAAGTGGGAAGGGTATGCCCAGACGTGGGTCCCGTGCTCACTACGCCACTGGAGTCAAGCTATCCTGGCTGATGAAGGCTGATAGCCTGAAACCGGTCCTAGGATGCTTTATTCCTGTCCAGGGAAGACATGGCTTGGCAGTTCGGTCTGGACTGTTCCCATGAGGCACAGGGTCAAGACTGATTTGCATATGGCTATGTCTGAACTGGGGTGGCTTGGTGAAGCAAAATAACGATGGATTAAACCCAGATCTGTGACTGGGGGTGAATGTTTGCCAATGTGCAGCATTCCGTCCATCATCTTGTGTATTTTGCATTTTGCCCTAAGTGGGAAGGGTATGCCCAGACGTGGGTCCCGTGCTCACTACGCCACTGGAGTCAAGCTATCCTGGCTGATGAAGGCTGATAGCCTGAAACCGGTCCTAGGATGCTTTATTCCTGTCCAGGGAAGACATGGCTTGGCAGTTCGGTCTGGACTGTTTCCATGAGGCACAGGGTCAAGACGGATTTGCATATGGCTATGTCTGAACTGGGGTGGCGTGGTGAAGCAAAATAACGATGGATTAAACCCAGATCTGTGACTGGGGGTGAATGTTTGCCAATGTGCAGCATTCCGTCCATCATCTTGTGTATTTTGCATTTTGCCCTAAGTGGGAAGGGTATGCCCAGACGTGGGTCCCGTGCTCACTACGCCACTGGAGTCAAGCTATCCTGGCTGATGAAGGCTGATAGACTGAAACCGGTCCTAGGATGCTTTATTCCTGTCCAGGGAAGACATGGCTTGGCAGTTCGGTCTGGACTGTTCCCATGAGGCACAGGGTCAAGACTGATTTGCATATGGCTATGTCTGAACTGGGGTGGCGTGGTGAAGCAAAATAACGATGGATTAAACCCAGATCTGTGACTGGGGGTGAATGTTTGCCAATGTGCAGCATTCCGTCCATCATCTTGTGTATTTTGCATTTTGCCCTAAGTGGGAAGGGTATGCCCAGACGTGGGTCCCGTGCTCACTACGCCACTGGAGTCAAGCTATCCTGGCTGATGAAGGCTGATAGCCTGAAACCGGTCCTAGGATGCTTTATTCCTGTCCAGGGAAGACATGGCTTGGCAGTTCGGTCTGGACTGTTCCCATGAGGCACAGGGTCAAGACTGATTTGCATATGGCTATGTCTGAACTGGGAGTGGCGTGGTGAAGCAAAATAACGATGGATTAAACCCAGATCTGTGACTGGGGGCTGAATGTTTGCCAATGTGCAGCATTCCGTCCATCATCTTGTGTATTTTGCATTTTGCCCTAAGTGGGAAGGGTATGCCCAGACGTGGGTCCCGTGCTCACTACGCCACTGGAGTCAAGCTATCCTGGCTGATGAAGGCTGATAGCCTGAAACCGGTCCTAGGATGCTTTATTCCTGTCCAGGGAAGACATGGCTTGGCAGTTCGGTCTTGACTGTTCCCATGAGGCACAGGGTCAAGACTGATTTGCATATGGCTATGTCTGAACTGGGGTGGCGTGGTGAAGCAAAATAACGATGGATTAAACCCAGATCTGTGACTGGGGGTGAATGTTTGCCAATGTGCAGCATTCTGTCCATCATCTTGTGTATTTTGGATTTTGCCCTAAGTGGGAAGGGTATGCCCAGACGTGGGTCCCGTGCTCACTACGCCACTGGAGTCAAGCTATCCTGGCTGATGAAGGCTGATAGCCTGAAACCGGTCCTAGGATGCTTTATTCCTGTCCAGGGAAGACATGGCTTGGCAGTTCGGTCTGGACTGTTCCCATGAGGCACAGGGTCAAGACTGATTTGCATATGGCTATGTCTGAACTGGGGTGGCGTGGTGAAGCAAAATAACGATGGATTAAACCCAGATCTGTGACTGGGGGTGAATGTTTGCCAATGTGCAGCATTCCGTCCATCATCTTGTGTATTCCACACAAAGGGCTACATACCCCATGTAGTTAGTATGGGCCAGAAAGGCAGGGCACCTGTGCACTTCAAAGGCTTGCCTCTACAAGCTGCTCCACACTTCAAAGGCACAACTGGGTATAGATACTGGACAACAGACAGCAACTCTTCAGTACACTTCTGGACATACTCTGCCAGGAAGAAGGACTGCTGTACTTCTGTAAGGACTGCCACTCTGCTGGAATGCTGCTCCGTAGGGCTGCTGCCCTGCTATGCTGACCTGCTGCTCTCTTTCCTGCGTGAGAAGGACTGGACCAGAACCACTTGAACCCAGTGTGACTCCAAGGGCTAGTTGGCTGGCTTCTTGATCTAAAGCCTCAGGGACGCAACAAGCTTCCAACAACCTTGCACCTGCACCTAAACTCTGCCATCTGTGCAGGTCCTCACATCCCTTGTCGATCGCAGTCTCGACAATGACGACGGACTCTGCATCGCAGCCTTGCATGTCCTCAGAACCAACAGAACGCCCGAATGTGCGCCGCTTCACTGATGCAGGTCTTCACATCACAAGCCCCGTCAACGGGATCCTTGACGACAACGCAGGCATTGCATCGCAGCCTCACCGCATCCCGGAACCCATGCATCGCTTCTGCTGCGCGAAGCATCATTGACGTGGATCCTCACAATGCACCACAAGCCCGGATTTAAGGTACTCTGATCAGCAGGCCTAACTGGGGTCCTGCAGCCGGTCCACGCTCCATTGTGGTCTGCCTGACCTTGTGACTTTGTCCTGGTCCAGTGCGACCAGATATCCACAGTTGGCAATTTGTGCTGTTTGGTACTATTTTCACTAAAATCTTTAAAATTGAGGGGCATATTAGCAAGACCCACGTTAAAATTATCGCCGTTTTAGCGGCAGGAAACTGCCGCTAAAACGGCGATAATGGAGCTTGCTAATATGCGTTATAGAATTCCAATAGAAGCCCAGGTTAGATGTGCAGGACATCTAACCTGGGCTTCTATTGGAATTCCATAACGCATATTAGCAAGCCCATTATCGCAGTTTTAGCGGCAGTTTCCTGCCGCTGAAACGGCGATAATTTTAACGTGGGTCTTGCTAATATGCCCCTGAGTATCTCTGGTTTTACTGATTAGATTTTTGTCGTTTTGGTCTTGATTTATTTATGAAAGAAAGCTCTATTTTTCTAACTTAGTGTGGGATCCTTTTCTGTGTGGTGTTTTCACTTTATCACTGTTTGAAATGTTGCACAAATACTTTGCACATTGCATCTAGGTTAAGCCTGATTGCTCTGAGCCAAGCTACCAGAAGGTTGAGCACGGGATAATTTAGGGTTGCCTTGTGCCTCACCCTCACAGGGATTGTGGTTGCTGCTTGACCGGGGCCCACACCCCCAGACAACCAACAATGAAGAGGCATATCTACAAGGAAGTGACGGAGTGCGGCGTTAGCCTTCCTGGCTTAACGCTCCACTCCACCACTTCAGAAACGCATGAGGCTGCACCATATTTACAACAATATGGTGAAGCCTTGCGTTTCCCCTGCACTGGTGCTAAACTTAGCAGCCTAGCCCCAACGCAGGCACCCTTGCACCATAGTGCAAGGGTGTCTGCGTTGAGGGGAAGATTGTTTATGTGCAGGAAGGTCTCCCTTCCCGTGAGAAGCTGGCCTGGTATATGATGTACACTTATGTAAGTGGGCACCTTGCACCAGTCCAGACAACCCTTATGGTGATTTAAGAGGTCTTAGACAACCTTAGAAAGCTCTGTAAGTAGTAGCTGTGGAGAGCAGCCTTCAGGCTTAGTCTAGAATGAGTGTAAAGCAGCTTGTTTTACAAGAATGCAATCTTATCGTATAGATTAAGTGAAAAAGAACCACACAAGGTATTTATAAAAATATGTATTTATTATATAATACTCTCTAATACGTTTAGATATCTCCTACACAGAGATGAACACAATGCACACAATACTTTGCATAGAAATACAGTAAATAGCACTAAATACACAGTGGACCCCAGGGCGGGACCAAACCATATACTAAGAAAGGGGTATAAGAACCATGACCCGGGTCAAAACAAGGTTGAGAGGACGTAGAAGTGCTGGGGACCCAAGGAACCACCCAAGGTGAGTGACTAGGAACCCCACGGAGAGCGTGTGCAGTGTGGGAACACGACCACGTGCTCCGTACAAGTCTACGTGGAAGTCGCGGTTGGATTTTTAAAGATTAAGGGCCCTTCCAGTGGACCCTGAGGAAACCCAGTGGAAGACAGAAGGTTGAAGAACCACCCCACCCGTAGATACCCTAGTACCCACGTTACCTATACCAGGAAAGCCGGGTGCATAGGTGTGAAGTGGTGTCAGAAACCGCAGTCGAACCCAAAGGAGAACTTCAGGAAAGTGCATGTGCTGAAGAAGGAGAAAGTGTCCGGTGGAATCCGAAGGTGGATTCTAGTTGAGAGGTACCTGCAAGCATAGGGGACAGAGTCTATGTCACTCAGGAGTGACCAGGAGACTTGGAAGACGAATGCTCTCCGATGTCGGGTGTTGCAGGAAAGGTGACGATGACATGAGGGCCGATTCACAGAACTAATCTGAGACAAAATCCTTAACTTACTACTTTTGGTATTCACAGAAGGCATTTAGTAGTAGTAAAGTTAGGATTTTGTCTTAAGTTTGACTTAAGACAGACTTAAGACAGACTTAGGACAGACTTAAGACAAACTTAACACAAACTTAGGACAGACATAAGACAGACTTAAGACAAAATCCTAACTTTACTACTACTAAATGCCTTCTGTGAATACCAAAAGTAGTAAGTTTAGGATTTTGTCTCAGATTACTTCTGTGAATCGGGCCCCTTGACTCTGCAGCTGTGAGGACCAGGCGATTCTGAGGAAGACCAGGAGCCATGCATGAGCTGTCCCACGAAGTATGTCGAGTGCTGAAGGGTCGGTGTTCGGCAGGATTACCAACAAGCCTTGGCAAATGCAACCAATATAGTAGTTGAAGAAGGAGCAACGTCGGGACCAGCAAGGTCCAGGGGACTCACCACAAGCAGGGGAGTCAGTGCAGGCCCCGAGCAATCAGGGGAGCCCAAAAGAAACAAAGGCGACCCTCAAATGGACCCACAGGCCGGCGGCAATGGAGTCGCGAGAGGACTTCGAGCAGCTCACCAAAAGATGCAGGCCACGGTGCACACAATGCGATGTGGATGAAGGCTTTGGACACTGGAGGTGCTTGAGGTTGGGGCTACTTGGAGCCTGAAGATCTTCTTGGAAGGAAGCCAACAAGCCTTTGCAACTGCAAGTTGACGCGGTGCACAGGGGTTCGGTGATTGCAACCCCGATGAGGTATACTGGCCTAAAACTTGGTGAGAGGGCAGGGCAGGCCTCGGAAGCTGTAGAAAACCACCATCTGTGTTGCAGAACCTTACGGAGTCCAGAGGAGCTCAGGATCAGCAGACCGGTTGACTTAGTTGCGGTGCCTGCAAATGCAGGGGAGTGACTCCTTCACTCCAAGGGAGATTCCTTCAGGTGTCTTGGATGCCCGCAGGCCTTGGAAGGTTCCTGTATGGTGCACAGGCACAGACGATGCAGCAGAATGGAAGGGAGACGAAGTCGAGCCCAAACGAAGTCCAGCAAAGTCCAGAGTGCCCAGACAGTAGAAGAAGAAGTGGTGTCTGATCTGAATCTTGTCCCACAATGAATCTAGAGACCTACACCCAGGTAAGCCCTTAAGTACCCTAAATAAAGGGTTGGGACGATTCAGGCGACACTCCCGGGGGAGGGTCTGAAAAGGGGGGAGGTTACTCCCATGTCCTTTGTCCAGTTTGGTGCCAGAGCGGGAGCCAACGGCTCCCAGGACTAGTTTGAACTGGACTATGCACAGGGACACCAAATGTGCCCCTCATGCAGACTTAGTGGTGCTGGCCAGCGCACCCACCCGGTCCCAATAAACTAAATCCTGTCTGGGAGGTGGTCACACCTCCCTGTGACAGGATGCCTATTGTTCTGCCTTCCCCTGCTCGAGCTTGGCTCAGCAGCAGGGGGGCAGAAATGTGCCTCTGGTCGGCAACAGGCACGGCCCGTGGTAGGAGTGCCGGTCGGGCGGTGACGTGGGGCGGGGGAGGGGCAGGGTGGGGGGTAGTAAACTACGGATTAAGGCCGAATACAGGTAAGTGAACATTTAAATAAATAAAATGAATTTCGTTGTGAGCGCTGCAACGCCAAATGCGATGCAGTGCGCGCAACGAAATTCGTTTTATTTATTTAAATGTTCACTTACCTGTATTCGGCCTTAATCCGTAGTTTACTACCCCCCACCCTGCCCCTCCCCCGCCCCACGTCACCGCCCGACCGGCACTCCTACCACGGGCCGCGCCTGGTCAGCAGCAACCATTATGTGCTGTCCGGGTCTAGAAGGTTGGCACCGGGAACACTGAGAGACTAACGGAGGGCTCGTCCAATGCTTGGAATCATACCTTCAACACCGTTTATGGTGTGGGGGTATGATTCCAACATGTTTGATACCAAACATGATAGGATTTGTTGCAGCCAGTTTCGAAATGGTCATCGCGTAAATACGCGGTGCCACTCTAAATGGTGTATGGCTGCTTCACTGACAACTCGGGTGAATGGACTCCGTAGGCTGTTGGGGTGTCCTGCTCATGCAGGGGCACCCTCTCACTTAGAACCAAGCACCCTGCCTTCAGGATTGCAAAGGCCTGCTATAGGGGTGACATAGGTTTTAAGTGCAGTGACCCTAGATATAGGAAACCTATATCTTTAGTAAGTGGTGCTAGCACCAGCTTACACAGGCTGCAATGGCAGGCCTGTAGTTCCATTTTGAATGGTCTCCCATGGGTGGCATAATGCATGCTTCATCCCATAGGGGACCTCTAGGGTACCTATGCCCTGGGTACCCGAGTACCATATACTAGGGACTTATAAGGGTACCCCAGTATCCAATCTGGGATGTGCCTAAGTACTGAACATAACAATTTAGGGAGAAAGCAGATAGACTGGGGTCCTGATTAGAAGGATCCCAGTCAGACTAGTCAATAACAGCTTAGCACCAGGCAAAAAGTGGGGGTAACCATAGAAGCAGATCCTACTTTCCTACAAGGGGGTGTAACCATAAATAAAACAGCCTATTGTCTTTATCAAGGGGTCACCATGACACCATTTTTAACAAGCCTATTGGTTTTGTGAAAGGTTCACCACATTAAAAGACATGTAATCCACAGGTTAAAAGCACCATCATTTTACTATAATCAATAAACATATGTTATGTTATATCGATTTGTAAAGCATAACAAATTGATGCTAGGCATCTTCAAGTAATGATGCCAATCATTAAAATAACCATGTTTTCAGTAGTCCTTTAAATTGGGTGAAATCCACATAGCTGCGAAGACTGTCAGGTAGTTGATTTCATACACTAGGAGCAGTGTAAGAGAAAGCTCTGCTTCCATAGCTTGAGGCACGAATCTGAGTAGTAGCTAAAAGAGCCTTATCACAAGACCTCAGTGTGTGTACAGGATGGTAGTAGCATAATTTGTCCTTCAGATAATGTGGAGATCTTCCTAGTAGAGCATTGGGGACAAGACAGCATAGCTTATGTATATGCAATCAGTAATTGCCATAAAAGCATTTCAACATTTATCAAAAATCACTGTCAGCATTATACCATCAATACAACATTTGGGATTAACATCACATGTATCAGTGTCATTTTGTATACACTTTCAGGCCACATAATATGCAACCAAAGAAGCCACCCCTAGAGGGCAGTGCACTCCCAGCTGTAGAATAAAAGCTCCAGGGTTAGGAGTGCTTAACATAATGAACAAACAGTCTGTAAGTCATAAATTTCTGGCCACCACAAACATAGAGCCACAGTTCAAAAGTTAGTGGTGGAGGGGCTACTGTGCTTCCTGCAGCCCGCCACAACATCGTTGGTGGTGCACCTGCACATTTTGGGGCCACCACAGGAAAGAAAAATATGCAAACTGAAGAAGTCACACAGGGTATTGTGGGGCGCTCCCTCAAGAGCAGTGAATTTCAATATGGCATCTCAATCCCCATTCCTTGTCCGCCACTCTTCCTCGCACCATGCAGCATCTTTTTTTTTTTTTGTACTTCGTTGGGTGTGCCTGGAACCACGACGCGCTTCCACTCTGTGGGCAGCACAGGGAGCCTGCCCCCAATTGACACTGCCGGCTCCCTGCTTCGCCAGCATCCATCTTTGCGAGTGACAGAGCTAGCAACTGCTGCCTTCTCCAAGTGGCGGTTGCCTCGGAACGGTGGTGGTAGGGTGGGGGGGGAATGAAAAAATAAATAAAATAAACTTGCCTTCGAACGTCCCTGCCACCGTTGCCTCTTCTCCGTTCTCACTCGACACTGGTAGCACCTGAAGCACTCGGGCTCTCCCAGCCAATCATGACCATGCATGAGCAGCATTGCGATTGGTCTGAGCAGCCTGTTTGGCCGCTCAGGCAGTGCCTGGGAGCCTGGGCATGTTCTCTACCTGGCTGTGCAACACAGCCGGTTGGAGAACATGCTAAGTGCACATGATGGTTTGGCTGGCCCAAGAGGGCCGGGCAAACCGTCATGCGCACTTTGAGAGGGCAAATCACTACTCTCCCTGCTCTGACCAGCTCAGCCCCGCCCTGCCCCGACCTAGCTCTGAGTAACGCACAGAAAAATAAAATGGCAATAACGTCATGTTATTATTTTTTTGTTTTTTTGCACTGCTCAAAGTGCAGTGGGGCGACGCTCTTCTGCCTTAGCGAAGGAGCCACCACTGTTTATAATTCTTTACATAATGTATTTCAATAGGTTGATGTAGCGTCTTCCTGAGGAACTGAGATTGGGAACAGGTTAGGTGGTGGGAAAAATAAGGTAACAGAAATAGGAAGAGGACGAGAGAATGGAATTATACCGTCAAACAGTTCAATGAGAACATTTTAGCTGGTTTCAGAAACTCTATTGATTACTTTGAATTTTAACCCAACTTTACAGCACACTCAGGCATTAGACGGCTGACTTGGAGTAGCCGGAAACCCAGACAGCTTCTGAATTTTCTTGTTGTTTATCTGTGTAAATCTAGATGTTGCATCTTGTTTGGAAGCATATTGAGAGAAGCTTGCAATAAGAATATATTCAATTTTTTTCAGTGATTTGAGTCGTGAAAAGCAATATTGTGGCAGCGTGGGTTTTATTAGATAAGTTTGATTTGATTTTCTCTGGAGCATAAAAAATTTTCTACAGCATACCCGTTGATTATCTTCACAGAACTGCCTGATTGGCACTGACTTATGTATTCTGCCACCGAGTGCTTCTGACACAGTGGTGAGTCTTGAAATTCTGAACTATTTCATGAACTCTGTAACCAACAGCTTCTTGGCGAACATTAGGGGGGATTTTTTTTATTTTTGGACCCAATTTACCAACAATTTCATGTTATAGCAAAAAACTTCAATGAGTGCTCAATAGTTTGATGAATCCAGGATGTCCCAAAATGTCCTATGGAGGCATAAAGATGGATAATGGATGGAGCTCTAATTTCAGACCCCTAATCTAATTTTAAAAGAGTATCAGTTTAATGAGTATTGTGAGGCCTACTGAAGCACTCTATTCAAAAGGCCAGTTCCGAATTTTTATACAAGAAGCATAATGCAATTTAAAAGTATTAACAGTATGAAAGTAGAACAGGTGTGCTAGTAAAAGCAGTACTAAACCATAGCAGCTGGTGAAGATGTTGCATATGTTTGCAGCAGGCGATCAAGCAATAAATGGGAACTTATTAAACACCCCCTTAACAAACTGAAGCAGAATGGCAGAGTTGAAAATATAAAAATAATGATACCATTAACAACATGTTGAGTTGTGGGAGCTACTAAACTGTGGCCATGAGTATAATCAGGAAAATATGCAATTGCAAAAGCACAATAAAATCAGAGCTCATTATTACTATTAATAAAGAACTCTCTTTGGTGAATGCTTCTGATGTGGACAGTGGCGGACGGAAATTTTAGCAGGGAGAGGGCGGACAGGGCACACACGCACACATGAACACTCACTCACACCCATGTATTCACACACACACATCAATTCACAACACTCACTACCAAATATTCATACATACATGCACACATTCACGCACCGAACATCAATAAAAAAAGAAATCACCCTTTTTTCTGCAGCTCTGCCTCGGAGGCTCCAGGAGGGTTGGTATTGCTGCCTTCCCTCATTGGCAGACCTTAGGTCGCCCACTGAGGTAAGACAGCCATCCCTCCCTCGTCACATAATAGGATAAGGCCAGTGAGACTTTCTGACCCTACCCCACTCTGTGACAAGGTGTCAGGGATTGACACTCGGCACTGGGCACTTCAGGGCTTAAGACTGAAGCACTCAGGTCCAAGGCAATCAGTGACACTCCCCCTCATCATGAAGGGGAAGGTCCTTGAGGTGCTATGGCAGGCTGAAGAGGTCACACCCACAGAACCTGCGACATTTTCAGCCAGGCAAAGTTCAGCTCAGGAAGCCAGGAGCCTGCACATTTAGAACTTGTCTCGCTCCTGCCTGCCTGACCTGAAAATAGAGTGTCTGTCAGGCTGATTTTTGCTCAGCCTGACAGACACTTTTCTTGATGGGCAAAAGGTGAGGTGGCGTGGCCTCTCAGCCACGCCACCTCACTTTTCTTGATGGACAGGCCGCTGCTGGATGTATGCATGCATCTTTAAAAACTTGGAATTTATTTCAATTACCTCAAGAGCAGCTTGTAGGAGGAGTTACCGTTTTCAGAAATAGAAAATCTATTTAAATTTGAAAAGTGCAAATGAATAATGGCATATGCATAGAAATGTAGATACAGCATTGTGAATGTTATATTATAGAGGTCACAGGATGGACACAGACGGATAGATATGAGAATATATTGCATACCAGGCTACAAACATAATTTTTTGTTAATAGAAAATTCCCAGCTCACCTTTTTATCTGGCAGGAGCCGCAGATACCACTCTTAAAATATAATCACCCCTTTTCATAATGAGTCAGATGCAAGTGTTGATACTCTGTCTATGGGTTTATTGGAGCCTCTTTATTATTTATTCATAGTATTTGTATAGAGTTCACAGAGCTGGGACAATGTTTGAAAGGGTGCTGCAGGTGAGTTATTATGGGAACAAATAATGGGCAACTCCAGAGAGAACCACCAGGGGGATATCCTTGAAGTCTTTTGGCCAAATGTCATTGAAGTGCGTGGACAGGGAGAAGAAAATGATTTGTATGCACTAAAAGAGTTAATGAAGGCCATTGTTACCCAGTACAACAGAAGATGAAAATGTTTTAACTATACTAACCAGACCTTTTCATGGACCGCAACAAAGAATATGGATTTAGGATGCACATTATAATTTTGGGGTATGGCATCATATCAGGATATTGGAGTAGTGCTAATTGTTAACATCCATCTTACAAAGAATTCTCAGAGCTGCTGTCCGACAAGCCAGAAGACCCCACTTCCTTATCCTTGTTCTGTGTACTGAAACATTTCAGAAAAAGTTCATGGAA
Organism: Calotriton arnoldi; assembly: GCA_963921515.1. NCBI lineage: Eukaryota > Metazoa > Chordata > Amphibia > Caudata > Salamandridae > Calotriton > Calotriton arnoldi. Next base: position 91,844 of record CAWUFW010012532.1, read on the forward strand.
AATAATAAAAACAAGACAGAGGCATATGTCGCGTAGGTCAACATCTCCTTTTTACAGATAACACCATCATATATCGTGGCAGTCCAGGAAGGTGCTTCTAAACAAGTTCAGAAATTAATGACATGCATGTATGGATATACTCAAGCTTGATAAATGAGTAAAAATACATTGATGAATAGTGACCTTGTGTATGATGTTAAAAATGGCATCTCCTTTCTACTATTTCTGAAACTCACTTCCCCTTAAAAGAAAACCCTATTTAATCATGAATAAAGTGATAGAAAGTACAAATGAAATAAAAACTTGCACCAGCATTTTATAGGGAAAAAGCCCCTGTCTGGCAAGTATAAATGAACTGAATTCATTTAAAACAACATATACATTTGAGACTGCCAAATATATCAGTCAACTCAATCAAGGCAATTTTATTCACGTAGTAGGAAGGCAGTTGAAAATGGCACAGTTGTTCGGAGTATAATGCAAAGTCACACGTGGGCAAAATATCTCAAATTTATGCATAAATTTAAGCTAGCATCAACTTAAACAAGCATTGGCATAGCCAATAGGTCTCGCTTTTGGGACCTTCTAAGTGTTTAGCCATGCAACAGTTGGTGTTGTTGCACCAAGGATATTGTGCTGCTTAACTAAATACTTATAAGGTCCCAAAAGCGAGACCTTTTGGCTATGCCAATGCTTGGATGCAAGGCGGAGGGGAGAAGGGTGCATGGCGGAGGGGAGAAGGGTGCAAGGCGGAGGGGAGAAGGGTGCAAGGCAGAGGGGAGAAGGGTGCAAGGCAGAGGGGAGAAGGGTGCAAGGCAGAGAAGGGTGCAAGGCGGAGGTGGAGAAGGGTACAAGGCGGAAGGGGAGAAGGGTGCAAGGCAGATGTGGAGAAGGGTGCAAGGCAGATGTGGAGAAGGGTACAAGGCGGAGGGGAGAAGGGTGCAAGGCGGAGGGGGAGAAGGGTGCAAGGCGGAGAAGGGTGCAAGGTGGAAGGGGATAAGGGTGCAAGGCAGAGGGGGAGAAGGGTGCAAGGCGGAGGGGGAGAAGGGTGCGAGGCAGACTTGGAGAAGGGTGCGAGGCAGAGGGGTAGAAGGGTGCAAGGCAGAGGGGTAGAAGGGTGCAAGGCAGAGCATGAGGAGCGTCTAGCAGCACCAGGCCTGTCAGCAGTTTTTACGGACCCCTATACAAACAACTATGCAGGGCCCCAAGTCACAAGCGCCTGTTTTGAAGTTTAAAAATAAAGTGTTATTTTTGGAAAGAGAAAACACAGTAGCTCCAGTCTCCGCCACCAACTAATGATTCCAAATGCAGGTCTCACTAGGGAAGTAGCCGATCCCGAGGTGGCGGGGGCCCGAGGGGCGGCCGCACAGGGCTAAAGTCAGAGGGGCCCTTATGAGGGCAGCAACTTCTGCTGGTAGTGAGAGGAGGGGGCGGGGGGTGCACAGCGAGGGATACAGGTGAGAGGGGGCGAGTGTGGAGGGATAGAAGGGACAGAAGGTGAGAAGGGGGTGAGAGTGGACGCGAAAGGAGGGAGAGCGCAGAGAGATTCAAAAGGGGGCTCTGGTGAAAAGGGGCGAGCAGGAGGGTTTCAAGGTGAGGAGGGGTGAATGTAGCAGAGAGAGGAAGAGAAACAGGAGACAGGTGTGACAGGGGGAATGCGGCACAGGGAGGGATACAGGTGAGAAGGGTGTAAAGGAGTGGGGAGGGGAGGTAGCAAAACGAAGTAAAGAGAGGAGCCAGGTGAGTAAGAGAGATGTAAATATATTAGAAAAAGAAGGCATTAGGGAGCGAGAGAGAGAGACAGGGATGGGGCCTGTGAAAAGGGGAGACGCGAGAGAAAGTGACTGAGGATGAAACCGATGCAGACAGGGAGTGAGACAGTGAGCAGGTGGGTAAATGAGGTATGGGGGAAGAAGGAAGTGGGTGAGCGAAAGGCCTTGGAGAGATATCGAGGAACGAGGAAAAGAGAGGCCAGAGGGAGCCTATGTGACTGGAAGGAAGAGGCCGGGTGTGCAGAGAGGCCGCGAGAAGGGGGTGCAGGGCAAGATGAGAGCGGGTCAGCAGCGGGGAAACAGGTGGGGGCGAAGGGGAACAGGAATATATAGAGGCGGACAAGGGGAGGCCGACGAGCATGAGAGAAGGGGAGATCAGAGGGGCGAGGAGGCGAAAGAGAGGGGGCTAAGTGAGTGGGTGAAATGGTGAGAAGGTGGAAGGGGAAGCGGCGAAAAGGAGAACAGGTGGAAAAAAAGAAGCTCAAGTAAATCTGATGCTGGAGGGAAAGAACGACAGAAACAAGCATTGGCCGCGCGGCCGTAAAAGTAACAGCCGCGCGGCCGTGAAAGCGAAAGTGATCGCGATTGCGGTGAAAGCGAAAGTGATCGCGATGACGTGCTCTGTGGTAAGCACGCGAGTGGTGCGCGCGCAGCAGTGATCGCGATTGGTGCGCGCGCAGCAGTGATCGCGCTGGAAGGGAGGCAGATGGCGGCTGTGCGCGTGCAGACGCGCGTAACCGCACGCAGGTGGCCGGAAAAAGCCTTTGGTAGCACTTTGAAAAGCCCCTTACTAAATGTCTCGCAGAGCAGCGCATGCACTGGCTCAGCGAGACCTAAAAATGAACAAAATCTTATTTTGTACATTATAAATGTTACTAATTTAGTCAATGAAATGCTCGTTATTGGCAAGACTGTATCTCAAATAGGCCAACTTACTAGAGTATGAGAAATAAATGCTACTTTTAAAACATTGTTAGATGATGCAGGACGTTAGCGATAGATTGACCCACAGAGGAAACAACTATGCTCCCTACAGATAGACAGGAGCTGGCTTTCACCTGGAATATTAATGCTTAAAAGGACGATAAACTAGAACCGCAGCGCCCCTGCCATACACAGTGATGTCATCAATCAAGTTATCAATTATGTCATAGAACATGTCATATGTGAGGTTATAAGCAGGGCATGGCAAGGGCACGAGTTATAATTACTTTTGTTAACCATAACTAGTGAATTTCATTGGTTTTTAGAGTTAAACGTTACATTTTAACTGACATTTTCAAATAACTGTAACATCACTTTTATCTTTGGTTTTTTCAATGAATTTTCTCAGTTTTTTAAAATTTAAAGTAAGATGTTATTACCAGATCTAACTATAACATCACTTCAACCTTTGGTTTTTTCCAGTGAATTAAAAAAAAAATTAAATGTAAACTAACAATATAAATAAATATTAATGAGACTTAAGCATTCTTATTTAAAACATTATTATGTGTTTGAGTCTTCTTTAACATTAGTCAAACGACAAAATACAGTCATAAGGCCAAACACAAGGTGTTCCTTCACTCCAGGTCAAGGGCCTACAGCTCCAGCTGGAAGTGTTTTAAAAATGGTAAGCTGTCCTGGGGTCACGCATTCAATGACCCAGGAGCCTTACAATGTTCTTTTAAGTTTTCCAGAGGCTGCTGTTCTCGTTGTCGCCCACGACAACACTTTTATGAATTGTTCATGGTGCCCCTGCCAATCCTTGGGACACCACCACAATTAAACTATATGAAAATAAAACAAATGTCGGGCATTATGGGGCGCTCCTGGGAGGGAGCAGTGAATATTAATAAATGGCCTCACCACTTAAATTGGAAGGTGGCGAGGCTGCAATTTTTTATTTTTTTATCTTAGGTGCCCAGGTCCTACCCGCTCCACCCTCAGCCTATTTTTTTTTTTTTTTGCAAAACAAATGGCAGCACAAGGAGCCCAATCCACAATTGTCTTTTTTTCACACCCCACCATGCACAGTATTGTCAACAATGATAGCATTTCAGATGTGATTAGAGATGTTATAAATGTAGTCAAAGAATATGCCATGAGTGATTTAATATGCAAGGGTAAAAACTGTGCATTTTGGGTGCGCGAATTATAGTTACTTTAGGGCACAAGTTATAGCTACTTGAGATATAGCTATAACTGGTAAATGTCAGTGGTTTTGTTAGTTTCAAATGGTATGTTTTAGGTGACACTTTCACTTAACTATAACATCCCTTTAACCTTTGTTTTTTTAGTGAATTTCTAGGGTTTTTTTAATGTAAAGTTAGATATTCGTACAATTTCTAATTATAACATTACTTTAACCTTTGTTTTTTTCAGTGAATTTCTAGGTTTTTAAAAAAAAAGTAAAGTAAGATGTTCATTGCCATGCACGGTGGGGGGTTAGATGCAGGGCCTGGCCTGGCATTGTCCATTATGCTACCCCCGCCCAATCTTGCTGCCCCCTCCTCCTTGCCCCCCTTTGTCCAAGTCCATGTCCCTGCCCTTCATCCCAGCCGTTGTTCTGGAACTACCCTTCCTGCCTGCCCTGCATGGTTAGCTCGCTGCCCCTACATACCTGCTCCCTGCCTTCTATTGTTTGAGTCCATGCACCTGCCCCCTCCCTTCTGCCCTGCATTGTCCGATGTGCTGCCACGCCCTTCATGGTTAGCTTGCTGTCCCTGCACAATCATCCTGCCCTGCCTTCTGAGCGTTCAGTTGCGCTGGTCAGATTGCTGCTCCTGTCACTACCCCTTCACCCTGCCTTCTACTGTTCGAATCCATGCCCTTATACCCCCCTCCTGCCCTCCATTGTTCATTTTGTTGCCTCTCCCTCCTGCCCTACATGCTCTGTTGTGTTGCAACTGCCTCTCCTGCCCACGCTGCATGGTCTGTTGTGAAGCCCCAGCCCCTTCAACTGCTCTCTGTTGTCTGTGTCCAGCCCTGACCCCTTCCTTCTGCCCTCCATGGTTTTTTGTGCATGCCCCTTCCCCCTCCCGCTTGCCGACCATGGTCCCTTGTGCTGCCACTAACCCTCTCGCCTGCCATGCATGTTTTTTGTACTGCCCCTCCCACCTGCCCTTTGTGGTCGCTAGCTGCCCCTGACCCCCTCACACCTTCCCTCTGTTGTCCGTGTGTATGCCCTTATAGCCTCCCTGTTCTCTCCATTGTGTGTTGTGCTTTCACTGCCCATCCCGCCTGCCCTGCATGGTCAGCTTCATGCTCCTGCCATGCCCCCTTTCCCTCTGTTGTCCATGTGTGGGCCCCTGAACCCTCCCTCCTGCCCTCCATGGTCTGTTGTGCTGCCACTACCCCTCCTGCCTGCCCTGTGGCCCTTTATGCTGACACTGCCCGTCCTGCCTGCCCTGTGTGGTCAGCTTGCTGTCCCTGTCCCCTTCCCTTTTGTTTAAGCCTGTGCCTCCACTCCCCTACATCCTGCCCTCCATTGTCCATGTGTTGTCACTGCCCCTCCTTCCTGCCCTCCATGGTGCAGTGTGCTGCCAATCCCCATCCCGCCTGTCCTGCATGATCTGTTGTGCTGCCACTGCCCCTCCCGCCTGCCCTGTATTATTAGCTTGTTGCCCCTTCTGCCCCCTGTCCTCCATTTTTTGAGTCTGTGTTCTGATCCTTTCTCTCTTACCTTCCATGGTACGTTGGCATTCCCCTGACCCCTCCCTCCTGCCCTCCATCGTCCATTGTGCTGCAACAGCTCCTGCCTGCCTTGTATGGGCAGCTTACTGCCATTGCCTCCTCACACTCGCTCTCTGTTGTCGGTGTGCATATCCTGTTCTCTCCCTATTGTTTGCAAGGTCCGTTACGCTGTACTGCCCTCCCGATTGCCCTCTGTGGTGTATTGTGCTGGCGCTAAACCTAGCGCCTGCCCTGTAGGGTCAGTTTGATGCCTCTGCCACCTTCCTCCTGCCCTCTATTGTCCGAGTTCATGTCCTTATCCCATTCCTTCTGCCCTCCATGGTCCGTTGCACTGTACATGCCAACATTTTGAACTTGGTAAGAGGGAGATTTTGAAAGAAAAATTAAGTCAGGGGAAATTATTTTCCCCATTGACTTACATTGAAAAAGAGGAGATTTTAGATGTAATCAGGTCTGTTGGAATGTATGGTTGTACTACCACTCTTCTCCCTCCTGCCCTCAATGGTCCGTTGTGTTGCCCCATCCGCCTGCCCAGCATAGTTAACTTGCTGCCTCTGACTCCATCTCCCTGCCCTCAAATGGTCCAAGTCTGTGCCCCCCGAACAACTAGATTGCTAACATTCTGTATTTATTACAAACGTGTGGGCACACTTGAAGTCATCATGATGGAATCAAAACTGTAAAACCTAAAGCATTTCTTTTAGAAATGATAAAAATGATGGGGTCTTTTTACCAAAGAAACTATGGTTAGTGCCCTAAAAAACTAAAACGAGGGCACAATTTCTAAGTTCTCAAATAGTGACAAAGTACGTTTAAATTATTTGCTACTTTTATGTTTTTTTTATCCAGTTTATCACTTGAGTAATTGTTGAGAGAGGAGGATGACTTACGGCCAGAGCTGCCAACTTTGGAACTGGGGAATCAGGTTTGAGTTTCGGTGTTGGCTCAACATCCTGTGGGTCTGGGCCAATACCTTAATCTCCCGGGTACGTAAAACCAAAATGAAAGTGTCCTTGTGAAATGTAACTGATGCTCATGTAATGCACTCCAATATCTTCGGGTCACGTCCACGCTATATAAAACTGCAAGAAAAAAACAAAACAAATGTAAGCGTTTTGCACACTTCTGCCATTTGGCTATACTTGGACTGCATTTGGGTTCTTTTTTTCTCTGATGGCCATCTTGAGAGACTTTCTGTTCTAAAGCTCCCTCATTTACTACACTATCTTCAGTAGAGAATACTTTCAGTTTTCCATTTCGATTCCATCAAGATGGTGTTCAGATGTACCACACTTTTGTCCTAAATCTGGAATGTTAGCACTCTAGTTGCTGATTAGATCATTGTGGTAAAGCTGCAGTTCATCACCAGGGAGTTACCTGGCATTCTGCTGCTGGTGTTCAAAGTATGTTTCAGTCTGCATGTCAGCATGTTATAATGAAATAGATGAGGAAGATTTTTGAGAACTCATTTAAAATGTGTCCTAATTTTGCTTTCTACAGCACTAACCATAATATCTATGACAAAATGAACTCCCTCATTTTGTTCCTCTCTAAAGGAAATGTGTTAAGTGTTGCCAGTTTGATTCAATCATGATGGCCTCGGGAGTGCCACATTTTTCCCATAAGTAAGACTCTAGGAACTGCAGTAGAATACAGGAGAATCTACTAAGAGGCTGCCGCTGCTGGAAGTTCATGTTTTACTCATACTGTCAGACTTTATTTTCACATGGCTATAGAAGATAGTGTGAATTTACAAAAAATATGCTCTCATTTTAGCTTCTGGAGCACGTTCCATAACCTCTATGAGAAAATCATAAGAGAAAACAGATTTCTCTCAAACATGGTTTATGAAATCCTAGCAGAGAGTCAGCATTTTTCACAGGGTAAAATCACCTTAGAACACACCACCTCTTTCCATGCAGCCGGTGGCCAGCGGCGCTGTCTTGTAGATTGTCTCGAGAGTAAGATGGCGCCTGCCCGATACTACAGATGAGTGCCACCACAAGGAAATAATTTTACCCGAGAATGTGTTGCATAATTTGATTTTTTTTGCTGCATAAATTAAATAACCTTGTTGCATAATTTAGATAGCCTTCCACAAACTCATATTAGTCCTGGCAATGGTTAAGGTCAGCAGAGTGGTTTGGGGGCTGACATTATGATGATGAACCCTATATTTCACAGGGAACCATGAATACTTTTCATACTTCATGGTTCTCGTTGAAATATGGATTTTTATGTTACTGCATTCTGTGCAAAAATAAGGGCCCAAACATCGCTCTCACACTCTTTACATCTCTCTCTATATGCATAAATATGTATATACATATATATATACATATATATATGTATATACACATATATACATACATATATGTATGTATACAGATATATATATACACATATATATATGAATATATACCTATATATATACATATATATATATATATATATATATATATATATATACACACATATATATATTCTCATGTACATCTTTTTTTTTTATAAATCCGTTGCCAAAAAAGAGCATGCGAGAATGCACAGATAAAAAGGACAAATGACTTAATAAGCATCGTTTAACTCTAGCCAGGAAATGCCCTTTGATTTTTAAAACAGGTTCCCTTTGTTTATGTCTGGAATTTGAATACACGATGACCTCTGCTCACTAAGAGCCTAGAAAAATACATTTGTTAATAGTTTGCAAGACTCATGTGTGAGAAGTGCACCTTAACTAGGCATTTGGCTCCCTCTTGAGGCTCTTTGGGTAGTGCAGTTCTTATCAACTTCCTTCAGTGCCGTCTGTCATACATTCCATCCCACCGAAGTTATTTTAATTACCAAGTTAGAACATAGTGTACAGTGTATAACAAACACAGACGTGCGATATCAAGGGATGAAATACTGGAATGTTGCAATGTTCTTTTGGTACAGAAAGCAAACCTGCATTACTGCTCCGACGACCACCGTACAGAATAGGACATAGCTTTCGTTTAACCATTGGAGTTATTGTCGGAAGCACTCCATTCCACTGCTGTTTTGCTAATTTCTAGCATTACATTAGAAGTTCACGCATTGGAAAGTCGGACTTTTCACTGCCCTGAACGTGCAGCCAAGCCGAACTGCCAGGCCACATCCACCACTCTACGTTATAAATGCATTTCTTCAAACCACAATGGATTTGCAAGCAGCAGTTCAGCTGTCAATTTCTGAAGATGTGTTTTAAAATAGTCAAAATGATCTGGCAGATCAGCTAAAACACTTTCTACCGGAGGAATATCTCAAGGGCCGACCTGGAAAAAGTCCTCTGAGCACAGAGCTGTGTGGTGTATCGACCTCAAGGAATGCAGCAGCCCCGTGTAATTCGTTTACTGCTTTATTTCCCTACAGTAACAATAACAGTCTTTCCCCCTTACCATCCCTGACTTCCTCCCTTCGTTCTTGTCTTGCATTTGCCCAAAGATGCCAGATTGCACCATCATCTAAGGCATCTAGAACGTGACGAGCTCACCTTACTGTGTAACTCGTGCTAAGAGGTCTCTCCATGTAAATTACACCAGAGCAGGAAGTTGACATTCGTCCAAAAACATCAAACGATGATAACCACATACTCATAAAAAAAAAATAAACACGAAAATGAAATCTTGGTACGTATATCTAACGACAAGATGCCAAAGATTGAAAAGATTAAAGAACACCGTCCTATAAAATTCGGTCGGGAGGAGATGTGGATGTATGTATTACCAATAATATGCATCTAATAGACACGCCTTTTGGTAAGTGAGTCGAAACCACTGTTGCAATTGGAGCGAAGAGAAGGAGAGACATATACTTAGGGCAACGTGTATGAGATCTAAGAAGACGCGTCATAACATAGGTAGAGAGCGGGAAGGGGATATAGAAGGCGCACAGAGTAGGGAAAAGAGAGCCAAGTAGTCGGTGGTTAGGCCACAATCAGGGCAGCGTCTGGCCATTATGACTGAAGATGTATGTACAGAAAGGCTAAAGCTACACTGCTCCGGTATATTTATAAAAAGTCTGAGGTTACATAAAGATGGGATTGCATTACTGGTAGGATCTGACTGGGTAGTGTGTGTGCTTCTAAGATAAGTGACCCGTGTCCACCAGGTATGATAAGAGACGTGTGTAACGTTTTTCCAATCTAGAAGAATAACTTCAATGGGAACGGTGGTCAGCAAGTCAAAGCGAGTGAGGTCACTATGGGGACATTCTCGGCATGAGTGCGATAGCTGGAAAGTCCAATGAGACCGTAACGTTAAATATTTTACCTAGTTGGGTTGCTATATAATCTCAGTAGAGAACAAGATAAGGACAAGCAAAAAAAATGTGTACCATGTCACCACACGCTGTTGGTAAAGTTAGACAAAAGTCTAACTTTACGACTTTCAGAATTTACAAAAGGCATTTACGAGTAGTACATTTTACGAGTAGTAAATGCCCTTTGTAAATACTGAAAGTCGTAAAGTTAGACTTTCGTCTAACTTTCCCTTTGTGAATCGGGCCCAGTATCTTACAGTGTCTAATTTTGCTCGCCACATACTTATTTCGTAACACCAGCACATTATTAATGGCAGACTACCACATGGTGGCGCTGTGAGACTAATTTAAAAAATAAAACACAAGTGCAATGTGTTGAACAATTACATATAGGATTAACAAATAATAATAATTCCAGGTTGCTCCGGCCATTCTTACAGCTTTGGATCACCTCGAATAGTGAAAATTATAACACTTGTAGGACTGTAATTGCAAGTAGGTGTTGTTGGTACCAGTATTTAGCAGCGCTGGCAGGAACTTGAGGTGACACAAGCAGCAGTGACCTGTTGAGAAATATTTTGGACCCTGGCACTTATTGCTTCACGAATTAAGTACTGATCTTTCAGTATCAGTTCAAAAGGTTTACTGGGAGTCGAATAGAGCGAATGCACTAGAAAGTACTCACCGGCTCACTTTACCTGCAAGGCAGTCATTCAGTGAGGGCATCAATGAGTCACAAATCTTTCGATAAGTCAGCTCTCCAGGGCAGAGGGCAGGTCTTGCTTGAGGAAAGCTGGCATGAGGTCTTTTCGATCATTAGTTTTACTGGCTCCATTCGCTTTCCTTGCTATCACCACGTGAGTCTTAAAAAGAAAAGAAAATGATACATTCAAGCTGCTCACCATTTACAGGGTGAGGAGCAGCTATTCCTGATGTGTGGGGTGTGTAGACACAGGCAATGATCGGAAACAATGTATATTTAAACCAATGATTATATATGGAGACACAAATATACACTTGTTTAGTATCCACAAAAAAGCAGATTTACAGGAGCCAACCAAACATGTACTTAGTGAAAAGATCATAACGTAAGTCATATTAATTTAGGAAAGACGTAATGTTGTCTGAACATGCTGTTGGACTGTTCTATGTGCCAGACTGTGACTATCTTGTATCCTGCTTTTTTATGTTGGTCCTAGGCTCACGCTAATATAATGTGTGTAGAGTACTTTCCCTGTCTTTAACATGAGTGAGGTCCTGGAACTGTCCTAGGACCTGGAGGGGTGCACCAAGTGTGCCCTCATTTTGCTGACAGTGGACTACCGCCCCAGTCTAGGGTTTAGCATGCACATAGGTGGCAGTAGCATACCGTGTTTTGTGAAGGAATCCACCATCTTGGCCAGACATTCTATCTGTTTTGCCGGCCCCTTTGTGTAAAGTTTACTTTCAATGTGTAACCCAGATCGTAGTGCTATCATCCCAAGTGGATTGTGTGTGTTTGTGGCTTGTGTAGTACATGTAGTATGAATGTGAGTGAGCCAGAGTAATGGAAGCCTGCGAGTCCCTTTTGGAAGCACCTAGCCTGCCCCTGTGCACACGATATAGATGAAATAGTTTTCTTAGACAGAGGAAATGTACTGCTGGCATTCCTGAAGCTGGAGGGAGGACTCATGGCTCCTTTAGAAATTGACCTAAGAGCTTCTGCTGAGAAGAGCTGCTGATTAGTCTTCTTGTGGTACTGCCATTTTGTAGGTGTTGGGGGTGAGACTTAATAGTGAAGCGGACTTAAAATAAAGATAGTTTATTCTCTACATGAAAGGTCCAATACAGCAGCTCCAACTGCTGCAAAGCCTTCACGGCCAACCGTCTCCCAGTCTTCTTAGATTCCATTCCATGATGACCTAACAACATTCCAAATCACTAGGCCTATGATATCTGTTCTGTACAATGCACCCAAATATTATACCTGCCTTTTGTCTTTGTACTGATCAGTGTGACTGGTGAAAAGTAAGTTGCAGAAAGTTCATGCTTTTTTGTGCCTCTGTTGTGGGTACTCTAGGCTGGAGTGTGCTGTGAGAAGCATCACTCTACACAAAGACGGTGTCTGGAGAATAGCCTTGAGAGGATACTTGAAAGAAGAACTGCCCCAAACCTGTTGCGAGACTGCAGACAGGGAATCCACATTCCCTATCTGCTTTGACAATATAAAAGTGGAAGCAACTTACATCCTTGTTGCTCAAGTTTCAAGCCCCTTCACCAAGGCAGTCAGCTTTCTGAGGCATACTCGGAGGACTGATGTACAACCAGAGCTAGTGTCTTCATGACAGCCATCTTCCCAGAGGGAAGGGTACATAACCTGCAGTATTTACTTGCTGGAACAGTTGTACGCCTAACCTTAAGCTCCTCGAAGCCCAACCTACCTGCTGAGGGAAAGAGCCTGTCAAGCCTGCAGGAGGAGTGACTGTTCAGGGAGTGCCAGACTCTAGTGTGGAGAGTCTACCAGGAGAAAGAAGACTGCAAAAAGTGATGTGTGATTTCAGAGTGTGGGTGAAGTATCTCCAGAAGTGTGGTTCCAAGAGGGAATCACAGGCTGGCAGCCAACCTTGCTGCTACATGCTAGGAACAATGATGATGGACCTCGCTGCTTAAATTTACAGCTGTGCCCATGGTATTAAGTATCCACCAAGCCTCAGAGCTGTTCCTGTGGCAGATGTCACCACAGAAGTCAAGAACTGTACCTGTATGGACGTCACCGCCAAGGCCTGTGCCAATAGCAGTTGCCAATGCCCCATTTGCAAAGCGAATCTCCCACCTACCGGTGAGCTTCTGTGACACCTGTGTATGTGGCGGCACATCGGCTGCTCAACACCGAGTAATCCAGAAGCTGGTCCGATGTCTGCCATGAGCCCACACTGAAGCCCATTACCGCATTCATCAAAGGCTTCATAACTGTGGCTCTGTCTGCCCCATCCTCCTGTGGTCTGCTGGGATCAAGGGCTACTCCTGCAATCATGCCGTCTCATCCCAGAAGCGGGAAAGACTGGAGACCCATGATGCCAAAAGACGCAGAGACCTGCATTGCAGCAAAACTGTATCAAGGAGACTGTACGGAACTGAGTGCAACCATAATTGTACTGGGGTACCTGCACCCGAGTCTTGATTCATGTCACAGAAAACTAACCTAAAGGTATGTGCCTAAACTCACAAGTGGAAGATCTTATGCGAAAGAGAGAAGGGGAGGGCAGTAACCCAAGCTGCAGTAGCCCAACTGGTAGTGCATATTATTGTACCTGTTTTGGTATCCCGTTTTAAGTGTCTATTAAAGTACCTTTTAATCCAAGTAAAGCACTAGATTGCAAAAACAGATATTGAGCTGCTGGGTGATCCGAGTTCTGAATTTGCAAACTGCTATACCACTGCCCTGAGAAGCCTATGATTGCTCTCCAGTGCTACAACCGAGAGACAAGTGCTGAAGGCATTGTACTTGGCCCATTTTGTGAAGCCAAGGACCGAATCCACAACATCCAAGGAAAACCACCCCAGCTACACAGCTAAAGCCAAGTAGCTCCTGCTTGCTCCATACTCTCTGCCAGAAAGGATATTGCTATCTGGGCCTTTTTGCAGGGTTTCTCCCAGATTTTTACCTTTTGTTGCTGAATCCGTTTTTGTTGGCATTAGAACTCTGTCCAGCTTATCACTGCTAACCAGCGCTAAAGTGCAGGTGCTCTTATTCTTAATGGTAAAATTGGCCTACACCTGATTGGTACATTAAATTTATTTATAAGTCCCTAGCATATGGTACTAGATGCTACCCAGGGCCTGTAAATTAAATGCTAAAAGTGGGCCTGCAGCACTCATTGTCATCCACTAAAATAGTCCTTTAATATGTTTCTCACCTACCCCTGGAGCCTGTAAAGCAGTTTCAAACTGCCAATTCGAGCCTGCAAAATAAACCTTTTGTCAAGCTCAAACCTTGTATTTTAATACATATAAGTCGACCCTAAACAGCATGTCCTGGTAGCGAAAACCTCCTAAATTCGTTTTCCACTACTGGAAGGTCTATCTCTCCCATTGGATAATATTGGGTTACCTTATTACATTTAATAAGTGCTAACTTTTGACTGGGAGCAGGTAGAAATATCTTCTGTGGACTCAAATGAATTGTAATTTAAAATCCTCTTTAATGGTAAAGTCAGACTTTAAGTCACAATTCTGAAAATGACACTTTTAGAAAGTTGGCATTTTCTTGCCCTAACCATTTGCTGCCTGTTGCCAGTGTCCTCGGTCACATGACTGTGACTAGCTTAGCTGTTGGGCTTTGTGTATGCGAGGACTGGGTGTAGGCAGGATGGGCCATTCTGCCTGGATTGCTGGGGGGCAGAGCTGGTCCCTACCCCAATTACATTTCTTAGGGACGCCTCCAGAACACACACAATGGAACCTGACACTAGTCTTTTATCGCGCCAGACTTCTCAGAGCCTTAACAGAGGAAGAGAACTTTCCAGAACCAGATGTGTGGTTTACCTAGAAGATTCCCCCACTTCAAAGGATGGCACCAGGTATAAATATTGGACCCTCAGAGCAAGTCTTCAGTACACTCCTGGACCTGTGGAAGACTTCAGAAGAACTGCCTGGGCCCACAGACGACTACTCTGCTGCTTGAGACCTGCCTTGTGCTCCAGATGACTGACCTGCTGCTTGAGCCCTGCTTTGCACCCCAGAGGACAGCCTTGCTGCTTGAACCCAGGACTACAAGAGTGACTCTAAGGGCTAGTTGGCTGGCCTCCTGTGTGACCTACAGGGAATTAATAAGCTCCAGAGGCCTTGAACTCTATACCTGGCCTCTGCAGGTGGGAGTTCTAACCCCCCCTAAGTAGTGCACCCTCATATCCTGGACCTTTGGAGGTGGTGTTAGAAGTACTTCTCGCTGCTTAACTGTGGGTTACATCAGAGCCGACGCAGTGCGATGCACTGCGACGTAGGACCTTACATCGCAGCCCCTGGGGGCTCCCGATTTGCAGCTTCGTTGGAACGGACGCAACTTCACACAGGACCTTACATCTCACCTCCTGATCAGCAGCCTCATCGGAACCGACATAGCGTGACACAATTCAACACATCACATTGTAGACCTCGCAGCTCCTCATCGGAAGTGATGCAACACTTCACATCAGGGACATAATGTGTAATTCTCTGCAGGACTAACCTGGTCCCTGTATCTGGCCGAGCTCTATCGCGTCAGCCTGAACTTGTGACTTTGTCCCGGTGCACTGCAACCAGATAACCACAATTGGTGCTTTGTGCTTCTACAAGCTATTTTTTATCTAAAACTGTGAAATTACATATTTCCGGTTCTTCTGATTGGATTTTTGTTGTTACGGTATCATTTAATTTATCAATTTATTTATTAAAGTTCTCCCCCCCCCCCAAATTGGTGGGATTTTTCTTGTGTTGTGCTTTTACTTTATTACTGTTTGTGTGCTGTATACTTTACACATTGCCTCTAAATTAAGTCTGTTTGTGCCAAGCTTCCAGAGGGTTAAGCACAGGTTAATTTAGTGCCTTCTGTGGTTCACCCCGACAAGGACTGTAGTTGTTGCCTGAGTGAGGCTTCCAACCCCCCCCCCCCCCCGCCCCCCAACCAATAACCACATTTCTTACATTGGTGTTTAGTGGTGGGATTCAGTACTTGTGTTTGTGCAGTAGAACTCAGTGATACTGTACAAAACTAAAATTACATATAAATATTCTAACATCAGATTCAATTCCTTTTTAAATTCTCCTTAAGTTTTGATTTGGTGATTTTATTCCTTTTCCCAAATATATCTTGCCTCTCAACCTCTTTGCTAAAATGGAGTTGGAGCTGGGCAACATCGAAACCTCAGCAGGGTAGAGCTGCAGAGTCTCAGCAAGGAGAGGAAGGCTGAATGTGAGAAAGAAGGCCACCGATGTAGGGAGCAGTGTTTTTTCCCATAACCTGTGCCCTGAGAACCTGGAGGACAGGAAGGCTGAGAGGGAGCTCAAGCTGCAACAGGCCAAATTTAAACGAGAGACTGCCAAGGAGGAGGCAGATGCCAAGAGGGCTCTGGAGGAGAGAAAGGCTGAGGCAGAGATCACTTTGGCAAAGGAGAAAGCTGAGAGGGCCTTGGCAGAAAGAAAACATTTGTTGGCTCATGAAGTTGGTCTTAAAGAGCTGGACCTGAAAGCAAATAATCATCCGGGGTCCAGTAGCAATGGTGGCAGCAGTAACTCAGTATTCAGTGGAGGCATGAGGGTCCACATTTCCCAAGACCTGGTGCCTAGCTATGAGATCGCGGATGACAATAAATGGTTTTCAATCTGTGGGGTAGCTCTAAGGATGCACAGGGTCCTAGAAGAGGATTGGGGTTATGAGACTCTGGAGGCATATACCCAATGAGGGGAGGCATTCCTCGTTGGCCTTATGAAAGGGTGATAGGATGAAGAATCCCCCGATGAAGGCAGCCCTTGTCAGAGAATATGGTCTCACTCCTCAGGACTATAGGCTGAGGTTCAGAGACAGTCCAAAACTCTCTCACCAGTCCTCGGTGGACATAGTGGACTACTTTTGTAAGGCATGGGATGGTTCGGTGAAGGGTAAGGAGGTAAACATTTATGAAGAGCTCTACAATCTGTTTGCAAGAAAGCCCATGTCCAATCTTTGGTTTCCAGAGCTACACCAACACTTAATTGATAGCTATTTCATTGACCCCTGGGAGCTTGCAAAGGAAGCAGACCTCTGGCTCAGCACCAGTGTCTACAAGAAGGGACCTAGGAGTGACCCAAAGGAGGGTGGTTTAGGTTCCCCCCAGCAGAGTGAGGGGGGAGGTCTATAGTAACTCAGATAGGTCCCAGGATAATGGTGGGTCCCATGCCCCTTCTAAGAACAGAGGGAGGTTCTGGTGGCCAGTGGCCAAGGGCACCCCATTTGCAACCCTGGTGCATGGACTGCTTCTAGTTGGGGCACGAGAGGGGACCTGGTCTGTACCTAGGGACCAACCACTGGTGGTAGTCCCTGGGAGCAGAGGGTGGAGCATACCCTGGTGTCTCTAAGCTGTAGGGTGGATTTCAAGGGTAAATGTATGATCCCTGGGGGAGGGAGATATCACTCCCATCATGTAACAGTTAATGGGATAACGGTCACTGCCATAAAGGATACCTGTGTCAGTTAGACCACGGTGGTGGAAAAGCTGGATTCCACCAAGCAGTAGACCAGACAGGTGTGTAGGGTAACTCTGGCCCATGGGCAGGACCTTTTCCACCCTATGGTTCAGGTGGCCCTGGAATGGGTGGGAAGGTGACCAACAGGAAGGTCATGGTCAGTCCCCATACCCATTGACTGCATTCTGGGAAATGAATTACCACCAGTGCTAGCAGAGCTGGGAGGGGTGATCGTTCAGAGCGCCCAAAATGCTCTGGTTTCTGGAGGTACTACTCCCAAAAGTAGAATACGGAAGCCCAGATGGAGGGGCAGGAGGTGGACACAGTCCATAATGAGAGGACCAGGGTATCAGGGGCCACCAGCTCTAAGAACAGAGCACACCAAAACTGACCATGATGAGGCAACTTCTGACCTGGAGGTGCTCCCTACACTGTCACAGAGACAGAAGGTAGGAGACCTGCACCAGGCAGACCTCTGTATGACACAGAGTGTGTCAGCCTTGAGGGGGTGGTGGTTCCCCCCTGGAATTCTTGGCACGCCAGGCACTTGTTCAGCCTCAAGGTAAAGCCCCTGGGCTCAGAGGCCAGTCTCAGTATACCACACCTGGACTGGCGGGATGGAGAGTGGAAGTATGGTGCCTGACACCTGGGGCTGCCCCCCCAGCCCCTCTACCCTCCTACACCCCCCTCACACATCCTGCCCCCATCCCACTCTGAGAAGCCACAGGGGTCAGAAACCCTCAGGAGCAGGTAGGGAACTCCTTCCAGCCTCAAGTTTGGCAGTAAGGCCTAACCAAGGCCACCGTTTGGAGCCTTCACTTGGCAGTGGATGGCCTGGGCCCTGGCTCCTGACACTAACAGCTGTCAGTAGCCTCTGCTAGTTGTTGTCTTTATGGTTAGTTTTCCCTATGTTGGGGACAGAAGTCTGATTCAAGGGGTGGAATAGGCCACATCACCTTTTTGGCCATGGTGGCACTGTCTGCCTATGGGATGCACCCATGAGCAAGTTAAGGTGAGGAGCTTCAAAGATGGGGTCCACAGATGAGGAGAAGGGTTCCCCATGGATTAGTGTAGTGACCCCAGAGGGGTTATACTTAGGTTTGGATGACCATAGAACTGACAAGTGCCTCTGCAAAAGAGGTCTATTGTCCAGGTTCTATCGCCTAAGCAGGGAAGCCCATCAAGGTATTGATCCAGCTTTTGGCTGGATAGGGCTCATGTTGGACCTGGCTTGTATTGCAAGGTCTCCCCCAGATCTTTACCTTCTGTTGCTGAAACCGTTTCATTAGCATTAGGACTTTGTGCACTTTACCAATGTAACCAGTGGGAAAGTGATTGTGTTCTCTCCTTTAAGCATGGTAAAGTTGGCCTACAGCTGATTGGCACATGTAATTTACTTATTAGCACCTAGCATATGGTACTACATGGTACCTATGGCCTATAAATTAAATGCCTGCAGCACTCTTTTGCCACCCACTAACTTAGTCCTATAAAACTTGTCTCAGACCTGCCACTACAGCATGTAATGCAGTTTTAAACTGCCTAAGGTAGGCCCTAAACAGCCCATAGGGTAGGGTGCACTGAGGTTAAAAATTAGAATTTGGTTATAAGTTTTACATGTCCCAATAGTGAAAAACTCCTAAATTCATTTTTCACTACTGAAAGGAATATCTCTCCCATTCAATAACTATGGGTTACCCTAATACATTTAATAAGTGCTAACTTTTGATTGGAAGCAGATAGAAAGGTTTCTTTGGACTTAAATTAATTGTAATTTAAAATCATCTTTAATAGTAAACTCAAATTGTAAGTCACATTCCTGAAAATGCACTGGGCTATCTTTCATTTTCATGAGCGTGCTACAGGGGTAGAGCACGCTTCAAGTTTGCACTCTAATATTCTAAACATTATGCCATTGAGCATGCATTAAACTAGGATGAATGTTTAAAGTTGGAGTGCACTCGATCAATTACAGTCAGAAGCAACTTTAAAAAAGTTGCCTTTGTTCTACCCTAACCATGTGTGCCTTCTGCCAGCATCTTGGGTCACATGACTGTGAATGGCTCTGCTGTTGGACTCTGTGTATTTCTCCCAAACAATGAGAAATGAAGAGGACTACTGGTTGGTAGGATGAGCAATCCTGCAAGAATGGCCGGGTGGAGCGGTTTCCTGCCCCACTTACACTTTAAAGAGCTTGCCTCCAGCACACATAATGAACATGATACTAGTGTTTGTCACCCCTGACTTCCTGGACACTAGGCAGGGGAAAGAAGGAACTTCCCAGAACCAGATTTTGAGGTAGCCTAAGGAATCCCCCCAGTTCAAAGGCTGGCACCAGGTATAGATATTGGACCCTCAGGACAGCTCTTCACACTTCTGGACCTGCGGACATAACAAGATTGCCTTGTTCCCCAGAGGACTGCCCTTCTGCTTGAGGCCTGTCTTATTCCCTAGAGGACTGCCCTGCTGCTTGAGGCCTGCCTTGTTCCTCAGACAACTACCCAGCTGATTGATGCCTGCCTTGTTCCCTAGAGGACTGCCCTACTGCTGGAGGCCTGTCCTGCTCTCGGAGAAGCATAACTGGACTTGTCCCCTTCATCCCAGGCTACTAGAGTGACTCCAAGGGACAGCTGGCTGATCTCCTGTTCTGAGCTACAGGGACACAACAAGCTTCAGAGGCCTCCCTGCAACTGCCCAGCTGACTTGCTGCAACTGGACCTGCCTAAGCCCTGATGGCATCTGCTAGAGTGAGGGCCATCTGACTAAGAGGTGTCTCCCTAAGTCCTGGAGCTTTGGCTGGCACCAGAGTGCACTCCTCTACAACAAAAGGTGAAATTCTGAAGTTTTGGCTTCTTTGCGACTGCGAACATGCCCATTTGTGGCAAGACTCTGCCACTGGCGATGACCGCCAATGCAATGTGCTGGTGAACCCGACTCTTCGCACTACAGTGACCATCAGTGATAGCCGCAATGTGAGATCTGCACTTCATGCTCCAATAAACAACAGCCCACAGTGACAACCAGTGACAAGTTCCAGCAACGACCGCCTGCGACGCTCAACTGAATCCTCACGCTAGAGCGATTACCATCTGCAACACCAGGTCTACTCTGTGCCCTGCAGCAACAACCATCCGCAACACTCTCTCTACTCCCCACAGCCTCGTCCACCGCGAATGGAACTCTTTGCATCAGACTTTGAGAAGGTAACTTTTTAAGAGGGACTAACCTGGTTCCTGTATCTGGCTCGCGCTCCACAGCGGGTGTCCTCAACTTGTGACTTTCACCTGGTCTAGCATGACCAGATGACGGTGGGTGGAGCTTTATGCTTTTAGGCACTATGTCTAAAACTTTCAAACTGCATATCCCTGGTTCTGATTGGATTTTTGTTGTTCTGGTATCATTTTGTTTATTAAAACGTGCTCTATGTTTCTACTGGTTGGGATTTTTCTTGTGTTGTGTTTTCACTTTATTACTGTTTGTGTACTGCATAAATACTTCACAGTTTGTCTCTAAGTTAAGCCTGACTGCTTTGTACCAAGCTACCAGAAAGCTAACCATAGATTAATTTAGTGGCTGTTGTGGTTCACCTTGACAAGAATGATGGTTGTTGCCACCATGACAAGGATAGTGATTGTTGCCCGAGTGGGACTTATACCCCCCTCAACCAATAACCCAATTTCTTACACTACCTACCTGCAGTTTGTGGTGGAAAAAGGTGAGAAACATATGGGTGAGCCCAAAAAGCTTTACATTGCAGAAAAGTAGACAACATTCTGAATTCAGCAAGGGGTTATTTGTGTAGCCCACTCATAGTTCCCCAAAACAGCTATCTATTTAAATAAAAAAACGAGTGAAAATAAGTAGGAAAAAAAAGAAATGGGAAAACGTTTTCATCTGTAATTTCTTGCCCCGAGGTTGTCCTAAAAAAATAATATACCTTTAGGTCCATCAGACTCTTCTGGTTGCATTGAAACACAGTGTTTGTTGGTTGTCCAAAAATATGCAACTAGAGCCATCAAATGAGCAACACCTTATAATTATTTTTCATTGTGCACTGACCATGCATTAATTTGCATGGTCAAATCAAATGAAAGAAAAATGGGTATGAAGGAAACCTATGCATTTATGGAATGTTCCATGAGCTTGAGTTTTGGGTTTGTGTTATTTGATACAACTCTAAATTTGGGTTTACCAATATTATTTGATTCAGAGGACACTTTGAAAAATGTGTTCATTCTTGCAAACTGTATTACATTTGGAAGGAAAAAGGGAGATACATTCAAGTGATAACAAATGTTACACTATCCTCTATTCCCAAAGTTATCCCAATAAAAAGAGTACCCCACTTGTGTGGATGGGCCTATCACCTGTTACAGGAAAGGCCTCAAAATTCAACCAGGATACATCATTTATAAATATGAAAAGCACTTGTGTCTAGCAGGTTTTCTGCCTTCCCAGTCACCTGGGGGAGGGCAGATGGAGGTTAAACCCCCAGTCTGCCCCCAAGCATATCAGAAAGACTGTTGGGGCCTTTAAAGGCTCGACTGCTTTCACTTTCTCTGACATCAGTAACATGGTGTGCTGCTCATTACAGCGACTAAAAAAAACCTAATAAACAAATATTGGTAAAGGCAATAAGCTGCCTTTTTAGATGGAGAGTTCCATCCTATTGGCATTGTCAATACTGGTTTGCCCTGGCACTCTGCCAGTGTGTATGCATGCATTAGCGTGCTGAAAATAAGCAAACACTGGCCATCTTTTCAACCGTTCCAAGATGGCTGTCAAGTACTCACCTCCTGCATGCACATGACGTGTCACATTCATAATACACATGCATCATGATGCGCTGGTAGCTATTTTTAAGTCGAGCCTAGAGTCAGCGCACATGCGCTGCTCTGCGAGGCATGCTGTAATCCCTATGTGGGGTTTGAACACCCACACATGCCCACCGCTTTTTCATTGGTTGCTTGCGCTGCCTTTAGAAAGGCCATTGCTTTCGTTGGTGAATATTGTACATTTGTCCTGCCTTGTAGCTATTTTGTTCCCGCCCTGCAGACTGCCTCTGCTAGATGGTTTCATTTCACTAGGGCCCATATGTTTTATTTAAGTGCACTACTTTTTTCGTTCCGACCTCTCCTCACAGCTCGCTTGTTTTTTCCGATGATGTGCTCGTTTTTAGTAGGCACAGGGAGATTCACTTCCCCTCACATGTCTTATTTTTCTTCCTGTATCCCACACGTCAACAGTCTTCATTCAAGATAAGATGCTTTATATTCTATTAAATGTTTTTTATTCGGTATGCACACTTCATATGGGCAGCAGGCGTGTAGAACACCGTTCCACTGTGCGCTCTCCACTCATGTGCGTGGCTGGGGCAGAAAGATCGGTATTTTTGATGGACAAATGCACTATTTCATAGTAGCTCGTTGTTGCGGAAGATTTTTAAGAATATTTGACGTTTTCCCACTGTTTCCAGGGAAAGTATACATTGTTTTATTGAAGATCACGCTTGAGTAATCCGACATAACCTTTCCCATGAGGGTCGCTTCGTAAACTATCTGACGTGACAGCCTGTACATCCACTGCTTCCTTTTTCCTCTTTCTATGTCTATTGCTCTTTGTTAACTGTGGGTTTAGCAAAGGCCGCCCCCGAAGGGGGCCTCGAGGGCCGGCGCCATAACGGCCACCAGAGCCCACAAGGAACTGATCCGGTTTGCGCCGCCGGGAAATGCCACGCGGCGAAACGCGCCGGAGGCCCTCTCCTCCCCCCTTCCAAGAACAAAGGGAAGAGAGGAAGGGGGGGGAGAGGGATATAAGGCGATGCTCCCCCTAGGCAGCTCACCTTTACATCAGGGAGCTGGGGGAGTCCCACCCACCCACACCTACAACAGCAGCATCGCAGTGCTGACAGGGACGAAAGGAACTAATGGTACAATGGTTGGCTATGGAGACACACCGGGCGGTGTGTGGGAGCAAGGCCACTCACTTTGGGATGTCTCACGGCTGAGTGAAGTGGTGCCACTCACTTTGGGATGCCTCACGGCTGAGTGAAGTGGTCAAACAAAAGGGGTCAGCAAACAGAGACGGCACTCGCAGCCCAGCCCCCGCCGGACGGCAGGGCACAGAAGAGTCTAACAAGTTAGCGAGCTGGGGCCTAACTCCGGGAAGAAGCTACCCCCACGTGAAGAGAGCGCAAAGAGTGCGCAAATCCAACCAAAAAGGGATGGAAACAAAAGGTGTATTGGTTTGGATATGGAAACACACCGACAGGGCAGTGTGTAGGAGGGCCACTCACTCTGGGATGCCTCACGGCTGGGTGAGTACGCCTGACAAAAATCGGGGTAGGAGACGGCACTCGCAGCCCAGCCCCCGCCAGACGGCAGGGCACAGGAGAGACTAGCAAGGTAGCGAGTTGGGGCCTGGCTCTGGGGAAAGGCTACCCCCCACATGCAAAGGGGCGTGGAAAATAACAAAGAACAATCTACGAGCTATCAGGGTGATTTACGACCCTAAGAGATGCAAATGAGCAAAAGACAAACCAGTGATTTATGGCCAGCCGATGATTTATGGCTGATGATTTATGATGCCCATGCAGAATGATTTATGACAACAAAATGATGACAGATTTGTGACAGAATGATTTATGACATCCCGATGATTTATGGCTGCTGATTTAGGATGATCAGGCAGAGTGATTTATGACGACAAAATAATGGCCGATCGCAGCAGAATGATTTATGATGTCCAAATGACACTGAGTGATACCCTATCTGTGATAATGTATAATGATTTATGACCCCGGCCCGAGAAGGTGTCCAGGGGAGTTGTACAAATATGACGTATGTAATGAGTAATAAAACTGCGGCCAACAACCACCACAAAAAACAATGACTGTTGGCTGTGTGTAGTAAGGCAGATACACAAATATGGTACGGTTCCTGGAATGGGCACAGTGCGGCTGTTATTTAAAAACACTCCCATCATGTCTCCCTGTGACTTGTTTTGCTCCAGCTGAATATACAGTGGGTTACAACGTGGTGTGTGCTGGAGTGATCGCTCAGGTGAGTTGAGTACTTTTTAATGTCCAGCAGGGATTCATTGAATCAGGCTATGCTGTGGGCCGGCTGACCTAACGGCGCACTCTTTAATCAGTCATATTAGGCAGTGCTTGGTGAGCAATGGGTAGAAGTTCCTAAACTTGGGTGAAAGCTCCGGCTCTCCAAAGCGCCATCTACAGTATTAACGTGGGGTTTTCCCTTCTGCTGACTTAAGCGGAGAGAGGTGTGTCCCAGAGTGTATTATGATACCATATCGTTCGTGCTTCTTTAGCTGGAAGTTGGGCGAAGCCACTGGTTGCACCAGTGGTGGGACTACCTGGTGCTCTCTGTTGGGACTGAGCAGGAAAACCAGGGTATGGCGCCCCTAAGGTGGATTACCACCATACTCCTCTGAAAAATAAGCAGATAAAACGTATTACAGGTTTTGGTTCAATTCCTAAGCTCTCGGGCATCGGAACAAGCCCCCGTAAGGCTGATGGTTGTCTTGACTTTACTCCCTCTGTCCTCATTGGTAAAAAAAAAAAAAATGTTTTAAACAAATCCGATGTGTTTATATTTTTAGGGTCTTCGCCATGTCTACCACAAGCTCGTTTATCAACACAAAGAAAGATGACAAAGGCAAAAACATTCAAATAGTTGTCAGATGCAGGTATGTGAGATTTTGTTGCTAGATAAAATATTTATTTTACTAGAACGCTGAGGCCATTGTTCTATCTGCGCTTGGCATAAACGCTTTCCTTGCTAGACCTCCCCTTTTCTAGTTTTTCACAAAGATAAAACTTCGTTTTAAACACCCTTTTTTTTTTTTGCAAATCATATTACTTTAGTACCGAGGCTGCCTTTACTGCAGGGGCTTTGCACTTGTAAAGATGAGCCTACCTGCCGATTTTATTTGGAGAATCTGATGAACGCTCATAATTTCATTTGTATTTACTAATTCGTCTTACATTACATATTTCCTTTTACTTTTTTGACCGAGGACAACACTGTTACTTTCCCCAGGACAATCCCTAAACCGCAAGTACAATTGTTTACCATATTACACATTTTTCACTATCAATATATACGCATATGCATGACTATTTTTTGCTTTAAGGCACTGCCCATTGCCTCACACATGATGGCATAGGTTACATCACGAATTAGGTCATCGATGACATCATATATCACGCACCATTAACATTTTTCAAAGCATTACTTTTGGCAGCCAGGGTGTGGGCTTTTTGAATAAGGTTTAAAATTAGTTCCACCTGTGCATAAACTAACTATTCAATCACCTATACTTTCTGCCCTATGGCTAAATACTTATAAGGTCCCAAAGGCGAGACCAATTGCATTGCAAATGCTTGTTTACTTTACAGTTCTAACATGGCTGATAGCCATATTAGAACTGTCACCAAAACAATGCGTACTGGAGCATTTTAAAGTGAATCAGGCACTTTGCAGCTACCGGGCCCTCGAAGAAATAAAAAGAAAACTGTGGGACAGGTCAGGAGCACAGGAGGAGGAGGGGTGGGGGCTGATGTAAGGACTGCCCTTTTGAACAGCCTTATTAACCAATGCAAAAAATCAGCCGAACTCTAAAACCCCCTTACTGTATCTGTGTGCAAGTGTGTGTTGTATGTTTGCTGTGCAATGACATAACAGCTGTCTGCAGGCAGGACCTAAAAAGTCTAACACAATATTGCAGTTCTCTGTTTTGCTTTTGGATGCATAAATGAATTCACAAAATGAATCAAATCTGGAACATATGATTAACTCTACGTTACAGGACCCACGCCTCCTCACCTAGAACTGAACCCACTCAACAAGTGCTATGATAGTTTTGCAGCACAAAGGTTGGGATGCTACTTTACAGAAATAAGGAAATGTGCCAAATGTAAGGGCAATTCTGAAACAGAAAGAGTTGTATTGTGACTGTTTTAGCATTGCTGCATACGTGCAATTTCCCCAGACACAACAGCTCTGTTTTATTTTTATGCTGGTGCAAAAAAGACAGCACCATCACGTTAGTACGTAATGAATTAATCCAACTTTTCTCAGGGGTGACTATGAAGACCAAGGTGATTATGAAGAATGTAGTAGTCGCAAACCCAAGAGTGACAGCTGGCAAAAAGAGGACATGCGAAACAGGTGCTAAAATAGAGGCCAGATGGTCACTACACCAGAGCAACACTGTCAGTCCAGTACCTATCTCCTCCATGTTCTCGAGCGAACTATTTGGATGAAACAGCCATTACTTTCCATATGAATGTCTCATGCCACATTGCCACTCTTACCCTCAATGCACGACAAGGTGGCTCCGACCACCAGCACCCCCTCCTTTCTTTAAGCAGGAAAATGCAGATCAATCAGGCCCCATCTCTGATGACTAGCACTTCAAACTTCAGCATGGCTTTGTCCATGACTGGCAGTGGGCTGACGCCCATCTGCGTTAGCGCTGAAGAGAAGCTGGAGCTGCCTTCGAGCCGAATAAAGAATATCCCTATCACATGATCCTCCTGGGCTAGATGCTTTGCTACTCAATTTCTCTACATGGGGATTAAGTCTAAAGAAATGACTGATGCCTTGCAGCCTGCCCCGCTGCTACTACCTGCAAGGAGTATCCCATCTCGGCTGAGGACCCCAAGTTTGCCAACCAAAAACATACTTCCTTTATGCTTTCTGGATAATGCCCAGAGACATCAAACTGCATTCTGTTGACGTACTGTGTGTTTAAGCACTTATTCAGTCTTGCACAGGTAAGCACTAGACTGGGCATTCTGTTATTGTTTTGTTGTATGACTTTTGAGCTCCGAGTTCGAGCACCCCCACACTACCTCTCTGAGAAGCCTGTGACTGCACACCGTTCCTACCAGTAAGAGTCTAGTGTGGAAACGGTTGTATTTGCCCAGTTTGCAGGGCCATAGTAGAATCACCTGAGACATCCAGGGCAAACAGCCACAAGCCCCATGGTTCAGGCCCAGTAGACCCTGCTTGCTCCATGCCCTTCTGAACTGTATCTGACAAAAGCCATCAAAAAAGCAAGCAAATTACAGTAAGAAGAAAGCCAGTGAATGGTGTTGAGACAAAGTCCACCCTAAGCATTGTTATTGTCCCCAAATGGTCTTCAACAACAGACAGATAAAAGCTATCTGCAGGCAAGACCTAAAAACCATTGCCACCATAAGCACAACTTAAGAATAGAAACAATTGGTAGAACCTCATCCGTGTTGCTGATCCCACCTCCTTCTCTTTGGCCAACATACTGCTCTTCCATTCGCAATCTTGGTTGAATTGTGACTGACGTTACTGTGGTGTTCGACAGGGAACCACTGCCAGGATGGTGAACCTGTCCCTTTCAATGGCAGATGACTCAGTTGTCAGTTCTGGAGGACCAGAAGGAAAGTTCTGGCCTGTAACTTTCATACAATCAATGGAACTGCTGCTGATTGAGTCTCCTTTACGTATCACTTGCATGCTGGTCTGAGCTGATCTTTCAACCGATGACCCTTTATGTAGTCATGTTACATTAATACCATCTTAGTATCAAGACAATGGAGCATCTCTTTTTCCCTTCAAGGGGTGAGGTAGGGCAAAAAATGTTGGCAGAGTGATTGACTGGCCAACGTGGATGGAAGTCCCAACCCTTGGTAAGATGGCCGCCTGGTTCTTCAGGACCAATTTGTCCGGAAAGAAGGTGGTGTAGAGAGCTTGACTGAAAGTGCCTGTAGTTTACTCACACTGCATGCTGATGTAATTACAATGAGGAAGACAGCTTTTAGTGTTAAGAGTCTTAAGAAATAGTTAAAGTCTATAGAAATAGTTAAGAAAGTCTATGCATACACTCGAGGGGTGTGCACATGAGAAATGTCAAGACCAAGTTCACGTCCCAATGAGGCATAACAAACGGTTTGGGTGAAAACGTCTGAGTCAAACCTTTTAAAAAAACGCAAAACAACTAGTGATTTAAACAAGGACAGATGGTCAGGTAGAAACAGAAAGGCAGACAAATAACGTTTTACTGTTCCCACTGATGACTTAATATGCCATTATTATTATTCACAAAACACGTTGTTAGTAATTCGTTAATGAGTTTAAATGAGAGGATTGCTTCCGAGCAAGTCTCACGTACAAGTCCTTGCTCCATCACCACAAGGCCTTCCTGGGTTAACCAAAAGCAAAACAAAAGAATATCAGAAGGATTGTTTTTAAGGTGTTTTGTGCACCACACAAGGCTGCAAATTTGTCCCAGGGTAGACTGGCTTCGTGGAAGGGCCTTCTGACTGCAAGGATGACATCAACCGCTTAGGTTAGCAATTCAAACAGTTAATTTCCACTGCTCAAAATTCACTCATGGAAGTGTAGGTTGTGGAAACTTGCATGCAGGAATCTGCCCTGTTACTAGAACAGTAGGTCCTTTTGAAGTGGAGGCCTGACTGGAAGAAAAAGTGTTCAGGCTCAAGAGCTCTGCTTACCACACTCTCCTGGCCCAATTTTGGGAGATGAGAATGACTTGGTTGTGTGGAAATGTGTACAGAAGTCTTTCTGTATATTTCAGCTGGAATGCGTCTCTTAACGAGTTCCCTGGCAGAAACTCAACCAAGCAGAATTGCTGATAAAGCATGTTGTTGACGGTCGCGAACATCTTGACAGAGCATACCCAATCAATAACCCTTCACCACCTCTAGATAAAGATGTCCCTCGAGATCCGCCAGACAACTTCTGCTCAGTTTGTCCGCTTTGGCATTTAAGCACTACTTGATTGGCTCCCAGGAAGATGTTCTTCTGGTCCAACCACCTCTAGAGGTGCAGCGCCTCCTGGCACAGGATTCAGGACCTCACACCATCCTGCTGGTTGCAGTATCACATGGTGGTTGTGTTGACAGCGAGGACCTGCAGAGCCTCTCTTTGATGAATACAAGGAAGGTTATTAGAGCTAGGCGGCTCACACGTAGCTCCATAGGATTGATTTGGAGACAGATTTACGCCAGAGGCCTGTGATCTCTACTTCTTCCAGAAGCCCTCCCCAACCCAACAGTGACACATTTGTAAACACCCTGAACTCTGGGTGAGGGGGGGGGGGAGTTGCCTACCGCAGGTCAGGTTGGCACCTGCATATCTTGCGCAATCACCCTCAAAATCCAAATGGAGTCTGAGAGGGAACTCTGATGCTGGGTCCACTGGGATCTCAGGTTCCACAGCCTGGCCTGCATGTGCCACCTATCATTCAGAATGAGGACACACAAGTCCAGGAGACTAAGAAGCTTCAGAGTCATCCTCGCCAAAACAACCAAGTGCTAAAACAGGAGTATTGACTTTTCTATCGAAATAGAGGTACATTTTAGCACCAATGCCGAGAAAATAAAAAAGCAATAAGTAAATTGTATTCTGCATAGAATATTGTAGCAAGCAAGGCTTTGTCCCTGACATAGGAGCAATGAACATCCAATTCATCCAATTTCTACAATAAATCATCTTGCTACGAATTTTATATTATACAGTAAAGTAAAAAGGAAGTTTGTCAAATTAACTACGCACCTCGAACACTGACTGTGACATTTAAAAAAATGAAAGCATGGAAGGAGTGTGTATTTCAAAGCTGTAGTCATTTTCAGCACCAAAGACTTGTACATAGCGACCAAGATCAACCTGTCCCTGTGGAAACCATGGTTGACGAAGAGCCCTGTTAACTTTGCGCATCAAATCAATTACAAAACAATTCATTATATTATTTGAGATTAAGATCGAAGTTTTGTCTGACTTCTGCCTTTGACACCCTCGGATATTATGATCTAAATTCATGAATATTATCGGGTTGTTGATTGAGAAACCCAGCAATGTTGGAGTTTAGTTATCATCTGGAGGTGGCCTACAACTGACTGCGGCATGCCCGCCTTCAATAGCCAGTCAGTCATTGAGGTACTGGAATACTTGTGCACATCTGGCCTCTGAAGATGAACAGTGATCACCACCATCACTTTCATGAACACCCGAGAAGCCGGGGTAAGGCTGCGTAAAGCACAATAAAATGAAAGTGTTCCTGGCCCACAGTGAACCACAGGTAATGCCTGTGGGACATCAGGAATGGGTATAAAGAACTATGTGCCCCGCATGTCTAAGGACACCATCAAATCTTCTGGATTCAGAGTTGAAAGGATCTGAGCCAGACTGAGTATTTTGAGCCAAGCCTACCTCAGGCTACGTGACTGAGGAAGACCGTGTGAAAGGCGCACGGCCTTCTTCAGTCAGGGCTAACACAAGGATTTTGAACTCAGGTTTCACTATAGATTTATATGAAATTGGCAGCACCATTGAAGAGTGGTGTGACAACACAGATTGAAGATGTGCTAAATTAGCTGGGAATAAATCCAATAAGCAGGGCGCTGCTTATCAGAACTAACACAATCTACTGCATTAAATAAGAACCCTGGAAATTTGGGCAAAAATGCCTTTAAGGGCACTTGTCTATTAGATTAGTGTATTTACTTACCCTACATACAGACCAGCATTCCCTTTCACTTTCCTCCTTCCCATCTAAGCAATGGAAGTGCAGGAGGGACAAGATCTACCCTGCAGCATCCTTGTGCACACTAGTGAGATTCTGGTCCACTCTCCTGTTGTGACTGCATCTTTCCCTCGTTCATACTCTCCCAACAAGAACCCTACAGGGGGTTACAGAAAGAACAATTGCTGCAATGCCACAAGCAGTAACATTGAAACAGTGGACTCCCGCTCTAGATCGCTCTCCCCTACTCTACGGCTCAGGATGAGCTTGCAGTGGGCTGACAAACCGAGCAGCTATCTCCACTGCCACTTCTGCCTGATTCCTGCATTCCCCATGAGCCCATTGCTTGTCAGTGTGGATGCCCCTTGCACATTCTCAGTGTTAGGTATACCACAGAGAAGGGGCCTTGTACTGTAGAGGCTCCTTCCACATTCCTAAAATCTCAAGTCCTTTTTGTGCTTTCAAACCTATGTCCCTACATGACCTCATTGTTAGAGATAAAAGCATGACAGGTTTCTCCTCTCCGGAAGACACGAGTCCTTCAGTTTTGATAATTGTCAATATTAATGCTCACGTCTTTCAAAGGCAGTCAACCTGCCTGAGGAGTCAGGTAGCATCAACTTTGTTAAAGAAGGTAAATGCCAATATGTCTGGCCATCGAACATTGGTATTATATATAAGTCTTCAGCTGCTGGAGTCCAGAGACAAGACAGCCTGGTGCCTTGTAGCGCTTGTTCTCTGCCCAAAATCTGACATTACAACCGACAGAGTGCTGCTGACTGACTGGAAATGTTAGTGGACACCAGGAGAGTAGTCCTCAACTGAAACAGAAAAGTGGGCCATAGGCGATGCCTATTATCTGTGGAGTGCCACAGGAATCTGCCTTTGCCTCTGAATTATCTAATATTTGCATGCTCTCTGTGGTACAGGAAGTCTGCCCATTGTGGTCTGCAGTAACAATACCATGCGGATATCCCGGTCCAGCTGGATCTCACTTGGAACCTCATCTGAATTTAATTTTAAAATGTTAGACTAAATTCAGCCTCAAACATTAGTGTATGCCACAGTGTTTAACATATGACATTATATAAAATGAAACTGACACTAGGAAATACAAGAAAAGTTTTTAAGCAATGAGGTTAAGGGAATTTTACAAATATAAAAAAGCCACTGGTGAAATTATTTAACCCATAATCCAAAGACCTTAAACTTGACCATGCATACCATGGGAGAAACATCCACCAGTACATGTATTCTGGGTATGCAAAATACTAATCACATTTTGGAA
Source organism: Calotriton arnoldi (assembly GCA_963921515.1). NCBI lineage: Eukaryota > Metazoa > Chordata > Amphibia > Caudata > Salamandridae > Calotriton > Calotriton arnoldi. The sequence goes on from CAWUFW010012532.1 coordinate 123,581, forward strand.
CAGGCACAGCCAATAGGCCTGGCGGGGGCTGTTAGCCTCTTTGTTAATGCTTCTTTTGTTGGAGCATGGTTTTCTAAAACGTTATTATAGAGGAAGCTGATGGCACCTGCCCGAACTACCAAATAAACTGGCTAAAAGTACAAATTATTTGTTAGGGCCATAGTAGTCCCTAGCACTTAAGGAAACTATTTTGTGTGTGAATGTGTTCCTTGTGGAAAGGAAGACTGCCACCACTCACATTGAAGTTAGCCAGTGGCTGAAGTGGGATAACCCATTGCCCCATGCTGTACACTGTAGTGGGTGGAAGAAAAAGGTGCATGACACAATAACAGACCAATCGATGATGAGGGCTGATAGAAAGCACTTATAAGTATGGTACACGTATTTTTTTAATAAAATCAAAAGATTTTGGCTAACGTCCGAGCTAAAGAAAGGTATTTTAATTTTTTTCCCAAGTCTTCGATCACCAATACTAGTAGTGTAAAGTTAAAGACAAGGCATAAATAAATGGATTCATTAAGTAATTTTCTCACATTGTTAAGCATAAGGATCAAGCTAGCATAAGCCCGTTTTTAAGGATACTGACATTTGATAAAGATGCGCATTGTTTATTTGCTTTCTTTCTACCATTTAAATTGTATCTCTGTGAAACTATTTTAATTACATTCCTTCATTTTGAACTATGAAATGTATAGAAAAAAGCTGAAACTTTTATATTTGAAAAGATGTGAAACAGCATACCCTGTGTAAGAAAGGTTTGGCCACGTTTCTTAGTATAACATTATAACATTCAAATTGGTCAAACTTTTCCCAAACTAACATGGCAACCTACAAACACTACCCAATTGGATCGGGTGGGAGGGTTCCCTTGGGAACAGAAGTCTTCAATGAGTGCTGCAGTTGCTGAGGGAGGCATAGTCCACCAGCAATAAATACCTTCTTTTAGAAATTCAGACTCTCACTTACATCAACACTACTGATCAGGGTGTTGGGTATTTGAAAATTACTGTAGTAAGATATGGTGGTTGGAGCAAGCCGCATGACGTTTCACAAGATATCACACAAAGCTACATGATGTAAGAAACTGAATATTCAATTAACAAAATGAAGTTACTAAGACTACATGGTGAAAACAAAAGATCTTCCCACACCCTGATGGTATGCAGAGATCAAAGAGTTGCATATTTCCACTGTTATGTTTTTTAAGTTTACAGACAATTTTGTTTTTAAACCTAGATCACATATTACATTGGCTTTTAGGTGTATTTTATGACTAGAAATAGAAGTAAATAGGTCACATTTTGGTGTATTTCACTGCAGTCATCTACAGTGTAGTTTTTGTAGTTCATTCTGCTTTCAAGTCCTCTTCCTCGAAATATGCCGTCACGGAGCCGTCTGAGAGGTATTTGATACTCTGTATTTCTCCCCCTCCATTACTAGGTTTCTGAAAGAAAATCTCAATCAAGTCTTGAATGGTTTCTTCTTCCTCGTCAATGTTCCTCAAATCTGTCAGAAGAACAGTCCTCTTAGCAATTCCAGAGAATATCTGTCAAGAAAATTGAATTATACAACTTTTAATCTTGCTTTTTTGTATTCTATTGCACATGCAAAACCATTTTTCTAATTATTTAGGGACAGCACTTACACATTCTGAGTTAGTAACTGTGTTTAAAGAGTATGCAATCTCCTAGAATCAACTAGGAATTAGAAATGCATATTAATATATAAAAAATAAGACAATATGATGCATAAACCTACAGATTCACTGATCGCTCCTAAGTAAGCAGCAGAGCACACACACCGAAAACTCTATCAATCAAAGCACTATGGAAGACCCAACTTGTTTGGACAGTCCTTCCCAAATATATTTTACCAGGTCATGATGGAAAGGGAATGTCTGGCAGTCACAAATAGGAAACAATCACATTTCCTCCCACTCACTGGAAGACAAACCAAAGTATGCTGAGCAGGGCAAAAATAACATGGCTCCTGTTCTGCCAGACTTCTCTGCCTTCTATACGTTGCACTGGCAGATGCATAGATGGGAAGAAATATTCTCTTTATAATGCTGCTATAGTTTAAAGGACCTCCTTAATGTTTTATGTCTTTGGACCAATAGGTTCACTACTCCGTCTCTGGATGTTTAGTTTGTGAACCATTTAAGAAGCACAATTCAAACAATGTAAATCTCACTGGTAAAAAAAGTACATTGTTCTGTTGACCATTTTAGGCTTTGCAGTGTTACAAAGGATTTTGCAGGCAAAGGGACTGCAGGCAGGTTGAGGTTACAGGTCACACTTTTTGTGAGGAGCCAGCTGTACATAGCCAAAGGTCGTGTACAGCGGGATCCATGGAAAGGGGGATGGGCGCAGGGCCTAGCCAAAGGTCACCACACCTTGTGCCAAGGACTCTGTGTATAAGACTAATTTTAATGCATAATGTGTCGGTCTACAGTGAGCACTTAAAGTGAGTGCATGGTACAGGTGAAGGCAATGCTGGGGATTTGGCGGGTGGGGCACACTGTTTTGGCATAATGGCCACACCCTCTACGCAAAACATTCAGCTGACCTTTGGAATGGATATCTGCTCAGAGACTAAATGATACAGCAGTAGTCCACGGCAAAGGGCCGAAGTCCACATGCATACACTTTTCTGTGTAATGGATGCTGCACAAGTACTTGATACATGCTATGGCCGAAGACCACACTCTATGGCCAAAGTCTACTTCGCATAGCCACGGGCTGTGGGCAGCAGACCTGCGAGGGAGAGGGGCTTAGCACAAAGTGAAGTCAAAGGCCACACATTCTTCCAGAGCCTGCTGGATAGGACTAGAGGGACAATGAATGACATGTACGCTACAGTGTCCCAGTAGGTCTTTATTGATGCCACTGATGACAGCATTCTGATGAGGTCATTAAGACCTGTGTCTACGTTAGTTGGCCAAACAAAGGGCTCTGAAGATGATCTTGGAGCATGTGGAAGCATTATAGGAGAAAGTTACTCTAAAAGAAGGAAATGTACTTCAAATGGCAAAACATGCTTCACAAGACAAAAAGTAAAGAGATGGCTTCTTGTTACAGTTCCCAAAACATGCACAGTTAAAAGGACAGACAAGAATTGTGCAGGCAAAATATTCTTTACACGAGAACAATGAATATTCACTTGACAAGGAGGCATCTGATATAGGTGCTGTAATCAATGCAATACCTGGTGCTGATTTTATAGTTCAACCCAAATTTATCACAGATGTAGGTGACAATTCATTGAAGCCTTTAGGAAGAGTACAATTCATGAGTGCAGAGGAAATTTTGATGATAGACATTGTGAAATCCTTTCGTCATTGTTTAATATGATTCATAAAAAAATGGTATTGTGCAACAAATTGAGTGATTCATTAATCTTAATAGGATTGGATAACAGAGGTAATTTAGTTAGTTATTCTTGATAGCCAAGACTATGACAATGAGGTATAGAAACAGATAATTGACGCAGAAACTTACCTCGGAATCCTAAAATACTCATGGGCACAATTTCTATGCGAATTGTCTGATTTACTGAGAAAATATGTAGATGAAACCTCACATGACGAGTGGAATTCGAATTTTTGATATGTGACATGCTAAGAGTTGAAATCTTATACATTCCCCCAAAAATTCACAAAATAAGACCTCCACCTGAGAGGGTCACAATCCTGCATATCTGAAATTTTGCTGAAAATCTCTAAATACATGGATACATTTCCCAGACCAATAGTGAGCAATTTAACAAAATATCTGAAGGACACTGCAGATGTCCTGCGTGAAACGCATGACATTAACTGGGACTGTGTCATGTGGTTGGTCTCCTTAGCTGTCACGACAGCCTGCACATTAATAAAACACACAAATAATCTCATGGCTGCTGTTTATTAGTTTTTAAAGAGGAGGTTTGCAAGATATATATAGAACGTTCACAAAGGTCATTGGTGATAATTCAATATGCATTCTCAAGTAAGTATTATATTTTAGACAACTATTTAGCAAAAAGTAAGCGGTACAGTGGGCTGTTGGTTTGCCCCTTCGCGTCTAACACAACAGTGGGATGGTTGGAACTTCAAACGTGTGTGCTGTCCATCCATGTTATGACTGTATGCAACATGTCACAGCATGGCTGTGATTTAGTGACAATATTTTAAAAATTTGGAAAGGACCTTAGGAAATACCAACGGATTGCGTTCAGTACCTTCATAGCAGAGTCACTGGAATTATGCAATTTTGTGGCCACCGCTTTTCCACATAATTATGAATTTGCTACATTTGTTACATATTCCACCATTTGCTGCATAAACTGCAGATTTTAACAAAAAAAAATTTCAAACTCAAACCGATAAAATCCTATAATCACTCACTACACGCATGACAGCACAGCGGAAGGGCAGTAAAATGGTTGGCTGGTCATCTTTCTCTTGCTTATTGGTGGACTTTGTGTGTTAAACAGGTACTTAAGAAATAAAACATTTTTCCAGACAGGGTTAACATCTGCAAAAATGACAAAATAGTAAAGCAATACTATCACAAAATTTCCGCAATACACCACATATTTTGTTTTTTCTTGCCACATAATTTGAATCAACCATTCAGCATTATTTGGCCTTCCCCCGTCGCATGATTACAGTGGCCCTGCTTAATCGTAAATGTAATAATATAGAATTGGAACTGAATCGCAGCAAAAACTATTGTTTTTCAAAATGTATTAACAATCAGAGATACTAAATTGATAACATTAATAAACAGAATGACAACAGCATTTGCAACCCTGAATACAGAATCTAGTCACCCATTTCCTTTAATAAAAAATTATCCAATATGGAAAATATGCGAGGCTTAGACGCAACTGTAATACCAATGGGGTCCTTAAATGAGAAGTAGACATTATTTACTCCTTCTTCTTGGAAAGAGGATTTAAACTAATAATCCTAAACAAAGCACTGAACAGAGGATCCAGTCAAAAAAGACATCCCCTTATTTTTGACAATAAAAGAGGTATTCTAGACACAATCTGCCTGCCAACATTGTAAAACTGACTGGGAACTGAACAATGACAACTGGCAAATTAGATGATTTCTAAATTAACACTGGCACCTGTTTACATAAAATACAGACTTAAATATGGCACATTCACCCATAATGACGTTCAATAAATTACTCAATTATGGGGATTTACGAACTGATCCAAACTTTACTTTCGCCCTGTTATGGTTGCCGCCACTTCCTAATGGAACATTGAAGGATTTAAAAAATTCCCACAAGCCATTTAAAATCTTCGACAATGGAATGAGATTAAAATCGAAATTTATATAAAGTTCTTTTTATTACCTTAGGTGTTCGGTTTAAATGTAATGACATGTTCTTGTTTTAAATTGTATGTGGAAAGCACAATTTCACAATTAAAGACAAGAACACTAGAAGACTTTAGAGAAGTAGAAAATAAAGACTTTAAATGTGCGCTTTCAGATCACATCCATTTGGAAGATAGGAGTGATAAAATACAAATCCAGTTGATGGCCATTTTAAAATATCCCTCCACATGCAAGAAGGGGTGATAGAGCGCTGTTAATTCGACAAAATGTAACAAAATGGAAATATAAATGATCTTAATGTTTCGGGTTTTAACGTTGTTGGTACACTGGTGTAAAAAAATCATTCAGGTGCTTTACTTTTACTCGCCAAAGGATGGCGCAAAAGGATCAGAATTAGTTCCGAAACTTGTAATCTCGAGCTTCATAAATGTGCTTAAGTAATGTTTATTAGCAATGGGACAAAGATAATTGGTAACGAGAACTTAATATAAAAGACACTGATTGGTTTGTCTATTAGTATTTTGCTAGACGTGAATTGATGATAATTAACTCGTTGAGGTCAAGGACCCCTGAAGTCAAACTGCATTAAGGCAGAAGTGATCCGTTGCTATATTTCGATCTGTGAAATTATGGAGCCTCTCTCGAAACAAGTCGTGTTGGTATGGGTCATGGGTTGGTATGGGCTACTGGAAACCTCTTACAGATAACATTGTGAACCAAAATTGAACTTGTTCAGTCAGAGAAGTGAATGGACACACATTCTTTAATCGCATCTACATGAAAATGATCCATTCAATTTCGGATGGAAAATTGCAGTCTTTGCAAGCTTAATTTCAGTTTAACTGCACCGCAGTTAACAAAGTTGATGTGGACTGCTGACAGTCCCTGGAGTGGCGCAGACAGTGCGTCTTCAAGAATAAAACCTCCCCTGTTATATGGCCATTAGGGTCATTGTCGACATTGCTACGTTAGCTAGAGCACGGCTGCCATGATGCTGCTTTTGCGCACGTTACTGCATGACTTTGTTGTGCAAGATTCTGTTTGTGCCTTTCACATGAGAACTGTCTGCTTTCTGCGTTCTCTGCCTGCTCTTGGGGTTTAGTCTGAACACGATGTGCAAGATCGATAAACAATGCTCCTTGTTATTCTGTTCTGGTCAGTTCCTACCATCTAGACAAAACATGCTAACACAGCTGCGCAGCTGAAAGCTCGTGCTTTGATATTATGGGGATGCATGTTGTTCTGACAGACACTTGGAGAGGGTCCTTTCCAGGGAGAAGAGCTATGCGGTTCCTATGATGTAAAGCTTCCATCTAGGCACTAAGGTAGGGGGTCTGCTGACAAAGCCCAGAGATCTTCTATTATATAATAAACATCATTTTGCGAAGGGGAGGGTAGTTAGGCCTTATAGTCCTTTTTCCACTGTCTATATATAATGACCTTCCCCTTCATATTCTATAGAATTGTAACAATGCTAATTGTTCTAGGTTTGTGCACTTCGCTGCTGGTAGTGGCTCGTATACTGCATTATAGAGCACGGTAGTTAAAATAAACCTTTTGAACTATAACAGTGACTCTGACCATTCTTATTGTGGACAAGTACGAGTGAGCGAGCGAAAGGTTATGTCTTGCTACCCCGATTCCTGAGAGAGTCGGGAGTGTTGTGTTCTGGGTTGTCTAATCATTTGTAGCTTCGTGATTTTGGAGAAGAACGAATGAGACACTATAGCTAGTCGGTTTTGGGATTTTGGGTACTAAGGTGATGGGTTGGCACACCCCCATACACCGAGGTCCTGTTTTCCTGCGGATAGTTCTGTGTAGGTGCAGAATCCCCGCAACATGGCGCCGCCAACGTTTGGTCTGGTTCTTATCTGCGAGACTCTTGAGTAGTGCTTGTCCACAATCCCCTCACATCTGTTTCCGGAGACGGTTGTGACGGTCTAACCTCCTATATTGATGTTTTATAGGTTCATTCAAGCTTGAATTTTAAAAGGTTCCTTCTCTTTCTTGTTAACCCGTTATTGCGCTGCCACGCTTTAGGTTGTTATTTTTAGCTATTCATTATGGCGACTCCCATAGCACCATCTAATCGGGCTGCAGTCACAGCTTATTTGACTCAATATGGAGTCCCTGATGATGTTCTTGCATTCATTTTTGTGATCGAAGCGAATGCAGCTTACCGCTTCAAAGTCTTATTCTTGGGTCACCTTTCTGGCAGCGGATGGAACAGATCATTTGTTTCACGAATATACCGCCATGGCCCTTCCTCAGAATTATCAGCCTTATAGGTCTCTTGAAGTTCCGCTAATGGCTTGGAAACACCAAATATGGTTTAATGGCGCCCTTCCTCACCCAATAACGCCGGTCCGTTTAGGCTCTTTATCAATAGTTGGGGCCACGTGGCCTGTTTTGGCTGGGTATACCCCACACCCGCGTTATCTACGACTGCGACACTTGCAGAACTTCGGGTATTGCATGCTTCTTTAATACATATAAATACATCTGTTATACAGTTTGTGTCGCGCAACTTCCAGGTGGGAGCACCTGGCGTTGCTGTGCAACCAGCTGCACCCGCTGGTGTCACCATCAGTCCTCTTATGGTTAATTCAGTCATGGGCAAGTGTCCACAGAATAAGGATGAATTCCCTTATTGGCTTGCTGAAAAATTTGGACAGATCGAAGCTGTTTTTCCAAACACCACTCCGGTGGAGAAACACAGGATACTAACCATAAGTTTACCTAAAGACTTAGTTCCCGAATTGGCTGATTGTAACACTTGGGGCAAAGTGTTTGCAGCGGTATATTCGATGTGTTTCAGCACCCCCTCCATGACCGTACTCCCTTCCATGATAAAACGTGTTCAGGATGAACACGGAGCCGAAGCGGCTGTGGAGTTGGGGATGAGACTGGTCGGGGTGTTCGACGTGGTTGCTGATATGATCCTTGCTAATGTTAAGAGTGATGCTGTAAGCTTACAAGTGGCTAACCGCTTGGAGGCTGTTGCAGATGCAGACAAGCCACGCAAATTACCAAAGATTATTGCAAAGGCTTATAAAACCTTAGGCCGCAATAGTCTGGGAGTTAAGCCTTTTACTCAAACGCAGACGCAATCCCAAACTCAACAAAAGGCTCAGACTGATAAAGATTAGCGCCCGTTCTTTCCTAAAAAAGAACTGGAAAAATAAGAAACAGGGGCAGCAACAGCAGAAGCAGGGTTCGTGTGCTGGTTCACCGACACCGGAGTCTTCTGAGCGTACTTATGATATGCGCGACCGCTCGAAAATTAAGACTCCTGATAGATTTCAAGTCCCTTATCAGCGCTCTCCTCGTTCTTTACAGGACTCATCGGACTCTCAAGTCGGTGGAGTGGAGCACCAAGATCGTGGCAAAGGTCCGACGAAACGATAGGGAAGGGATCTACCTCGACAGTTTGACGTCATAGCCAAACAATAGGAACTGCCTCGTTTTCGACCCCCGTATCAGAAGAAAAAAGTTGCTGCTTTAACAGCAGAGTATGCCTCAGACAGTGAGAACGCGACTCCTAGACTGGACATGGGCAGTGACTCTGCTCCACAGCGCAGCTTACCATAGTGCGGGAGGCACTGCGTCCCTGTCTGGAGGCGACAGCAACTGATACATTCATTACAGTAGAGACAGCAGATACCCGGGTTGTCCCCCCCCCGGATAGACTCTATGAGATCATAATTCAAATTGAAGGTAATATACTGCGTCCTATCAAAGCAGTTTTCTGGGAAAATCTTACCTCCTCATACGACATTTTGTTGGTGGAGGCAGATTGGCCTCAACCCTTTGTGCTAGCCGCTTCTAAAGGGGAGGATGTGATACTTCCGAGTTTTTCGCGTTACGTCCCTGAGGAACATGCAAAGGCTTACGCAGCTGAGTGGGCTTTGACCCTTGCCCCAGCGGTGTACCGTAATCAGGTGGGCTGGGATATTGATTCACCGGCACATGAGATACCTTTACGGTCTATGCCCCAACCACAACCCCAATACCCAATCAGACGTGAGGCTAAGGCTCACGTTTGATATTCTAACGCAGTTGGAGTATCAAGGAGTGATTGAATCCTGTGTATCACCGATGAATAATCCTCTTTTTCCGGTATCAAAACCTGACGGTTCATATCGAATTGTATTGGATTATCGAAATTTGAATAGTCATTGTCGCACATTTGCAGTGCAAAACACAGACAGCTCTGCATTGGTAAACAACCTTGTACGTAAAAAATATAAAACTACACTGGACATATCCAATGGTTTCTACAGTCATAATTTAGCTCCTGAGAGCCGTGACTTGACAGCATTTACTGCCGTCGGAAATCAGAAAAAATGTATACGTTTGCCTATGGGGTATAACAACAGCCCCGGGGCCTTTGCTGCAAGTGTTGTGTCTTTATTGCACGACATAGATCCCGATGCGTTCTTGTATGTTGTTAATATTTATCTGACGGACGATGAACTAATGCTGCATCTTGTCCGAGTCGACCGCATCATTTTATCCTTTGCCGGCTATGGATACAAATTCAATTTTGCAAAAATCACACATCGCTCATTTGGCGGTGCTCTTTTTGGGCTATGAGCTCAATAATGAAGGTAGGGGGTTAGCCCCCCACTTTCTGGAGAAATGTGCACAATTGCCACCTCCCTCTACGCTGAAGAAACTTCAGTCTTTGCTGCGATTTTTGAATTTCAGGAGGACATACATTCCAGATTATGCCCAGCGTATCAAACCGCTTTATGCGTTGATACAACCAACATATTCTTCTGCCAGCAGGCCTCCGGAACATACCGCTATCCTACAGTCTTTGCAATCTGATATGCTTGCAACTAACTTCTTGTTGACACGTGATAACACCATGAACCTGGTGATAAGTATTGTCCCAGGGAAGGTGGGTTTCACATACTTAAGATTCAATGAGGGGGACACAGTTTCTATGGCATTCAAATCACATTTATACAATGCGGCTGAAATGCGTTTTTCGAATGTTGAAAAGATTTTGCCGGCGGTCCAAATGGCGATTCTAAAAGAACGCTCATTGGCGCAAGGTAAACGCATTCTTATGGTCACGCCTTTCCCTGCTTTGGAAGCAGTGACTAAGGCGAGTGTACCTAACTCTAAGGCACTACATCCCCGTTGGAGACAATGGGCTACTTCTTTGACATCATCTGATGTCACATTTATCTTTGACTCTGCACTTCAGACACAGGAGTTTTTACAGTATGAACACGTTCATCCTCCTCCGCTGTCGTTGCTTCCTTTACATGAGTACAAATGTATCATTTATACTGATGGCTCGGCTCAACCGGCCAACGGCTCTAAACACGCTTATTCAGCAGCTTGCGCTATTGTGGCTGGTTCAATTGTCAATGGAGAATTCAAGTCTTCCATAGTGCATACTCAGGCACTTGGAGACTGTACAGCACAATTGGCGGAGCTGCATGCTCTTGTTCTTGCCCTGGAGTTTGCCGATCCAAATGTGAATACTCTTATTGTATGCGATTCTTACTACTGTGGTCAATCTTTTCATGACAACTTATTCTTTTGATCTCAGAATGACTATCGAGACTCTAAAGGCAGCGCAATCAAGCATAAAACGCTTTGGGTTCGAGTGGAAGACCTTAAACAGCGTCTGCCCCTCACGCATGTTATCCATATTCTTGGCCATAAGCGTGTGGGCGCACATGCTCTTGGTAATTCTTTGGCTGATGAAGCGGCCAAATCTGCAGTAGCCACGTGTTCCGTAGCAGAAGTTACAAGGTCCATGACTAAAATAGATAATGATATTATGGCAGCGGTGGCTGCTACGAAGGAGGGATCGGCTTATCCGCACGGTTTCCCTTCGAAATACTCTTATGTATCTCCTGAACAAGTTCCTTACGCTTATATTCCATCTGTTGGGGATCGGCTGATTCCCAACATGGACCGCAGACTTGCTTTGATCAGAGTCGCACACGAGGGCATGGCTTCGGCACATGCTGGGGTGTCTGCGACAGTCTAGATTTTACAGCAACGTTATTGGTGGCGTGGTTTATATAAACAAACCCGTAATTATGTGCTTTCTTGTGACATTTGTCAACAAATCAAACCATCTACGGTGTCACGCCCACCACAAACACAGCTTTGTATTTCTAATCAACCATTTGGCTGTGTATATCTTGATCACTGCGGTCCATTCTCTTCTGATACTGCATATAAATAAATTTTAGTTGCAGTTGATTCGTGCACTAGATTCCTTTGGGTATGGCCACAACGCAGTGCTGACGCTCGAAATGTCATCAAGTTCCAGCGTTCGCCTCTAAGGCGTACAAGGATGCAATGAAGTCGATGGGGGTGCTGGTGCAGTTTTCGTCTCCATACAGGCCGAGGGCAATTCTATTGTGGAGCGAATGAACCGCGACTTAAAGCAATCTTTGACAGCTAGAGTCTTAGGTACTGGCTGGCCCATTTGTATGGGGTTTAGCGTGCGCTTAATAATCTCCCTAGAAGATCTCTGGGTGGGCGGACCCCCTACGAACTGCTCTTTGGCATTAAAATGTTTGTGCCTGACCTTGATGGTCTAGATGTTGTGGTGGCTGCCGCAACCTTTGACGTAGATAATCATTCTACTATGTTACAGGACCTACAAAAGACCTGTGACAGCTACGCAACTGAACATTTACCCTCTTCCAATGACAAGTCGATGCTGATTCCGGTTACTGGCTGGCTTCCTAAGATAGGAGATCTAGTACGAGAGAAGCTGGAGAACAAGAAATAATTTGGTCCCTCTTATCGTGCACCGGTCCCGGTTCTTGGACTGAAGGGTACTCGTACAGTAATACTACCACCTTTAACTGGTCGTAAAGACAACAGATATATTTCAGTGGACCATGTCAAGTTACACCGTCTGGCCGATTCTGAATAGTGTGACTCCTGCTGTTTCCTGCAAAGCTATCACAATGAATCCGGTGCATTCGTCCACTACAACTCATCCTCATGTTACAGAGGGTGACATGGAAACTAATATTGACCTTTCACCTATCACCACACCTTCCTGTTCACCTGAAGACGTTGAGTATACTTATCCTGCGGAAGAGTGTCCGAGTGAAGTGCCGGACAGGCAACGTCAACATCAAACTGATACCGCCCAACCGCCTTTGATGGGTATGGGTGCAAGCGGTTACTATGGGGACTGTCCGAGCTTCTCCTGTGACTCATCCTCCTCGTCTTCTACTTTGGCCCTTCCAGCAACAAAATTAAGTATTTTCAGTTCATGGTTCAAAAAAACGTACATGGTCGCACCCTGGACATACATCTGGATGGTGCTTATCCCGATTTTCCTCTTCATGTCAATCGGATTTGTGACTGTCTTTTTCTTGCTCATCAATGGTCATTATTTGCCAGAACGCTCTGCAGTGAAGTTGGTCGATGGAATTCTGGCCCCTCATACATCGTCCCATATCATGAAACGAGATCAAGCCCTTGTGAACATTTCGGCTATCCCAGTTGCAGATGGCATCGTTTGGGATAAAGTAGAGTTTGAAATCCATGGTCCGACGGAGGTCCTCAACGTACCATACGTGTTTCGAGTCTCTTTAGGAGACGTGGTAGCGCCGGACATGCATTCCGATGATTGGGATGTGCAAGCAGTACATTCATTGTTTTCAGATTGAAAGTATTATGCTGCTTTTGATGCCGAAGACTTATATTTAAATTCTGCCAATTACGCTGATTTATTCTGTTATCAACATTATGGGCATCATTACTTGCACAAGACTAATACTTTAAGACCTGTTTTTAATTACACACAATGGGAACATTGTTCAACCCCTTTACGGGGAAGTTCGAGAAAACTTAGGGATGAGTTCACCTATTTTACGGATTATGACATGTCCAAACCTGAAAACAAAGAAGGGACTGTGGGCTTTTAGACAGGTCCAGCATAAAGGCCCAAGGACAATGATTTCAACAAAAAGGTTATGCTGTTCCTCTGGAATGAGAGACAAAACACAGGGAATTAAGAACCGATCTGACCTAGAAGGGTCAAAGTTGGGAATCCATTATATTGGATTGTAATGCCCTCACACACCCTGTCGGGTGTCATGCTTCATCATCGGGCTGCTCCTCGTCGGGTCGGCGGTGCAATACCCGACGGGCTCCCTATAGTAGGGGCACTTTAACATAGATCTTTTTCCAACGATTAATTGTGTAAAAATAAATCCCCATATTCGGGATTAAATCCCGAATATGGGGATTTATTTCTACACAATTAATCGTACTAACGAGGGTTCATTTAAATATATTAGGAGGAGATTACACATACTACGTATTTGTGTAATTGATTTTTCTCCCTAAGAATCGCGCATACACATTGTTTTAATTCTCATAATAGTTGTGTTTAGACCCGGGAATGGAGATCGCGTTTCTGTGTGGATTTACAGGGGCACGCTTATTTTCCTTACTTATTGGACACAAGCTTTTAGTCCATTGAAGTTTGGAGTCTGTTTTCGATGTCCATTTGACGTGACTACGCTTTTTGACGTGGTCATGTGATCGAATGGGAGCGTCATATTAAGACGCTTGGATAACAATGCCGGCACTCGCACTCGAGGATACCGGCGTGGGGCACGATTTCGTAGTACGGCGTTTCTACTCTCAAGTAAGATTGGAGAATGTAGCTTAGATTTTGCCACTTTATGGGCATTATATGTGGCACTGTCTACAAGATAGGAGATTTCCGGGTAAAATATTCCGTGGCTAAGCTAGGTGGTGTATTCTGTTTTTTTCCCTCTAGAGACTCGGGAACGCCTTACAGGGCATTTGAAGCCACTCAATCACCACTCAGCAGTCTGTGCGATAAATTACTGACACATTGGAGTTTACCCCACGCCATAGGCTTATGTGGCCTGGAATTTTCGCCACATTGGAAGTATGTATCAATAGGCTGATTTTATAGGATTTTACATGAGGCATGATACTGTATGTGGTCATATGGATCTTTTTGAAATTAGTGAATAACATATGCATTTTATGTGTTTTGTTCACAGATTGAAATACAGTGAAACCTTTCAGGTTGGCTTATCTCATTTGGAGATATATTTCTTTCAATTTTAAGTTTAGATGTATTAGTCCCAATATGTGGGACTTCTTGGTGGTGTTGAGTCACGTTTTTGTCACTGGGTGACATTAGAAGTTGATGGTTTTGGCTCTGGCAAGGATACATATAGTATTATATTGCATCACACAATCTATCATTGTCACGTGCACTGCTTTGTTTGTTTTTATATATTTTTATTAAAAAAGTAATATTTTAAACAGTATTTGTAGAACATTTTATACATTTTATGTAGTTTGTTACACAGAAATTACAATGTCACTAAATTATTACATATATAGTCAAGCACGTTTTATTGGGGTGTGTTTTCTTTCTCCCTGGGAGCACATTACTGTATATTGAAACATAGGGATGTTGATATAAATTAACGTGAGTTTTCATATGGTTGGCTACTGTGGCAATCCAGTTCAAATTCATGCAAACTGCATTTTTATAATATAACGCCAGGTTTTACACAGGCTAGACCAGATCCACGTTTTCCGCACTCACATTCAGTCACAACATATTCGGTGGGTAAATTGTGCCAACAATGGTTGAAACACTCAACTTTGTCGTCCGTTAAAAAACACGTCTCAATTGTTGAGTGATATCAATTTGGCTGATTTTCTTCTAGGTCCTAGGACCCCCAGACAGAAAAGATTTTTCTATGCTGCGTACAATGAAATATGGAAATTATCACAGATGGAGGCAGCATTTCGTCTGCGACAAATTGATAAAGCAAATTTGGAAAAAGTGCTCGCAGTGGTTGACAATAGCATTAACACACTGTCTTCCCGCAATTATACCCTTGATAATATTGTTTCATCTGTTATTGATATTGTTCAGACTGATGTATCTGTATTATATTGTGGTCAGAATCAATTACGATCCATAATGCAGTTTGCATGGACATTGCAAACTCTGAAAATGGGTAAAGTACCTTGGGATTATTTGAATGCTACAGCTTTGTTTTTACCATTTAATTTAACTGATAAACAACATTTTATGTCCATGAAAGATGCAACATATACATTATTACACATTGAACAATTAGAACATTTGCCATTCTCTGTGGCGGAAACATATTCTGCTGTGTGGTTAATACACAGGGTTATCTCTCTCCCTTTCTCACTATTTCAATTTAAATCTTGCATGAAGCATTTCCTGATTGGCCGTTTTGAACCCCTGGATAGTGCATTTCTCCATGAGTTATGGTCCCTGCCTTTCACATACAGATGTCACCGGGAAGATAAGGAAGTTTTCCTAACAGGGGAGGACTGCGATTCTACGGTGGGAAACTCCTTAGTTTGCAAACACGTAAAATTGCACGGCGCTTGTAATGTATCCGCACCTAATCTTGCTTGCTTTTTGAAAGGAAGTCCAGTCCCAGCAATAATTCCTGCTTTCACATTGCTTACTAACGGCAGTTATCTTATTTTGAATAACCACGACTGCTGTTGTTTACGGGCAGGAATTCCGTATATAGTAACCGTTTCACAACGGGTAATTTGTTGTAGCAATGTGCTTTTCCCGCCCCCGCATGAGAAAGTTGATATCTCTATTTGGCCTTCCATTCTGACTTTGAAAACAGATTTCAACAAATTAAGCTGGCTCAAAGCGCTATTGTTTCAACAAGATGTGGCTCTCACTTCAGCGCGAGAGACCTTCGAATTACAGGTGGCTAGAACTTTGAGCGAGATTCAGTCACTTCTGAACACGAATCTCCCACTTCATTTTGGGGAGCTGATACATCAAATATTTAATGCATCTGACACCGAAGGCCTTGCTCATTTTTTTAAGCTGGTGGAATCTTGCTGCTTCTGTTCCTGCTCCGCAATGGCTGCTCATCTTGTGGTAATGCACAGACCAGGCCCATTGCAACTGTACCGTGATCGAATGCAACAAGTTTTTGGATGCTTGCCATTAGCGACGCTTAGTGTGAGTTATGGATTAACTTTTCGCTTTGCCTACTTCACTTGCGTGCAACCTGTGTTCTACTGTCAATGGTGACCCTTCTATTGGGCCTTGGATTTATGCCTTTCCAATACGTCATGTCCAGTCCTGGATTTTAACCAGTTAATGGGTCCCTTAGAGGCACATGACCGAGCTTGTTCTGGGGATGGTCATATGGCGCGTGCTGCTGCACTTGGAATCTTGGCTGAATGGGATATCTGTGCGGCTGCACAGAACCTACAGCAACAGAGCTTTATTGAATATCACGCAAGTTGCCCGGATATGCTCTTGGAAGCATCGGATTACGAGGAACACGTTTGTTCCTTCGACCTACTTGATTGGATGGCATCCCTCTTTGCTGCTAACGATAGGGATGACCTTTTGGAATGCATTGCATTGACAGGGTCATGTGCCTTCATGGATACGCCACCACCATGTTAGTCAATGGACAATTAACAAATTTTATCGACTTACAAATATTTTTTTTTTTCTTTTTTTTTTTTTCCAAACCGATTTATTTATTTTTTAAGCGTTTTTGAACTCTGCTTACCGTTGAAATCTGTTTTGGTCTTTTGTCTATATACTATGACCTTACCAAGGGGCGGGTGTTATATGGCCATTAGGGTCATTGTCGACATTGCTAAGTTAGCTAGAGCACGGCTGCCATGATGCTGCTTTTGCGCACGTTACTGCATGACTTTGTTGTGCAAGACTCGGTTTGTGCCTTTCACATGAGAACTGTCTGCTTTCTGCGTTCTCTGCCTGCTCTTAGGGTTTAGTCAGAACATGATGTGCAAGGTCGATAAACAATGCTCCTTGTTATTCTGTTCTGGTCAGTTCCTACCATCTAGACAAAACATGCTAACACAGCTGCGCTGCTGAAAGCTCGTGCTTTGATATTATGGGGATGCATGTTGTTCTGACAGACACTTGGAGAGGGTCCTTTCCAGGGAGAAGATCTATGCGGTTTCTATGATGTAAAGCTTCCATCTAGGCACTAAGGTAGGGGGTCTGCTGACAAAGCCCAGAGATCTTCTATTATATAATAAACATCATTTTGCGAAGGGGAGGGTGGTTAGGCCTTATAGTCTTTTTTCCACTGTCTATATATAATGACTTTCCCCTTCATATTCTATGGAATTGTAACAATGCTAATTGTTCTAGGTTTGTGCATTTCGCTGCTGGTAGTGGCCCGTATACTGCATTATAGAGCACGATAGTTAAAATAAACATTTTGAACTATAACAGTGAATCTGACCATTCTTATTGTGGACAAGTACGAGTGAGAGAGCGAAAGGGTATGTCTTGCTACCGCGATTCCTGAGAGAGTCGGGAGTGTTGTGTTCTGGGTTGTCTAATCATTTGTAGCTTCGTGATTTTGGAGAAGAACGAATGAGACACTATAGCTAGTCGGTTTTGGGATTTTGGGTACTAAGGTGATAGTTTGGTACACCCCTATACACCGAGGTCCTTTTTTCCTGCGCATAGTTCTGTGTAGTTGCAGAATCCCCACAACACCCCTTAAGGCAGACAAGGAGACTCACTTGGAACAGAACAGTTTATCAGCAGCACCTCAGAACTCAGGTCTATAGAGTTGCAGCTCGAGGGGTGTTCCTGATGGCCTTAGAGCAAAAAATGGTTTAGCCAGAGGTCACGCGAATCAAGGCTTAAAATAAATGGTGGGCCATATATCGGCATTTCCGCACCAGTCAGAATCGGATTGTGTCTGTCTCACTTCTGGCACTCCGCCCCTGGGTACCCAGTCCCAGCGTGGCCTGCTACAGCCGATCCCTGGGGCATCACAACTGGCAACGAGGGACGGTGCACCTCACGCCATCCTTATCTGCATGCGGGACCTGCATACACCACTCACAGGCTCCCATGCCAGCACTGGCCCAGCACCTCTCCAGCGCCTGCGGTGACACACTGGCCCTGCCTTCCCACACCAGCTAGCCTACACGGGAGGCAGCCTTTTCCACAGTGCAGTCGGCCATCCGTGCCTTACCGCAACTCCTGTCTCCAACTGGGCACAGGCCTCTGCACAGAGGGCCATGCTCTGCTGTCAGACCAGCCTCTCTATAGTGCCCCTACCCCTGTGTGAGCAGGAGGCCTTTCTCCATGACTACACCACATCTCACCCTTGCTGGCGCCTTCACAACCCCAATTGGACACCAAGGCTGTTCCACAAGAGCAAAAGTGAACCTCACTCGAGGTGGGTCACACATGCTCATCAGCTGCCACACAGACGAACACCTTCGGCTAGTTCAGTTTGCCTTTTGGATCCATGCCAGGGCAGTGGAATACCTACTCAGTGTATTTGCACGCATATTCAAAGGGATTGGCTGTCTGAAAGACCAAGTAGTCCACTTGCATATTAGTCAGTCTGTGCAACCCATCGCCCTGCACCACAGGCGTGTAGCCTTTCACCTACGACCGAGGGTAGAGGCTGAACTACAGAAGCTCGATGCGGATGACATTATTGAAAAAGTAAAGGGGCTGACACCCTGGATTTCACCCATTGTAGTGGCCAGAAAGCCGAAACGAACTGGAGAATTGAGGACGTGTCGACATGCGCCTCCCGAACACTTCTATAAAACGGGAGAGGCACATAACCCTGACAGTCGATGACATGGTGGGAGAACTCTCAGGCTCCCGCTGGTTCTCAAAAATAGTCCAGATTTTGGGCTACCACCAGATCCTCCTGGCACCATTGTCCCACCATGCAGTGGTGGCTCCTACGCTACGGCGGAGGAGTGTCGCCTCACTGCCAGGAGCAGCAAAGAAAGGAAAAAATAAAATGATAATAACAGAATGTTATTATCATTTTATTTTGTTCTCCTGCTGCAGCAGTGCGTGAGGGGGCAAGGCGGAGCTGCAGGGAAGAAGAGGTAGAACACTCCTGTACGCAATGACTGTTTGGTCGGCCCTCTCGGGCCACCCAAACCAGTCATGCGCATTCCCTTGTTCTTCATGCAGGCTGAATTACAGCCGGCATGGAGAACATGCCCACCCCTCCAGCCCCTGGCTGAGCGCCACCAATCACAACGCTGCATGCAGTGTTGTGTTTGGCTTAGGGGTGGGAGCCTGGCTGCCTGCTTACTGTTCCAACCTGGAGTTGGACACAGGCGAGCAGGAGAGAAGACGTGGGACCCGGGGCGTGAAGGTAAGGTATTCACCCACGAGCCGTGCCGGCCGCCCCTGCTGCCATGTGACAACATTCTCCACCCACCTCGGCCTGAGGTGATGCAAGCGCCTCAAGTTCGGCATCTCCAGCGCTGCCGAGATGTTCCAGGACATCATCAGGAGTGTTGGCCGGGCTCCAGGGAGTCCTGAATGTCAGTGATGACATCCTGTTCCATGCGCCCACACTTCGAACTGAGTGCTGTATTCAAACGCCTCCAAGACAGTGGGCTCACCTTGCACAGAGAGAAGTACTAGTTTCTCAAATTGGAAATATGCTTCTTTGGCTACCACTTCTCTACCAAAGGGGCTACCCCGACCTGGTCAAGGTCTGCGACATCCTGTAGGCACTAGCACAAACCAATGTCACTGGAGTCAAACACTTTCTAGGTATGGTCACCTACTGAGCCCGCTTCATGCCGAACCTCACCCAACTCACCAAACCACTTTGTGAGCTCACATAGGCATCGGCCCCATGGCAACAAGGTACCAAACAAGAACGAGCTTTCCAGGCCACCAAGCAAGCAATGTCAGAGAACACCACTCTCGCGTACTTTGACCCAACCAAATACACCAAGCTATCAGCAGATGTCAGTCCCACTGAACATGGGGTAGTCCTATCTCAGCAATGCGGGGAATGTGTCCCCATCGTCTACGCCAGCCGTGCACGAAGTCCTACCGAACAACAATATTCTCAAATAGAGCAAGAAGCTATTGCAATACATTGGGGGTGTCGGCATTTCCACATTTACCAATAGGGCCACCCATTCATGGTAAACGACCACAAACCATTGGTCCCGCTGTTTAAGGGGTCTGTGACAAATCCCCCATCCAGAATTGAAAAGTGGGTCTTCTAATTGCAAGAATACAACTATCATTGGAGGAACAACAGGGAGCCCACAATCCCGCAGACTATCTGTCTGGGCATGCCCGACCAGCCACCCTCAAGACGAATGGGAAGCAGCCGACACGGAGGAGTATGTTAAGATGGTCGTAGAACGGTCACCACTGCTTCCTATATTTTTAGCCAACATTGTAGAGGATACCAAAGCTGACGAATGCCTCCAGCAGGCTCTCACAGTGACAAAATCAGGGAAGTGGAACACCATAACCGCCGAGCTAGCCCAAAAGAGAGGAGAAGTCAGGCACACGCTGGTATCCCTGCACCATTTGAGGGATGAGCTCAGTCACAGCAAGGGGTACCTGCTGAACGGAACCCGACTAGTCAACCTACTAGTTTGACCCAATAGATGGCAGACCTTGCCTACGGATCCCATGTAAGGATCGTGAAAACAAAAAATAGGCTGTGCAGCAAAGTGTGGTTCCTCGGACTAAATAATCAAGTCAAGCAGTCTGCCAGGCAGTGTGGCTTGTGCCAAGTCACCGGCGCACCGGACCCCCGCCAGTCATCATCACTGAACCGATCCCAGAGGTACGTGGCACCATGCCAGTACAGACTTACACAGCCTCCCAGAGAGAGGGCACTAGCTTAGTTATAGACGACTTCTCCAAGTCCCCCCGAGGTGGAGACTGTGAAGTGCACATTCCCAGAGAAGACTATGCCAAAATTGGAGATCATGGTCACCCACATCCTGATAAAGGAGATACACACTGGCAATGCCCCCTCACCCCTTATCTGTCAAGACCACGCTAACTACCTCTCTTCATGGAGGACCAAACACCGCACGATCACCCCATTCTGGCCCCAAGCCTAAGGGGAAGCTGAGAGGTTCAACCTCAAGACAATCAACATCGCCCAAGCTGAGCAACAGTGTGTTGAAAAAGCCATGTATGCGTTTCTGAGAGACTATCACATGACCCCTCTCACCACCACAGAGGCAGCGTCCAGTATTCTCTGTTTTGGACGGAAAGACGAAGATGCCATCCTACATCACCCTGTGTGGAAAAAGACCCCGGCCCCAAGCAGCCAGGCCTGCTCCCGACGCTATAACCAGAAATGACGAATGTAGAAACACACACAAGCCACAACCCCAAGAGTCCATGTAGGGTATTGGGTGCTAGTGAAAGGCAGGCATCCTGGGAGTAAGTTCCAACTACCTTTTGAATGCCTACCATGGCAAGTCACGAGAATCCAAGTGACCATGGTATTAGCAAAATGAAACACGAGGTTGTAAAAGTGTCACCAGAAATACTTCCTGCTTCAAAAAGTTCCATACAGCCACGGGAGCCTGCCGGGGCATAGAAGCCCTAAACCCGTGAACGAACACAGTCGTCAGAACCACAACAGTCCGGAGAAAGAGGCCGAACCATGGATTGTTTATCCAGAGGATTTGGAGGCCATCTGACGCCCCACTTCTGGTCCTAGTCTATGAACACAGAACACCACAGCTGAAAAAGGGGGAGAAGGGGCAGGAGACCCTGCGGAAGGAGTCACCAGGGACCCCATCCCAAGGCAGGAGGGGTACAGACGAGGTCTACCCAGTTACAATCTACAAAGGAACCCCACTCTGTCCCAGAAATTCTAGGACTATTCGATGGACTTGTGATACCAGAGAACAGGTCGAAGCTCCTGCCGATTTGACAGCTAATATACTTTTGGTCCAAAGAGGCAGTGTTTGCTGTATGCACAGTGTTTGCTGTATGAACCTTCCAAAGAGACAAAGTTGGGGTTATGGGTCGGTCTAATGTTTTGTATTGCATGGTTTCTGTTTTTGCTCAGGGTGGAGGAGGAATGTAGAGCTGCAAGCCGAGGGGTGTCCTGCTGACGCGCCTGGCCATACACCAAATAATGGTTTAGCCAGAGGTAACGTGACCTGAGGCTTAAAATAAATGAGCGGGCCGTTTCATCAGCAGTTCCGCACCAATCTGAATCGGAGTGTGTACGTGTGTCACGTCTGGCTCTACGCCCCTGTTCACCCAGTCCTAGCGTGGCCTGCTACCGCCGCGCCCTAGGACATTTCTCACAGGTATAGGAACAATTCAAAGTACCGCCAAGGCATTGTTCCAGAATGCATGATGAAGAGGAACACAATGCCAAGGGCTGCAGAGTGGTCAATGGAAGAAACAACAGAGACCATACATAGAAATATAGATGGGTAACAGTGAATAACCAGGATTATTTTCGACAAGGGGTTATGAGTGACATCACAGACGACAGTGAAGCAAGAAACAGAGTTATAAAGCACAAAAGGACAGAAAAATAATACATGCAAGATCAGAACGCGAAACATTGGTGAAATATCGCACTGGGACTGTTGATGAAGACAATTCTTTTTATTTAACTGAAGCTTTGTAAAGAGAATTGGCACACTTGAGGATACTCTGCCTATAAGAGAACAGGTACATAGAGATACGAAAAGCTTGTACATGAAATTTAATAGATGCAGGAGCAAATAAACTTTGTTTTACTTGAAACTAAGACAATGTAAATTTATTTAAAGATCACAATGGGGAAAAATGTAGTGCCCTGACTGACCAATTACACTAAGCAAGACAATATGTTCATATACTCCAGGTACGCATGACAAAGGATACTATGCAGGAGACATGCAACAACACAAGTCAATAAAAAGGTACACATTTGCTTGGACGCAAGGCAAGCAAATAAGTTGTACATTTAAAGGGAGTACTGTGGACATTATAAAAATCACTGCATGAGCATGTCACGTTCCAAGGTACCAGTACCCTCAGTGGACTGACAGTCCAAGCAAGAGAACCCAGGAGAAGCAGAGGGAGATGAAAGAGAAGCAAGAGACACTAGGAGTACCCAACCTCTTAGTAGACAAATGAGCAAGCTCCTGCAAAACACTGCAGAAGTAGAACTAAAGACAGAGAAAGGAGTCACTAGGCAATGAAGGACCAGAGGTGCAGCCTCTGTAAATGTGCGTAACGGCCATGTCAGAGACCAGAAGCTGCACAGAGGAGGAAGAGCAGCCACACACACCCTAGGAGAAAGCAGACAGCAGACTGAGATAACAGACCCAAACCAGAGTAAAAGTAGAACCATGATTCCACACTAGGCAGAGACACACACCCAACACTGCACAAGAAGTGGCGCTCGAGCAGTCCAGTCAAAATGGCAAGCAATACCACAAAAAGGACAGAACACACCAAAGTGAGCACCCGGACCTATGTAGAATGAGCTCCAGGCCCGCGGCAATGCAGACAGACCACAGAGGTCCCTGGCCAACACACCTGGAGCTCACAAATGTTGATGAGGAATACTGCGCCTTTTTTACCCACTGAGCTACTCTAGACAGAGGCCCCTCTTAACAAATCGGTGCGGATCCTGCTCCTCATAGAAACAATCCATTCCAAACTGCCAGGTGAGGCCCACTCCAGAAGGGAGCACAAACAACCCCAGACCAGTTTCAGCTTTTTTTTGGCCTAGTCAGTTACGTATAGCTTAGATCACATGGTCGGCCTCCGTCTGGAGTGGCACAGTGGGTTTAAACGAGGGGTTTGGATGGTGCACAAAGAAATTGGCAGTGGTTTAGAATACTTACAAGCATTGCTCCCATTACCAATGTGCATGTTTTATGCAACAAGCCTAAAGGACAATCCCCAAGCACTGGGATGTTGACCAGAGAAATCAATCAATCATGTCACTTATAAAGCGCACTACATACCCGCGAGGGTCTCAAGGCGCTGGGGGAAGAGGGGGGTGGTGCTGCTACTGATCGAAGAGCCAGGTCTTGAGGAGTCTTCTGAAGGCCAGTAGGTCTTGGGTCTGTCGGAGGTTGGTGGGGAGGGTGTTCCAGGTCTTGGCGGCGAGGTGGGAGAAGGATCTGCCGCCGGCGGTCGTTTTCCGGATGCGGGGGACTGTGGCGAGGGCGAGGCTGGTCGAGCGGAGCTGGCGGGTGGGAGTGTAGAAGCTGAGTCGTCTGTTGAGGTAGGCTGGTCCGGAGTTGTGGAGTGCTTTGTGTGCGTGGGTGAGGAGCTTGAAGGTTATCCTCTTGTTGACAGGGAGCCAGTGCAGGTCTCTCAGGTGGGGTGTGATGTGGCTGCGTCGAGGGATGTCGAGGATAAGACGTGCAGAGGCGTTCTGGATGCGTTGCAGCCGTCTCAGGAGCTTAGCCGTCGTTCCTGCGTAGAGGGCGTTTCCGTAGTCCAGCCTGCTGGTGACGAGGGCCTGGGTGACTGTTTTTCTTGTTTCGGTGGGGATCCACTTGAAGATCCTGCGGAGCATTCGGAGGATGTTGAAGCAGGATGAGGAAACGGCGTTGACCTGCTTAGTCATGGAGAGGGTGGGGTCGAGGATGACCCCTAGGTTGCGTACGTGGTGGGTGGGTGGCGGGGCTGTTCCCAGTGATGTTGGCCACCAGGAGTCGTCCCAGGCTGAAGGGTTGGAACCAAGGATGAGGACCTCCGTCTTGTCCGAGTTCAGCTTCAGGCGGCTGGTCCTCATCCATTCGGCGACGGCCTTCATTCCTTCGTGGAGGTGGGCTTTGGCGGTGTGAGGGTCTTTGGTGAGGGAGAGGATCAGCTGGGTGTCGTCGGCGTAGGAGATGATGTTGAGGTTGTGCTGTCGGGCGACGTGGGCGAGGGGTGCCATGTAGATGTTGAACAGCGTTGGGCTGAGGGAGGAGCCTTGGGGTACGCCGCAGATGATCTTGGTGGCCTTGGATCGGAAGGGGCGAGGCGGACGCTTTGTGTTCTGCCGGAAAGGAAGGATGTGGTCCAGTCCAGGGCCTTCTCTTGGATCCCGGCGTCGTGAAGGCGTGTTCGTAGTGTGTGGTGGCAGACCGTGTCGAAGGCGGCTGATAGGTCCAGGAGGATGAGGGCTGCTGTTTCTCTGTTGTCTAGCAGGGTCCTGATGTCATCGGTGGCGGCGATGAGGGCGGTTTCGGTGCTGTGGTTGCTGCGGAAGCCGGACTGGGAAGGGTCCAGGATGTTGTTCTCCTCGAGGTAGCGGGTCAGTTGTTTGTTGACGATTTTCTCGGTGACCTTCGCGGGGAACGGGAGCAGAGAGATGGGTCGGAAGTTCTTGAGGTCCTTGGGGTCTGCCTTGGGTTTCTTGAGTAAGGCGGTGATCTCGGCGTGCTTCCAGCTTTCCGGGAAGGTTGCTGTCTCGAAGGAGATGTTGATTATTTTCCGGAGATGGGGCGCGATGGCTGTACTGGCTTTGTTGAAGATGTGGTGAGGGCACAGAAAAAGGAAGGGAAGCCAGGCGCACTACAGGCGCTGAAATGAACACGAAAAAAAAAGGGGCTTATGTGGGGCCCTTCATGTACAGACACTTAAAAAGCGAGGGGAGGAAAGTAGAAAAAAGAGAGAAGAAAAAAGAGAAAAGAAGAATTGGATGCTGAAAAGAAAAAAGAACAATTGAATGTTGGAGTACAGAACAAAAAGAGGAACGAACGTTGATGGACACAGTAAATGTGCGAGCAAATCGGCTAGAATCAGGTTACTCCAATTAAACCACACAGAAAGCACTCCTGCTTATACTATCCCAATCACCACATCCAAATAAAAAAAAGTTTAAAATACAAAAAAATAATTTAAAAAAAATCTTTTTTTTTCTTCCTCTTTTCTTTTTTTATAAATAATCAATCTGTTACCCACCAAGTGAACGGTCCAAATAGTCCCAAATTGGTTGGCACTTTCATAGGTATTGTTCCCGATCAGAAAGTCTAAGAAAAATAAAGCACATGTCCATACAAACTCCAAACACTGATTGCAGAGAACACTAACTTCGGCGTGCAATGAATGGTATACAAGTCTAAAATCGCAATGTACCTGAAACAGGATAGCTTTTGTATAGAGATCGGTAGTCACTATCTCAGTCAGAACCCAGGATATGTGAAGTGTTGCGCACTCAATCGCTGGCCTGAAGACAAAGTAAGTGTACAGAATTACACATTAATCAGTGAAGCGCTCTAGAAGTATTGCGAGCTCAATCACCAATCTAAAAGATACAGCAAGTGTCTAAACCTGAGGCAAGTGTACGTGGTTACACAATAATCAGAAAAACGCTCCCAGTTTAAAAGTACCTCTGTAAAAAATAAAAAATCGAGCTAGTCCATAACACATTACTCAGAAAAGCGCTTTTAGTTCACTAGCGCCTCTTTTGAAAATAACAATTCAAACTGGCCCAGAGCCTTTCATAAGCTCCTGACCCAAAAATAATTAGCGGGGCGAAGTATAAATCTTATGTCAGAAACGCGCTTTTAGTTCACAAGTGCCTCTTTAAAAGATAGTAAAACAAACTGGCCCATAACATTTCAAGGCTCCTGACCCGAACATAATTGGTGGAGCTGAATACAAATCCTATGTCAAGAATCATTGCTGAAGGCACGGCTGAAGGCATGCTACGCCATTCACTGTGTAAGAAACTGCAATCCAGGTACATCAGTCTCATTTGGAGTTACATGAAGGCATGCTACGCCATTCACCGTGTAGGAAACTGCAATCCAGGTACATTAGTACCATTTGGAGTTGCGGCGCTAAATTATGAGACATAAAGATTATGCCCCAGTATCTCCATGTAAACACACCTGCAGAACTAGACTAGGAATGATAACTGTAGGAGAGTAGGATCTGCTTCACATGGGTACCCCCACTTTTTGCTGATGCTTCACTGTTTTTCGACCTTAGTCTGGCTGGGGCCCTGCTAATCAGAACCCCAGCCTAGCTGCTTCCTCTCTAAAATGGTTTCCATGTGCCTTAGGCACATCACTGATTGGAATCTGGAGTGCCCTTATAAGTCCCTAGTATATGGTATACTATGTACCAAGGGCATAGGTACCTCAGAGGCCTACCAGGGGCTGCAGCATGTATTATGCCACCCCTGGAAGGCCATCCAAACTGACACCACAGGTCTGCTACTGCAGCCTGGGTAAGGTGTTGCATGCACCCCTTACTGTGATATAGGTTACCTATATCACTAAATACATACACACATATAAACCTATAAGTCACTCCTATGGCAGGCCTTATCAATCCTGAAGGCAGAGTGCGTGGTTCCTATGTGAGAGGGTGCCCCTGCGTGAGCAGGGCCCCTCTGCAGCGTTCGGAGACCCTTCTCTGATGCTGTTTGTAGTGCAGCCTGACCATATACCCTTAAGCGCATCATAACCTCGCGTTAAATGCTAACTTTGGAATGGCTGCACCTAAACATGTCGTGTTTGGTGTCAAACATCTTGGAATACTACCCCCCCCCCCGCATTCCACCCTTCTAGAGGGAGAGACATGTTAACCCTGGCCTGGCCGGTAACTTCTTTCTAAAGCCCTGGCATCACAAAATGGATGCTGCTGCCACAGACACGAGTCTGGCCTCCTGCTGCTGGACGAAACTCCGGCAGGGGAGGCCTGGACAATAGGTTTCCTGTCCCAGGGAGGTGTGACCACCTCCCCAGACAGGATAATGTGTATTGGGGCTGGGCGGGAGCACTTTCGGGTGCTTTGAAGTCCTGCACTGGGGGCACACTTGGTGTCCCTGTGCATACCCCAGTTCAAACCGGATCAGGGCTTGCAGCTCCTGCTTTGGCGCAAACTGGACAAAGGGAAAGGGTGTAGCCACCCCTCTGCCCTGACCCACCCATAGGTGGGGCCACAGAGTAGTCCAACCCCTAAACTTGGTATAAGTATAGGAACCCAGTCCTTAGGACTTTAGATTATCCCTGGACGAAACTCTCACACAGAATCCTGGACCTTCGACGCTCTACTAAAGACTAGAGGACAGAAGAATCTCCCTTGGGGTCAAGGAGTGACTCCCCTGCTTGGCAGGCACCAAAGAAGCAATTGTCCGGTCTGCATCGCCTAAGCTCCCCGTCGGACGCCGAAGTCTTTGCATCACCAGAGGTGGATTTCCAGACTTCCCCGAGGCTGCCCTGAGTCCCCAGCAAAGCTGAGGCCCGTAGCTGTCGTGGGTAACGTGGAACCGTGACCCCTGGACACCGCACGCATTTGCTAGTGCATCCTCTTCTGGGTCTCCCACGAAGTCGTGCTTTGGGCTCCGAGTAGCCCTAGCCTCCAGCACCAACTGCACCGAAGATCACTGGCCTCCACTCCACGAGTGTCCTGTGAGCCAGCTCCACGTGCGACGTCCTCGAGGCTCCTTCGCGGTCGCTAGCCCGTTGGCTAGTAGCCCTTCACGAAGGCCAATCCTTTTCTTCTTGGGCACCCTGGTTGCTCCAAGCTTGCCCTCACTTACCCTCGCTGGGTGAGTTCCTCAGACCTTGCTGGTCTGCATCATCGTCATTCTTTACTTTCATCGAGACTTGCCGTTGCCAAGGCTTGTTGGGTCCAATCCGGTCGCCGACACCTCAGCACTCGACAGACATCGTGTACCAGCCCGAATCCTGCTCCTGGTCGCCAACAACGCCTCCTGGACCTCGTGGCTGAAGAGTCAAGACGACCGTCAACCTACCTGAAGCACTCGACATCGGTGGGCATCCGCTCATCGCCTTCCTGGTCACTGGCTAGTGACCCAGACTCTGTCCCCTCTGCTTTCAGGTTCTTCAGATCTCCGATCCACTCTTGGATCCACCCGGACACTTTCCACTTGGTCGCCAGCAGCACTTTGCAGCAGATCGCCATTCAAATCGACGACGAAACCCGACCCCGAAAGGCACCTATGCACCCGGCTTCCCTGGGTGAGGTAACACGAGTACTCCGGTGCTCCCGTGGGTAGAGACTCTAGAACGACCTAGTTCTCAAAGGGTTTGCTCCAAGTCCTCCTTTAAGTGTCCCTTTTCTTTAATTTCCTGATCGCGACTTTCTCCATAGAAGTTAACGGCGTATCGCGGTTGTGTATTTACACTGCACGCGTCCCACGTGGGTCCCCTGTGTCACTACCTAGGGTGGTTCCTTGTGGTCCAAGCACTTCTAGAGGCTCTAGGCCTAGTGTCTAGTTCAGTCATGGTTCTTATACCACTTTATTGGTATATGGTTTGGTACGCCCCTAGGGCCCAAACGTGTATTTGTGCTATTACTGTGTTTAAATAACTTATAACTTGTGTACTTCGAACTCTAGCCTCATAAAGAGACTAGAGGGGTGTGTTTAGCAATAAATACATATATTTTGAATATATACCTGGTGTGGTGCTCTTTCGTTTGATCACTCAAGAGATTATAGACTGGTAAAACAAGCTGCTTTACATTCCTTCAAGACTTAGCCTGAAGGCTGCTCTCCATAGCTACCACTAGGATAGCTTTCAATAAGGTTGTCTTTAACCTATCTCCAATAAGGGGTTGTTTGGACTGGTGCAAGGTACCCACTATAATTAGTGGACAGCATATGCCAGGCCAACTTCTCACAATAACTTTTTCAAATAAGTGCGATGGCGCACCACAATGAGCAAGGTTGATCTGTGTACGCATCTGCAGGGTTCAAGTCCCTGAATTCCTCCTTTTTATCTATTTTTTGTTAGTACTTTTTTAGGTGTAGAAATTCACTTATAATATTGGTTTTTCAATTAGAATCGAGTTGACAATTTTGTTAGGGATTTGGAGACAACATGTAGATAGTTTATGTATCAGAACGGTCTCTCATTATGCCAAAACAGGTAGGATTTATGTTGAGGATTTGGCGTGCGTCTGTTTATGGAGGAAGTATAATATGGTAGCCGTGGTTGGCTCTCTAGTGTTTCGCTTTTTGCATTTCTAAAACACAGCTGGTTTGACTTTGCTAATTAACAAGGCTATTTAAACACGAGTCTGTTTAACATTTCACTTATTCGAAACATTCGACATGACAGGAGTTCCCTTGATGGCCGCGTGAATAGGTATGGTGAACAACAGATACGGTTTTGGCTATGTACTTTGCAGTTCGGCACTCTAAGGGATAGTGTTTTTACATGGAGATACTGGGGCATAATCTTTGTCTCATAATTTAGCGCCGCATCTCCAAATGGTACTAATGTACCTGGATTGCAGTTTCCTACACGGTGAATGGCGTAGCATGCCTTCATGTAACTCCAAATGGGACTGATGTACCTGGATTGCAGTTTCTTACACGGTGAATGGTGTAGCATGCTTTCAGCCATGCCTTCAGCAATGATTCTTGACATAGGATTTGTATTCAGCTCCACCAATTATGTTCGGGTCAGGAGCCTTGAAATGTTATGGGCCAGTTTGTTTTACTATCTTTTAAAGAGGCACTTGTGAACTAAAAGCGCGTTTCTGACATAAGATTTATACTTAGCCCCGCAAATTATTTTTGGGTCAGGAGCTTATGAATTGTTATTTTCTATAGAGGCGCTAGTGAACTAAAAAGCGCTTTTCTGAGTAATATGTTTTGGACTAGCTCAATTTTTAATTTTTCACAGAGGTACTTTTAAACTAGGAGCATTTTTCTGATTGTGTAACCACGTACACTTGCCTCAGGTTTAGACACTTGCTGTGTCTTTTAGATTAGTGATTGAGCGCGCAATACTTCTAGAGCGCTTCTCGGATTAATGTGTAATTCTGTACACTTACTTTGTCTTCAGGCCAGCGATTGAGCGCACAACACTTCACATATCCTGGGTTCTGACTGAGATAGTGACTACGGATCTCTATACAAAAGCTATCCTGTTTCAGGTACATTGCGATTTTAGACTTGTATACCATTCATTGCACGCCGAAGTTAGTGTTCTCTGCAATCAGTGTTTGGAGTTTGTATGGACATGTGCTTTATTTTTCTTAGACTTTCTGATCGGGAACAATACCTATGAAAGTGCCAACCAATTTGGGACTATTTGGACCGTTCACTTGGTGGGTAACAAATTGATTATTTAAAGAAAAGAAAAGCAAAAAAAAAAAGATTTTATTTTTTTATTTGGATGTGGTGATTGGGATAGTATAAGCAGGAGTGCTTTCTGTGTGGTTTAATTGGAGTAACCTTATTCTAGCCGATTTGCTCACACATTTACTGTGTCCATCAACGTTCCTTCCTCTTTTTGTTCTGTACTCCAACATTCAATTGTTCTTTTTTCTTTTCAGCATCCAATTCTTCCGCTCTCTTTTTTCTACTTTCCTCCCCTCGCTTTTTAAGTGTCTGTACATGAAGGGCCCCACATAAGCCCCTTTTTTTTCCCTTCATTTTTTCTCTATATCATTTCCCAGTTTGCCATTTCTTGATCAAAGGTGGCCTAAACAGTCATGTTTAAATTGTGTATCTTTTGTCTTGCTGCATGGTAAAATTGTTTTTAATAACAGAACGGCCTGATTGGTGTGGGTTTGATTTTTGTAAATGATTTATGTATATAGCGTAGTAAATTAACCAGTGTATATATATTTTTTTATAGGCGCCATGTTTGACTCTTGCACTACAAATGTCTTCTTGGTCATGTTACATACTTGCACTACGAGCGTGGTTGTGTACATCAAAGGAAAGAAGAAAAAAATTGTCTAAAGTATATATTGATATATATCTATGTAAATAATATCTAATAATATATTTTTAATAGTGTGTTTTTTTTAATTGTGTTTGTGTTGTTATTTGCAGCCCTGAAGAAGCCCGCAAGGGTGAAACGCGTTGGCTGTTGTGTATAAAAAATTGAGTAAAAAGGATCCACAACATCATCTAGTGAAAGAATCATTATTACTGTCATCGCTGTCTTCTATCCTTTGAGGGATTAGAACCCTATGATTGCTTGCTGTTACAAATTTGCCTCTCTCATTTCTTGTGCTCTTGTGCTGTAGTTGAAACCATAGTGGGTGGCTGGTTTCGAGAGGTGGGCATTGTTTGTTAGCAACTGTATTTAACTCTTTGTGACTTACATTGAAAAAAACATTGGTAGTTGATGCAGCATCTTATACCCTGCCACCGTGCCTGTATGTAGTAAGCTGAAATAAACATGGAACAAAAAGTAGAAAACCGTCCAGAAGGTGGCCAGTCTTCAGCAGGGGCCACCAAACTCTCAAGTCTGGTAGCCTAATGAAGGGAAATCTGTAATAAAAACAAAAATCCCTACAAAGCAAATCATTAGAATATAAGTGCAACAAACCAACGTGAAAACATTTTTTTGTTAATAAAAATGTACCTGCAACTTTTCCAGGTGACTCTCAATATATGGGCACACGGCAACGTCGTAGGTGTCTCTGTTGTTCTTTATGGTATGTTTTCTACGTTTGACAACATGTTGAACCACTGAAACACAGGCCAAGAGGTAAGACAAAAATACAGCAAACAAATTCATTTTTGTCTCAGTGATGTACAGTACCTGTCCTACAATCACTTTATCCAATTTAACTGTCCTTTGTTTAAATTTCTCCTCTCACTGCCTTATATTGTCATTGCACAAGACTTTAGGAATCCATCATTTTACCAATGATTCCGAGGTGTAATCCCTGCTTCCTCTTAAACCCCATTCCATCCTTGTAAGACCCTGTGCCCTTTTGAACGGAGAAGCCAGGTGTTCAGTATGCATGTGTGTAATTTCAACATCTGCAGTAAATATATGTATGGCACTTGCATGGCCCTGGTGACATTTTGAGTGACATTTTTTCGTGCCCAGTTGAAAAAGAATAGAGAAAAAAGAAATGTATAGCCTTGTTGTGGATACTACATAGAGGCATCCACATTAAATGTGCAAAACATATCCCTTCTGACAGGTATAAATCATCCAGAAGTAGTACGAGTATTAACAATTTCGAAGTACATACGTATCAACAGCCTCTGATAGTATATGGATTGGCTGACCAGGTGGTGTATGCTTTCGTGGGTGCAAGCATTATATGCATCAGGGAGCACATGTAATAAATGTTCCCAGATATTATGTATGTGGTTTAAGGCAGCATATTGTAGCATCAGACATCAACTGGTCACAAGCAGCAGCATCAAGCATGAATAACCGCAAGCATCTATATTAAGAATCAATTAGCCGCAAGCGGAAACATGTATGAAAGGATCAGAAGGGGGGAAATGATAAGAGAATTGAGGGCGATGGGGGCCATGGACACCAGTTGGGGGACAGCAGAGAGCCAGTGGATATGTTTAGCGTATAATTTATAGTGCCAGAGAACAAAAAGTAGGGCACATCTACCACATTATTATCCATACCTAGGAGACAAGAGGAAAAATAAATGGGGCACCCTCCTCCAATAGACATTACGTAATATCCGGTCCAATCTATGTATTACATTTGATACCTCTGCAGTGGTTGTGACCACCCGCCCCCACCTTTTAGATGTAGAGGTCGATCTGACCTGTTGTAGGCATGAGAACCCAACCAGTGGTGTCTCATGTTTCTAAAAATAGGTAAAAAATAAAAATAAAAAAAAAAGATCACTAGGTTTCGGTAACAGGAGACATCTCACAGAAGCAACCCTGGGTCACACTGAATAGCTCTTTTGGTGAAAAAAAAACAAAAAGATCACTAGGTTTCGGTAACAGGAGACACCTCACAGAAGCAACCCTGGGTCACACTGAACAGCTCTTTTAGGTGCACCGAGCTCTTCACCGTGGGCATGCTCCTTTGACTGAAATTACAAGAAGACTGAAGTGCCCTTCCTTAGTTAACTTTCTGTTGTTGATGTGCCTTCCTGAAATAGAGGCACCGAGCTGGCCAGTTATCTGCCTGTTAAATATTTTCATTTCTAACAATGGAGTATCAGTGTGTCTCAGGGAGTGTGCTGGTCTGAAAATATGTGTCCGAGTGTACCTAGAGGATTTCTTTCCATGAGTGTCTTATAGTTTTGTGCCCGAGAAAGCGCGGTCCTCTCCTACTAGATTATCCTCACAAATATTGAGATCTTTTAATTTCCATAGTTACCAAAAGGGTGGAAGCACAGAGCTCCCATCGTTGTTTTGAGATCCAGTAAACGTGTTCGGGCCTACAAGCACAGCAAAAAAAGCAGCTGCGATCAAGCAAATATTAAAAACACACTACTAAAAGGCGGTTTATTTGTTAATTACTTTGAAGAGAATTCATGTCATATCTTGGCTACTTCAGAAAGATTTTTGAGCTGGAAGCAGAAGGGAGGGTTGAAGGGACAACAGTGCTGAACTGGCCTGTCGGCTACTTTGACACTGCCAGATCATGGGCCAGTGTATGGGCTGTTCTTTTGGTCTAATCACAGCACCCGGAATCGAATGAAACAGACTACAAACAGTCCTTTTCAAGCCTGCCATGTGGCAGTGCCAGAGTGCCCAACAGCCCAGTCCAACAATAGAGAACTTACATTTCAAGCATTTTATTTTACTCTTTTTATACTTCCTTTGTGATCTGTCGCAGTTTTTCACCTCAAATTAATCTGATATGTAAAATTTCCAACTCAGTTTAGGTAGAAATGCTGATTTGAAATGCAATTCTCAAACCAGCAGAACTGAATCCTCCCTGTAGCAGTTCTCAAAATGGCGCACAAAAGCATCGCTGTGCGTACGTACCTCCGGGATTCACGAATGTGATGGTGGACGTTTTTGCTTCTCTGTTAAATTGAACGTCATCAATTTCACCTCCTCCAATTTTGGACTTGTAGAAATGGAGTTCCAGTTTGTCTCTCAAACGTTCCTCTGGTACACCGTCAGGTAGGTCTTTGACACACACTTCTTTCCGAGAAATAGTGAAATGAATCTGCAAATATATGATTTGCATTTCAATACATTAAAATTAATATGCGGTGCATGAAACAAGGACAAACAAGGGTTGCTTCTATGCTTCCGGAAACTGCTACTTATGCTAAATCTGCCCGATTAAATCACATCATTTTCTACTTTATGACCTTATGTTAAGACCAGTCACTATATTTCAGGATCAACCCCGGTCGCAGCCCTCCACCACCCCAATACTTGTATTTGCCAACATATGGCCGTTTACCAGCCTGTAATTATGTTCTTTTGGTTTTCGTGTTTTTTTCCAAGATAATAGGGTATACATTTTCATAAAATGTCTTTAAAGTACACGCTTGATAACACATCCAAAAAAAATATATCCTTTTAGGTAAAATTAGACAGAAAATAGATTTAAAAAATAAATAACGTGATAATAATGTGCAATGACTCGATATTTCCTATAACTATATAAAAAAGGTATCAAACTACAGAAATTCCTGGTACCTAAGGTGTAAAGAGTGCAAAATCTAGTGGAAAACTAGTCCTACCTGCCCATCACTGTATCGCCCTGTTGCTGCACCTCAGTCTGATGCTCAGTCAGTCTCTTAGCCAGTACGTGTTAGTTAATGAATGGCCATGATGCTCCACTTGAAAGTTATTCCATTTTTTTGTGCTTGTAATGTCTGCAAATCAGCAAATCCTCTTGTCTCA
This sequence comes from Calotriton arnoldi, assembly GCA_963921515.1. NCBI lineage: Eukaryota > Metazoa > Chordata > Amphibia > Caudata > Salamandridae > Calotriton > Calotriton arnoldi. Next base: position 159,290 of record CAWUFW010012532.1, read on the forward strand.
ATCAAGGAAAAAATGTCAAGAGAACAGATGGATCCAGACATTTACTCTCCACTTACTGGTTTAATTCTGAGCTGGAATACCAGCTCTGAGGCCATTTCAAAAGGGATGATACAGTATTTGGTAAATGTGAAATAGCCATAGTATTGTCACTACACACAGTAATGTATGTATGTATGTTCAGTGTATACCACTAAGTATTGTATATGTGTGCCTGAATTTGTTCATTTTTCTGTATGTGTGAATGGAGGCTTTGGAGGGTTAAGGAATAAGTTTTTGTGAATCTTTAAAATAGGGTGCTCAAAGAATATTTAAGCCAGCGTTTCTGTGTAAAAGTCCATAATAGGTAAAAGTGAATGACAAACGGAGAGAGAAAGAGGGAGAGAGAGAGAGAAAGAAAGAGAGAGAGAGAGAAAGAGAGAGAGAGAGAAAGAAAGAGAGAGAGAGAGAGAGAGAGAGAGAGAGAGAGAGTGAGTGTGGGGGGCGGGCGTACATGGCTTGTGTGTGCGTGAGAGACAGAGTTTCTATGTGTTTCTGGATACGGGATGTGTGGACTGGTGTTTAGGTTAATCTCTGGCTCAGACTGATCTAAAGTTTGATGAACATGAGTATGGGTGTGTAGAACCATGTGCATTAGATGTTTCTCGTCTGCTCAATGAAATCAAATGAAAACTGCTTAAAAAGCGCACATTCATCGGAGGCATCTTGGCGCTTACCTAGCCTAAACACACCATGCATGGTAGATCGAATAATTATTGTAGGAAAACACAAGTTTTAATCAGATTCCTGAAACGTGTATGACTATCCTCTGCCTTCATGTTCCTTGGAAGACAACGCCACAGCTTGGTCAAGAGCAACTCAAATTCTTCTCCTCCATTTAGAAGGCTTTATTTTTGGGATAGCTATATCTTTATTCTCTGCTGACCCATGATGTCTCCTTGAGATATACTAACTAAACTTGGATTTAACTGATGCTGCACCCGTCCCATTTAGTGCTCTGTGTACCAACCAAAGGGTTTTAAACATGGAGCGCTTATGGACTGGCAGCCAATGTAAGCCTTTCAGTGCGTCTGTCATGGAATGGTGTTTGGGAATCCCTAATATCAATCTTGCAGCTGCATACTGAGCGACCTGCAATTTTGGACATACTGCCTGGGTGGCTCCCAGATAAAGGGAGTTACAGTAATCCAGGTGGGAAGCAATTACAGCTTGAACAACCGTTTTCATTGCTAAGCGGGGAATAAACAGAAAAACAATCTTTAGTTCTCTGATAATGTGACAGGACACAGCTGCCATTTGATTTATGTGGGTTTTGAAGGACAGATCTTTGTCGAAAATCACTCCAAGATTCTTTGCGGATTTAACTAGTTGTGGTACTGTCCACAAACTCTGCAGGCCACCTTGCGTATGACCAGATATTGGAGGATTTGCCAAATATGGTAACTTTTGTCTTCTCACTGTTAAGTTTTAGGCAATTAGAACTCATCCATATGTCAACCTCTCTCATATCGTCCAGAAACTTCATTGCTATCACTAGTGGTCAGTGGAAATATTAAATACAATCTGTGTATCATTTGCATAGGAGAATACCATAAAGTCAAGTGTCAGATCCAGATCAGGAAGCGGAGACATATATAGATTAAACAACATAGGGCTCAGTGAAGAGCCCTGTGGAACTCCACAGGAAAGACTGAACGGCTGGGACCTGATTGGATTACATGCCACCAATTGCGTTCTTCCTGTCAGGAAAGACTAAAGGAGCCTAGTCTGTGACGTACATCTGGGAAAGACGAGCTGCTAGCACGGAGTGTGCCACAGTATTGAAGTGAGCAGGACGTGACAGGGTATTGGGAAATCAGCCGATTTCCTTACCACAGGCAGGTGACTTAAAAGTGACTTTCAAAGTGAAAAATTGTAGATAAGCAGAAGTCACAATCAAAAGTACATCTTGTACTCCACAATTATGTTCAATTACAGTTTAGAGTTAAGATGCAAGTGTCGATGACGTTTCGATCCCCACCAGGGTTAGGGGATCATCATCAGGACTAAGCAATAAAGCAAGTGCCTGGGAAGTTGCTCAGAACTAATGGTCGATGGAGTCTGGTATGTTGTAGAAGCGCGAGCCTCCTCGGAGATGAACGGTCAGATGGCTTAGGGGATCAGATAAGTGCTGGTCGTGGTCTCCCGTCAAGGCAGGAGGGTCGCACGGTGTAAAACGAGGTGGTTGCCGCCGGACGTACTGTTCAGGTGTGGACGTTGGAGGTAGTAGGGCGGTCGGCCGTGAGGGGAATGATATTTCCAAGCCGTGTTAAGGCAGGATTAGGTCAAGAAGGAGTCATGGCGAAGTAACTATGGACTCCGCTCCTGAGGAAAATGCCGGCTGATTTCCCAATACCCTGTCACGTCCTGCTCACTCACCTTTTTCATGTATTGTTTCGTTTTAATTATTTGTGAATAAAATCCTTGAACTGTCAATTGAGACACTAATAGACCCAATCTTGATAGTGAAATTGTGGCATTATACTGACTCACCTTGTAAGGGACCACTGTCTCCTTTAAAAAACTACTACCCTTGGTCCCGTCTGACTATAAGGGTTTCCTTGTCTCTTTTTCTGTACAGTATTGAAGCCCGCAAAGAGATCCAATCACATAAGGGCAGCAGAGCCTCCATGATCTAGAATGGCTCCTGAAACCTGCCTGGGGCATGACTAGCAAATTATGGTTTTCTATCACAGACGAAAGTTCCCTATAAAGGGCTTTTTCCAGAATCTTGGTGAGCCAAGACTAGAGAGATGTTGGGCTATAATCTTTCCACAGTGTGGGTGTTGCATTGGTCTTTTTAAAAAAGAGAATTATAGTAGCCTCCCTCCTAATTTGGGGAAATACAGCTGTTTCAATAGCCATATGAAGCAGGGACGAAACAGATTTGGTTATAATATTAGGAACGTACCATGAGCTAATAATTGTTGTAAATCTGTTAAAGAATTCAAGGAAAACTCTGAGTAGATGTCTTTAATCTAGTTTTGATAAAAAATAGCTAAATGGTTGGATGTGTTTTCTGAATGTGCAACAAAGGATTTAGTTATGGGGAAAGAAAGACTGTGTACCACTGCAAACAAGTCCTTGCCCAAGTTCTTTGAGCTTCTGACCGTATGCGTAAAATACTCTGATTTTGCTTTAAAAATTGCAGTTTTATAATCCAATATAGCTTTTCTATACATCCCTTAATCTGAGTCTAAGTAGTGCTTCCTCCAAATCTGTTCAAGCTTGCTACATTTTTGTTTCAGGGGTCTCAAGGTGCAGCCATACCATGGGGCACTGGGATGTATTTTATTATTTTGTTTGACTGGCTGTAAGGGAGCAGCCAAGACCCAACTATCCCTAATCCTATAGCTGTGACCTCTATGTTCTCACCTAGAACAAATGACTGGTCAGGCCATCTTGTTTTACATCACCCTATTTATGCGACCGTTTTAATAACTTAGCGCTACCGCTGGTGTTTCTGTACTGATTCACTACACAATTAACAGATAGCATTATGATCTGAGTACGTCACGGGAAGTGGGGAATAGTTCTTAGATAGGTTAGTGTAAACAGCGTCCAAAGTATGACCCACTCTGTGTGGGGGGAAAATCCACAAGCTGTGGGAGACAGAACGTATTTAGTGTCTCTGATAGAGCAACAGCGAAAGTATTATCACCTCTCTCCAAACAGAAACTGAAATCTCCTAAAATAGTTTGATTGGACTTCTGGAGAAAAGGTTCCAATAAAGAGCCCAAGACATAAATAAAGCTGGTTCATTGTATATAGGTGTCTCCATGCCTTGGTGTAGTCAATATGTGCCCCAATAAAGAACTGCTGGGGGCGAGGGTGATGAGGCTCTGTGTGTGCGTGTATATGTGTTAGTGTTTGTCTGTCACACACAGAAAGATCACATAGATCACTTCTAACAAACACAGGCCTCCATGTATTTTAGTGTGTGCATCTGTGTGTATGGTGGGAGGCATGCGTGCTGTATGTTTTTGTGGGTGCCAATGGTTTTACAAACCGTAAGGTATGGAGGCATTAATTTAGAAGTTTGTCTGATACACACATATAAATGCATTGATCCCTGGCTTTTGAGTGTGTGTATTTTGTGTGCGTCTTTCTACTTTATTTGGAAGATTCGTGCATGTTTGGCTTTGTGTTCGGTGGCAAGCTAATCTGTGTATCACAAGTACTGGAAAGCAACTCCCACAAATACTACAACAACAAACAAATCTTCATTTTGTGGCAGTGCGACAGGTGATGTGGCACCATCATGGAGAATTAGATAGTGAAGAAAAGCTTCACTGCTTGCTATCCTCGTTCGAGGCAACTGTACCATTAAAGGATAGGTTAACTTTATTCTACCCTCATTTACAATGGGACGGGTATATCTCCCTCCACACGTGTATGTGTAGGGTACCCTAGCCTGGCACTGGCAAGTGTGCCTCTTATGAGAGTTCAGAGCTGTCTAAGCCAGTGGAAGACCGCAATAGTAGGGACCAGGCATGTAACTTCAACAAACAAGATGTAAACACAATACCAAATAATTTACTATATATATTATTAATTAACAATCAAGATGGAAAATAATCTAATCTCGTTCGCTACACCAGGAAATATGTGAGAAGACAACACAGAACTGCATACCAACCCACTAAACACCCGGAACTCCTAACTTAGGGCTAATCTCTTGCCCAGGCACGTTGAAATTTAAGGGTGGAGTTCGTGGACGGGAAGGGTGTTTGGTCACTGCAGTAGCAGGCAAGTTTATAGTGCTTCCGCCCCCTGCAAGAGGAGGAAGATGGTTGTTGTTGGTGTCCCATTGTGGTTTTAGGTAGATGGTTTAGCAGCCAGCACCCTAACAATGAGTAGGCAAGAGCAGGAGAGTTGAGGGCAAATGATATTTGTATGGCCAGTGGGCAACCAGTTTGTGCTTTTTGCGAGACTATTTGTCAGGAAAGCAGCTATGAAAGTGTAGGTAATAATAATAATAATAAGGGCTTTATTGCTTGATTAACAAAAATCATTGCAATTAAAACAGCTTAACAATCGGACAATATATAAAAAACATGGACACATGTAAAAACCGGCCAATACTAAAATTGATTGCAAGCTTTATTTTTTTTATTTTTTTAAACTGTACCACAAATATTATTAATTCATAAATAAAAAAAGAATTAAAATCTTTCAGACATGGGCTACATCATTGCATATTAAAGTGCGAACGAGCAGTAAACAGCAGTTCCATTGTGCAAAACCTATTTTAAGAGCGTATCCATAATTACTATAACAGTTGTTACAGTCCTAATGATTTCACTAGCAGCATGAACACCAAATCCTACAAAAAACAGTACAGTGCAAATGAGCAGGATAAAAATACATTCAAGATTTCTCTTGAAGCCAAGGGATATAATTATAAAACATCTTATACGGTCAATACCAAACATTTTTCGACAGCAACTTAAAATGTTATCAATTGACATAGCAACGGAATCGACTCGCCCGATAGGGAAATAATAAGGGCCTGGCGAGCTGATCTAACCCTAATCTTCAAAAATAGGGGTTTCAAGAAAATACGCCGAATTTTAAGCAATTTGAGACAAACGCTCACTATATGCAATAAAGATTCACGTGGCCATCCACAAAGTCTGCAATTGGTATCAGGGCGCTGCTGAATCCAAGGCAGCGTGCCCTTCCTTTGTTGGATTTATTCCCATTCGTAAGTTTAAAAATTATTTTTTTATTTTTGCCGAGAAATGAGCAGTCAGATATGGCTGGATGCGTGAAGACTGGTGTGAATTAATAACATACCATGCATGATTTTTTACTGCAAACAAATTTTTATCCATCTTAAAGGATTCAGTTTTAATTAGTTTTTTTAGGATTATTTTATAATTGGGTATTATTAATACGTGAAGCCCAATTTGCAGGCCAATATCTTTTAGGCAAGTGTAAATACGGCATCTCCAATTTGCAGCATATGCAGATTTTGTTATTTCTATCCAGCATTTGTTCGCTAGAGAAGCAGGAGCAGAGGAAAACATAGAATACATACATTTGAGAAAAGCTACTTGTGACACCAAGCACTGCCTTTGGAGACCAAACTCCAGTCTTATATCAGCTTGACTAACTGACCTGGGAATCCCAAAGGTTGCTTTATAAGCCTTAACTACTAATAAATCCAGTAACTGCACATCTTTCCCTCTGGTAATGGGTGAGCCATATGAAAGGGTTGACTGTAGCTTTGCTTTCATGACTTTAAGAATATGTTCATAAGATTGGCAATTCCATGATTTCTGCAAACATTTAAAAGCGTGAATTAAAGTCACAGTTTTTGCCCTTAGATCTTTAAAATGATACTTAAAAGAGACTATTATCAAACACCACCCCTAAATATTTGTATAATTTAACAACTTCAATTGGCCCAGCTCTGACCCTACATGATTTAACTTTCTGTTTTACTTGTCCAATTTTCATAACTTTAGTTTTTTTGACATTCAGTTCTAGGCCATTTATTTGAATATAATCATCAAAAGCATTTATGAGTCTTTGTAGGCCAGTAGGGGTTTGGCTCAGAAGGATATTATCATCAGCATATTGAAGAATTTGCACCTCACCCAACCTTGGAGAGTGCGTGTTAACAGAGTCCAAGTACTGCAAAAGATTTGATAAGAATAAGTTAAAAAGGCAAGGTGCAAGAACACAACCTTGCTTTAAACCATTATATGTTCTAATTTTCTTTGATAAAGAACTACTACCACCCAGCATGACTTGAACCCAGGTATCCATATACAAAAGAATTATAGTCTTTAATAGTTTCCTTGGAATATCCCAGCCAACCAGTTTTTTCCATAATAAATTTTGAGGCACTGAATCAAAAGCCGACTTTAAATCTATAAAGGCAATATATACATTTGTTTTTTTTAAGACCGCCCACTCCGCAAGTAAAGTAAGTGCCAACAGGTTGGTAGGGGTAGATTGGCCCTTCCGAAAACCAGTTTGATTGAGTGGAATTATGCCTTGCTGCGATGCCCATATTTCCAATTCCCTCAACAAACTTGAGGCAAACACCTTAGCAGCAACATCAGTTAACGAAATTAACCGATAGTTCGCCGGATTATCAACCGGACCGCTTTTGTAAATAGGCTGCAGTATACTACCTTGCCATGATGCTGGCACAGTTTCCAATGTCAAGACTTCATTAAACAATTTGGTTAAAATTTCAGCCCACATGTCAATATTGGCACGGAACAAGGCATTAGGCATACCGTTGGGGCCGGGAGCACCATTTGTATGAAGGCCACATAGAAGAGTAATTATTTCAATACAATTTATACATTCTAGGTTAAACCTCAAGTTAAAACTGGTATTACTAACTTTCACAATATTATTCATTCCCTGGCACATACTACTCTCCATATCAGTATTTGGTGTATTATTTTTCCCATCACAAAAACACATAGCTGGTTGATTCACAGCTTGATCCACCGTGCATTACAGATTAATAATAAAATTTACCCAACCAGTTTCCGATATGGCTACACAAAATGCCCTGCTGCCTCTCCTTTCGAGCTCGTTGATTACTGCCCAAAACCTTTTTGCATTGTTTTGTCTGGAGGCAGATAAGAAGCTATTCCAAAGCTCTGTTTGATAGTTAGATTTAGCCTTCCAAACTTGTTTATAAATTTTTCTTAGTGCCATCATGTTATCCTTATAAACAGAATAGGATTGATGGAATCTGTGGGAGTAAGCAACCCGTACAGCTCTATTCAGTGATTTGTTAGCTTAAACAGCTTAGAAGTGAACCATTTATTTACACAGCTTAACAAATTATTTGATTTCATATGCTGTTGAACTTCAAATGTCCCCACAAGAGATGTTATATAGTTCCATTTATTAATCATGTTGACAACCTTCATCTCACCCTGATCACCATCCTTTATTAGTGATTTAGCAGCTCGTATTATCTCCTCTTGTTTGTCCATATGCCAAACTAACCTCTTCAAATTATATGAAGAGTGGGCCGTGTTGGGAAGCTCGTTAAATCTAGGGTTACACTTCACTAAAGAATTCAACATTACCATCTGAGGATTATGATCACTTTCGAGTCGAGTATATTCGGGCAATTTTGATCTTAAGTTTTCTGAAATAAACGTATAGTCAATAATTGATCCATGTTCAGAATATTTAAACGATGGAATGAGCCTAGATTTTTCTTTAAAAAGATTAAACCCAGCATGGAACATTATGTCACAACCCTCATTTGCAATTCCATTAGTCTTACCCTTTACGGAATTAAAGGAGATCAAGTGCAGATTAAAATCACCAGAAACTATAAAACCGGCTTCTGGGTGCCGGATTAATAATGTACTTAGGATATCCCGCAAGACATACAACTGTGTAGTCTTATTTTTCCTGGCACTTAGGTATACATTGATTATAATTAGACTACATTCTTTGTTATGTAACACAAGGCATTGTAACCAGTCTAAATCAAAATCCACCACTTCTACTATAAAGTTTAGGTCAGCCACAATGTAGCACGAAAGCCCACACTTTGCACGGCCTGATTTATTAGTGCACGCTGCCTGGAGATTATACTCATTAAACCCAAGCAGGGGTGTTGCTTGTGCTTTCCATGTTTCTTAAAATAATAAAATTGTAAAGGAATTTAAAAATAAAATCGTATCTGGGTCAGACAGTAAATTCGACAGCCCATGCACATTCCATGAGCATAATCTTAATTGCACATCTTTATCATCTGAAGCTAATAACATTCAGTTCTCATCTACTCGATGCGCATTTGCAAGAGTAGCTGGAAGCCAAGACCAATCCTCCACATGCATGTTATTTTTAGGTAACCATTCGCAGATACGCCCACCTGTTTGAGTATTAGTAATCAGCAGGCCGGAACTGCAAGTTTATCTGTTGGGCCAGTTGCACCTCTAAGTACTGGATTTGGCTTATCTCTTTCCACCTTTATTCTTTCATTTTCCACCTTAGGGGCCAATACCTCTAAGATCGGGGGGTATTTTAAAGCGGTCAAAATCTCTACCTTAATACCACATTCCATAAAGTACACACTTGAATCTAAGATGTTAGTCACAATTTCATTAGTGATCCAAGTTGTTATAGTGGACTCACGAAGAGAGTTAGATTGTAGTTGTTTGAACTGCACAGACAACAGATCAGTGGTTTTAATAAATGATAAATCTGGAATGGTTGAGATTATTTTCAAGATTAAACTCCGATTAAGACTGTCATGAGTACCCAGAGATTCATATAAGGGATGCAAAACTAATTTTCCCCTTTTGTGGGAATTATTATCCTGTATTGTACGTAGAGATCGTGATGGGCCCGGTTTGCTATCTGAAGCTCGATTGGTATTTTTATATTTTTTTCGGGGCGTTAGACTTTGAGTGACACTGGGCTTTATCTTATCGGCTGTAATTGACCTTTGCGGTATGTGGACTACTTGATCTTGGGACGGGGGTATAGTCCCTTTATATGCTTGTAATATAGTTTCCGGTGGAGGATGACAGTTTATTTCTCTACCTGCGGATCCTAGGGTCTGCTTATATTCACTCAAAAACAGGGGCTTGCTGTCATACCTAATCACATCTCCATTATTAATGCTGACTGTATCAAGCATCATTATACCAGTAGTGGCAAGGACTTCTTTTTTACTTCCATTTACAGAGGCCTGACCCTCACTCCTCAATTCGGGGTTCAGATGCTTCAATAAATCGGAAGGCGATTCCGTACCCTCTTGGGAGCAGTACTAGTCTCGGCATTTCCGATTAGCTAGGTTAAAAATAGGATAACAGCCCCTAGATTTTATTACTGAGGCTACTGGTGCGACTGACTTCTTGGCCTTATTCCGAGCCTTCCGCAGCCTTTTCCTAGCCCTTTTAGATAGTGGGGGGAACATCACTGAAGCGATCTCCTGAGGTTGAACATAGGGAATTAACAACCTGATTTATCTCGGTTTTCTCATTTCCCTGACATTCATCGATTCGGTTGGCTAAACCCAGACAGACCTCTGGCTCCCCAACAGACTCCTCTGGCGCCCTAGTATTATCAGGGATCACATCTTCCCGGGGTTGTTGCTGCTTCATGTTCACACTAGGTACACTGGCTCCCAATTTGTTATGACAACCAGGGGATCGTTCCGGATACGATTTCCCAACTGTTTTTTTAACTTCATCAACAAGTGATCCTACTATTGTCGGGAGGTCTGATACCTTATCTAAAATGTGTGAACACGTGCATCTAATTAATTGGTTATCGACCTCAGTCTGAGCCTTAACCACCAAATTTGTCAAGTTTTGTAATTTTGTGTCAATGCCCGCCACATAAACTGCTAAAGTGTTCAGAAGTTCCACCTGAATATCGAGCTTACTTGAATGGAAATTTAATGCTGTTATTGCATTCATTGTATTTAACAAATGTTGCCACACTCCATTATTATCTGCACTTTTATGTAGAAACATCATATTTATCTAGGAACAAGAGGTCTGCAGAGTTTAACGAATTATCTACTTGGGCCATATTCTTTAAACCATGTTCTCTATTTATGGGTTTACTCTTTAAAGGGACTAACGCTGGATGGACATCAGAGACCTGCTCCCCATCACATAGCCCAGGACTAAATGGATTTAAAACACTCTTATTGTTCGGTAACTCTGCTATAGATAATCCTAGACTATCACACTCTCAACCCTGAACTTGGGTGACAGAGATATAAAGGAGCTTTGATTAGCTTGAAGTTCACCAAGGCAGATAACAGAAGCATCGCAATCATTTGAGAGCTTATTACACTCAGATATGTCCAAAGGATTATCTTCCGCCTGGAGTGCACCGTTCAATCTGGGCTGCAACGTAGTTTGGGTAGACCGGCTTTAGGAACATTATGAACTTGAGCTTCAGCTACTACTACGTGGGAATCCCCTCCTTCATATGGGGTGTTTGTTGCCGCAAGTGCATTTGAAGTTAAAGACTTGAAAGCAGCAAACAGTTCTCCACTTTCCCTCATTGCATCCCCGTGGGATAGAACGTCTTCACAGATGGTCTGAACTATAGATAGCCACGTTTTTAAGTTCAGGCGTAGATAAAGGCACAACAGCTTCACATTTGTCTTCATATTGGGCATTGTCTTTATGTTTAAAATAGTCCATTATGCTGGGCTGAGAGAAATGGGACACTCTGCCCCCCCCCCCCCGGCGGAAATTTGATTGTGAATTTGGCCCACGGCAGTTAAAGCACCCCCCGGACTTGATGATGGCCCATTTACGGCTGACAGTTCCTCAAGGTCCATATCATTTACCTGCGAGGTGTCCTTTTGGGAGCGAGTTTGCATTTTCCTTGCAGCTTTACGTCTTTTTTGTAATTGGTCTTGTAATGAAAATTGCATTGGCCCCCTTGTGCGACCTGACCTCATGATAGGAGGTTAATTACTCCGAGAATGGCAGTAGGGAGGCAGAAATGACAACAACAAGCTCTTATTGAAAACTGACCGAAATTGATGCACAAGTCAGCTCAAGAACTCATTGATACCACAGTAAGAATCAACTCTTCTCACTTGACCCTTGTGCCCTACCTAGCCCCAAGCTCACACTGCCGGAAAGAAATGTGGATATGCCACAAAAAAAAAAACATATGCAGCAACCTAGCTGCTTCTAAAGGCAGTGGACAGGCAGGCAGCGAACGGCCTTGCAGTTCACCTTCTTTGCAATCACCTGCCCTTGCTCCTTTCGCCCACCACACTGACCTGGTTCTCCCTTACCCGGGGACAGAGAGGCAGGGGGCAAGAGACAGGGAAATACCCAATAATTAAAGAACAGTTGCTACAGTTACTACTGCTGGTGGCCAAAAAGATCTCCCCAAGTCCGCAGAACGTAAATTAAATACTGTCACTTGGTTTACCTTCTATGTCCTTTGATCCAAAGCCCTTTTTAGAGGGCGTAAGATGCTCCGTGTCTAAGCCATCAGCGAGAGGTGCACACCGAGTGATCTGCAAGCTGCACCCAGTCCTGACCAGGCCGTCTCTGAAGCTACACGGGGCCTGCTTTTCACAGGAGCCAGATAAGCCCCCGCACACTCACAGCGACGGCAACAGCAGCACTTGCAACAAGAGCAAAAGGACAAGTGAGTCCCAAAGTTCCAGCTTCCCAGCCTCCCCCAGCTCTTTTATCTGGTCTATTTGTGCCTGGCAGTTACAGGCCGTGGTCGAGCTTACAGGAGGTAGTAACAAAGTTCCAGAAATAAGGCCATTCTCTGTCCGGGGAGACCACTGAAAACACCGCAGTTCTTCTACTGGGCTTCCTTAGCCCACCCTTGGATTTTTCTTTGGGCCCTTTTCGTCCTGATTCTTTTATCAAGAAAATATGGCTCCTGCAGGCTGGCTGACTGGCTTACTGGTTGGCTGCCCAGTAGACTTGCTGGCTGGTCCGCCTGCCGCAGGATTTTACATGTTGTCTTGGTGAGTGGGGAACGAGTGGGGAACAGGACACACCCGCAGGCTGCACGCGAACCTAGTAGGGCCGCCTCTACAGGCCGCCTGTAGCTCAAGCTCTGCGACCGCCAAATAACAGCGGCCGCACTCGTCCACACACCCGCGCTACACCAGGAAATTGGTGTTCGCGTAAACACCGGGCCGCGCTAACCGCGAGGTTCGTGGCCTGGTCCACTATGCAGAATTTTTTGGCTGCAGCAAGTATGGATGATATGGATGGATAATATAAATTGTGAGGGAAGATATCACGGAGAATCGGAGAAACGATGGACGAGCGGACCCAGCTCGCTCGGCCCGGCTCACCCACAAGCTCCTCCCCTCACGCTCAATGCTCTGCAGAAAGTGTAGGTGAGGTAATGATTCAACATTTTAAAGTAAATGAACAATATTTTATTATTGTATTAGGGATTTGGGGTTCCTCTCAGTTTGGTGTTGTCATCCCGTCTTTGTGGGTATGAGATTCCGTTATGGACTCTCTTTAGCACAAATGGTCCACAAACAGTTCTTTCAGAGTCTCTTGCTGTAGTATCAGCAAGATGGCGGCTGGAAATGCAGGGACAAATGTGCAGCACAAGCTGGATGGGAAATCAGGTCTGCAAAGCACAACTGGGTGCAGTGTGAATAATAGCAGAGCAGGTCAGCGAGGATCTGGTTCCAACCCGGGGACTCTTCTGGTATCTGGAAGCAGCTCGAGGGTAAGCCTCAAGATACCAGATGCACACAGCAGCAGCATGGCTACTCCAGTCATGGCATACCTCCAAGTGAGTATGAACCGCTTGCTAGAGGACTCTCTACACCCTCCTATTTATCAGGGTATCTACCAGGACTTTGGAACAATATCTGGAGATGAAAGATCGCTCATGCCAATGGGTACTAACGTTATGACAGAAAGTGCCCTCTCTACGGGTGTGGAGTGTCCTTCCAATATTAAAAAGATCATGATGAAAGCGTGGCCTCCAACACCGCCCTGCATCTGAAATACTCAAACTTCTACACTGAACTCGGTCCCTTCCTTGATGCAAGGTGATTTGGAACTCAACCTATTCCTAGGGGATTCTCTTCAGTATAACTAGTGCTGGAGAGGTCCACCTTGTGAAGAACTCCACTCAATATGGTCAAGACGAAAATGGTAATGGAGGGCAGGCCTCCCAGCCACCACAATGGCTAATGACGCTGCCAACACTGGAGGGAAAGTGATCCACCAACCTGCCTAGTTTGCCCCGAGCAAGGGGGTGCAAATCTTCTTGCTCCCTAGGCTGTGGCATGGCAGGAGGAGTTCAGGTTCCTTTGTGGATTGCGCCCTCTATCCCTAACCACATGAGAAGGTCCACCTATGCTCTTTGTGACCCACAAATCGCCCTCCGCATGCAGCAAGCCCAGCATGATCTGTGTACATGCTTGATGCAATGGACCACGACCATTAAGTACAATGCACCAACAGATACTGAACACGGGGCCTTGGGCCAAGGGATACTCTGCATTGGTCTTTAAAATATTCAAGTATCTCATGTATTATGTAATGAACTATGCAAATTGTGATGTCTTATGTGAGCAGGAATGTCACTTCTCACTTGTATTAGACTTTTTAAAATTGAGAACACAATTTTTTTCTATTACGAAGGAAACCCTCACCCCTAAATCAGCTAGTAGGTATAGTAACACAGCAGAATGCATGAATCTGCAAGGACCACTTGTTAATACCCGTCCCAGAAGCATGAATCCATCATCCCTACAGATGACTAAAACTTCACATGAAAGTCTGTTCTTTGAGCTTTTCAGTCAGGTGCTTCGCCCCGAATTCCATCTTCAACTTGGTCAACACAGCTGTGGCCCCTCTATTAGGGCGGGAAGCGTTGCCCACCCGCGGCCAGTGCTGCCAGGTCAAAAATTAAATGGTAATAAATTGCATTTATTACCATTTTATTTTTCCCTTTCTCCAGCCCGAGCCGTGTTTGGGGGCAGGGCCTCTGCTGATGACTGGCAGCAGGGGAGTGGTGCTCTCTCCACCAGTTTACACTGCGCTTGTCAGTAGGGTGGAGAGCAAGCACAGGCCCCCAGTACCTCAGTGAGCGTGGAGCCAGTCCGCTCCAGCCCATCCTGGTGCGTCTGTCATGATGCCTGAGCAGCATGAGAGCAGCGCCTTGATTGGAAGAGGGAACTTGGTTGAGGCTCTGGGAGCCTGTGCTGGTGGAGCCTGACAACGAGATGGGGAAGCACCGAGGGCGGAGGCAGAAGGTAAGTGAATCTTTTAGTTATTTTTTAAATTTATTTTAACTTACTGACAGACAATGAGAAAAACTTGCAGTGACTTCAACCTCAACTCCAGAGCTCTCAATCAGGGCCAGTTATAAACAATGATTAAAACGGACCACAATTGAGAGCTTTGTCGTTAAGCCTAAGGCACTGCTGAGTTTTTTCAGTGCCTGTCGGTGCCTTAAACGTTTGCCCCACCAGTTGAACTGGTCAGCAGCTGCCACTGGGTAAACAGTAGCAAAACTTCTGTGCTCGTCAATGGTAGATAACAAACATAAAACAAATCAACACAACACCCTGAAGCCCTTCCTGTAAACCAGTTACTTGTTCAGTTTTCTACCATAACCTACTGCTCTACTCCACGAGGCTATTATAGGCTCTCACATTCCTCTTTTCAAGAGAGGTACCCAAAATCTCCCCAGAGCTGCACTATCCCCTCAAAATAGTGCCTACATCTTCCACTATCACTGTATTAACCAACATTCCCGATTTATATATATATATATAGCATATATAGATCTTGCCTTCGGTTTATCTAAAACTTATCCCAATATGATGCCTTGCACGCAATTCCACAAACATACAGAACAGTTTCCACAACTGGTAAATATGTTTTTAACCGGTAGAGCCTTGTACATGTCTAATTTTTATATCAGCAGTCGTTTCAAAATATGTCTGTAATTATTAAGCAGCCACAAGTCAGCTTATAGATTCAAATGGTACAACACTATATTAATAAATATGTTAATTAATACAAAACACCAAGAAAGGTCTGTATTATACAACACCGCAGTTTTTGTACTTAAACAATCAATAATGATATAAATGTTGGCCAATACACTGTGGTAGCAGTTGCAGCTAGAAACAAACCTGTGTCTGTTTAATGTGTATAGTTATTATGTATAGTTGGAAATGTGCCCGGATGAACCTCCGCTCCCGATACAATTGTAATCACGCTGGTGTACAAGCTAAGTCTAGTTTTGATACCTATTACATATCTTATGGGCAGCCTTACCTGTCCACAAAATTGTACACAGGGTTAGACATAAATATTGACGGCTGTACACCCCTCACTCCTGTGGTTTTCTTTTAGTTGAACATGGGCTTCTGTGCTAAAGGCGATTATAAGTATTCACCCTCTCCGCCTTATATGTTACACAAACTGAATCAGGAGACAGGGTGATGCACAATAAATAAATTGTGCGAGATAGGGGCAGGCCGTATCAGGGCTGGACTGGGAACCCAAAACAGCCCTGGCAGTTTTGTCGGACCAGTCCCCTAAGGGGCTGGAGGGTGTGCAAGTGTGAAGCACTGCTTGTTTTTAGGTCTCGGGCCTAGCGTTGCAGTGCGCAGCCCTGCTCGCGCAGCCCGAGACCTCTTGTATGGGCTTTTGAAAGCTGCCCACACGCTCGTGCGTGTGGTTTTGCTTTCAACGGCGGCCACTGGCTTTAGCGTGTTTTTAAAAAAAAAGTAATGCACGCAATTGGGCAAAGGCGGGCGCATGTCCCGCCTTTGCTCCGCCCATTCCCATCGGTGGCCAGCACGCGCAGCAGCGCGCGTTCGCCTCGCTGTCGCGCTCTCTTCCCCCCCCCGCTCCTCTGTGGTGCGCGCGCACCACTGGTTTTGC
The DNA here is from genome assembly GCA_963921515.1 of Calotriton arnoldi. NCBI lineage: Eukaryota > Metazoa > Chordata > Amphibia > Caudata > Salamandridae > Calotriton > Calotriton arnoldi. The sequence continues at coordinate 175,708 of CAWUFW010012532.1, forward strand.
TTTTTCTACTTCATGATCGCACCACTACCCTCCCGTCGCTGCTTTATGGTTGTCCGCGCTTTGTCTCGTGTTTATGTTGTAAACAAAGCAGCCTCAGCCTATCGTGTCTGGTGGCTGCACTCTGTGCTGGCTAACTAACAATCTGTAACAGACTTCCTCAGCCCGCACACTATGTGCTGCTGCTACCGTCCAGGCACAGGGAGCATCATCATCTCAGAGGGCGGAAAACGCACAACGCACCACGCACCAGTGAGCCTCAGCAGTCCGAGTATGCCCATCCTCAGTGCACGCAGACAGCTCTCGGCCATTACTCTGGAATATTTTTTAAAACAGGAAAATATTAAAAACACCCATTTTGTATAGAAACCCGACTTCCTTACATGAAGAACAAAATGCGCGCTGCAGGAGATGAATCGACTGATTACACGCGCAGGAGGGCGTGCTGTGAGCTGATATCACGTTCAGAATGAAACATAGTGCAGAGCATATAGCAATAAAATCGGACTTTACAGGAACGTCCGATTTTATTGCTGTGCGCTTCATCGCAGAATGGTGCTACCTTCCTCACTAACAAAATGTTTCCCGAATTCGACTCTTTTCATGTTAATGTAAGACTGCAGTCCGTCTTCTTATCACACACATTAATGCAGACTTCCGGTACACAATTACTTCTGCTAGAGTAATGAAAACAAAAGAAGCGTGTGGCATGACGCGCTATGTCAACACACGTTATTATTATATTATGGCCCCATGTCACGTGCTCCAGTCCAAGGCTTTCTTTACAGGAACAACTCTAATCGGTTTGTTTGATCCAGTTCTGCAGCAGAGATAAAGAGAGGAGCGCCAGCGATAATGCGGACTTTCCTACTCCGCCTCGATATTGCCAGATGATTATCCAGGCTCCATGATATCACAGCGTGGAAACTTTTTGACCTGGAGAACATATTTTTTTTTTTAATATAACGCACACTTCTTTTTATTTTTTGCACATTTTATATAGTGCGAACTCGACCCGAAGGTATTGGAGCGCTTTACATGAGCACCGGTTACGTTACAGAAGGACACATTCAGGCACGGGGAGATTAAGTGATTTGCCCAGAATCACAGGATGTGGTCGCGACCCAGAGGCTCGAACTTTGGTTTCCAGCACCATTTGGTTTGGCGTATCACTGTGAAAATATGCCAAAACTTGAAATGGGTTCTCCATGTTTAAGATCGGCTGTTCGAAATGGTATGTGATGTCTTTTACCAAAAACAATCAGAAGAATTATATTTAAAACGCAGATACATTAAATGCTTTACATTTCCAAGCAATGGAATGATTCAATACCAACCCTACTGGCTCTGTACAACGTAAAATGTATTCCAAATTCTAATTTTGGCATGTCTTCTTTTGTTTAATCGTTAGCCAGGAGGTTCTTATTCAAGTGGTGTTTTTTGGGGAGCTCTGTGAGTAAATGCAAATCATTTCCAGGTGAAAGGTGGGATTTTTCATACACATGCTTTGCAGACTATGATTTCCTTTCATAGTACTGGGCATTCAGATGCTACAATAATATAGGGAGACTGCTATGTTTGAGCTCCCGCTGACTCTGATTTATAAGATTTGTTTGGCTAAACTGATGTGCCCAGGTTGGCTGCTTTTCGAGCTCACAGACATTTAAGGGTTTGTGCCGAGCATACAAGGGTGCCTTGCCGTTTTACCAGGTAAACCTATTTATCCTCCTGTTTGGTGTTCTTGTTCAATCTGTATACTCTATTATTTTTAAAATTCCAATGCCTATTATTTTACCCATGTATTTGACGATTTTAAGCCTATTTAATTCCCAGAGTAATTGACTTTAGAAATGCCTGTGTTTTAACTGTAGAAGATACCAGGGATACTTGTTTTTCTAGGCTTCCCCCAAAAACCGTGGACGCATATAAGAAATACGGACAGGATAACTTGGGAAGGTCCTCGAAAACTTGGGGGGCAGTGCTTAGTGGCAACCAGAAGGGGCATACAATTAGGTTTCTGCCCGTCTGTGCCCCGGATGTCTGCCCCTTTGTCAAACGCTCCCTGTCCCAGGAAACAATATTTCAAACTCACTGTTTGCCCCTCAAACTCACTTTCTCTGTCTCATGCGCAGTCCCTTTAAACCCAGAGTCCTTCCCTCCACCCCAAAACTCTGCCTGTCTCTGTTCTTTAAACTCTTTCTCCCTCACATACATGCTCCCCAGTCTATCCTCCCACCCAAAACTCTGTCCCTCTCTTTCTTCTAGTTTCTCCTCTCCTCTCCCTCACTCCTAACTCAATGTTTATCTCTTTTAAACTGACTGCTATCCTCCAAACTCTCTGTTGGTCTCTATCTATGCTATACCATTGTCCCCCACTTTCCGTCCTTCTGCAGAACTCTCTCCTCTCCCTCTGTCACACTGCCACCAAACACTGTCCTTAAAGTCTACCCAAACTGTGTTAGCTATTTATTCAAAAAAAGCTGGTCTCCCCATTTCCTGCCCCTACGCTAAATGTGCTAAATACAGAGAAGGTCCCAAAGCCGAGACCGATTGCATTGCAAATGCTTGTTTTTTACTGGAGCCGATATTGCAGCTCTGCTGCAAAACCGGCCCCCGGTAACAAAACCAGCCCCTACAGCTGAAAAACAGGCCCCCAACCTTCCAGCTTTCCGGTGAAGCGCCCCATGTCCGCTACGGCCAGTCCGGCCCTGGGCTGTATAAACATTCCACTGCAGTAAAAGATTCTGTACCACACAAGGACGGTTGGAAGGCGCACAGAAGATCATGGTGCAAATAATAAGGACCTTCCCCAGCTGTCCAGTGTCTGAAGACAATTTGTAATCAAATTAATTGGGGTGGTACCGTGGCTGAGGGTAAATGAGCACTTAAATCTCAAGGCAACATACCTTCACTCTAAGACTATTTTATTCATTTTTCAAGTACCATAGTTGTTCTAGTTTGTATTTTTCAATAAAATATTTCTTATGTCTATTGTTAAGAAAAAAATCTAGAGGTCAGGCTTAAAATATCACCAATGGCATGCAGGCTGACTATAAATTACCTCAAATTTCAATCCTGCTTCCAGTGGAACAGGCATCGATTTCGCTTCTACTTTTTCAGTGTCCAGGTTTACGTTGTGTCTCTTCTTTTTAATAATGTTCTGCGCCACTGCAAGGAAAAAACCGAAAACAAACGTTTGGAATAAAATATATATTTCTTTAGTGAACGCATATGCACTTATAAACCGTCTTCAATGAAGCAAAAAAACCCATACACTTTACTGAAACACTGAGGAGTACGCAGAGATTTACTCTGAAATGTAACCCAAATAACATCCACAATTAAAAACCTAAATGAGATAAAGTGTGTTTTGGCACCCAAAACTCAAGACTAGTCATTACTGGTGTGTGCTGTGCACAAACGAGTGTTCAGGTTATGCCAAATGCAATGTGAGAGAAATGACTACACATTTAGAATTTAACATATATTAGCACATTAGAAATGCAATTTAGAACGTTTAAAAAATAAATGAAACACATGTTTTAAAGTGACTTACAAATTGTGTGATTAGCTTTAGTAACACAAAAAGTTAAAACCGAAAAAAATATTGTAGAATGACAGTTGTAGACAAGACAAACATTATTAGAAAAGCTTCATTTTATAATCGCATGTTTTCAAAAAATTTGCATCAAGCAATTATACTTTAGCCTGTGCAGCGGCTAGGCCCGAGGCTTTCTTTTCGACCTTTGCTCATAGTAAAGTACACTGTGCAACAGCTTAACATTGATGTCATACTAGAAATGTGCTGACTTTAAAATTATGTTCATTTAATTCCTCTCAGCCCATGTTAGATCATTTCAACTAAGAATAATAGACTTATTGAAATTGTAAGAACAAATGGTGACTTATAAATGTTGCTTCAATATTGACTTGATATGTTTTCATATTTGCTGACTAGCCTTTGTTTCTGCATTGAAACTCATAATGCGTCTTTAGCTTAGGTAAGAGGGTTCTCCTGGGAACCTTTCCTCATGTAACAATTGTGCTAAGAGAATGTATCAAGCCAGATGAGGACAGTGCAGACTGTGAGAATCGGAAGACGATGCATCGTATGACTGACAACACCACCTTGCGAGCTGAGTGAACACATCATTAAGGAATTGATACATGTATTGAGAGGTTAGAATAACGAGTGTTCCTAGCTAGTTAGCCACAACACCTCTATTTCCCTTTTTCCCATCCGGTAATCTTAAATATGTAAATCCGTATTTGTAAAGCGCGAACTACTCGCCCTTACGGGTCTCAAGGCGCTGGGGGCCATCGTGGAAATTAAGTGAGCTATTGCCCAGAGTCACAAGGTGCTGAGCTGCCGCCGGAGCCGGGGATCGAACCGTGAGCCCTGTGCTCCGAAGTCAGCTGCACCACACCTCTCCACTAATCTTGCTGTTGAATTTTTCCTTTGCCCGATACTCTTCTTCATGGAAAGAGGATTTCCTTTTAGATATTTTGAGGTGATTCCTCTATTAATTTAGGATCAATGCTACTGCACAGATCGCTATTCTAAAACAGTAGCTACCGCAAATGTGGAGAACTCGGCTGAGTTTTCCAAGAATTACTCTTCATGAGAAGTTCTATTTTCATTTATCGCTCTTTTCCAACAAAATTCTTTATGGGTTCTTATTCAGAATAGGTCCGATGGTTAGCTTATTTGGGTTTCTTTAAGGAACACATTTATGGCAGAAACAGTGTGAAGGATGTTGACACCGCAAGAAAAGTAAGTGAAAATGAGCATACAATCAGGATATATCTTAAAAGTGGTTTGTTCTAGTTTCTTTCGGTTGTGTCGCTATTCCTAACCTATAGACAAGGCCACTAGAATTATGGGGCTGGGGAAAAAGGTTGACTAAATTATGTTACAGAAAAAGGCAAATTAATCAGCGCAATGTTACACATTTTGTGATAGCATTACTTTGTTATTTTTACATGTTAACAGTGTCTTAGAAAAGGTTACACCTCATTAGTACCACTTAAACACCAAAATACAGGAAACTGAAAGGTGACCAGTCAGCCTTTGTGAGTGGCCTTCCACAATCTTTTTTTAAAAATATATTTTGTACTGTTTGAGCTAAAAAGAACATTTTGTTTTGTTATGTCATGTGAATAGGTTAGGCCTGTGAAAAAACACTGCCATTTTACATGTACATGTTTAAAATGCCTTCTTTTCTGCACAATGACTTTTGACACACATTTGCTTGTGTGACAGTACAGGATTCATTTCTCTGAAACCACATTGCTTACAATTCCACTTTGTAAGTACACAATCACAACACCTTGAACATTTAGTACAAGGCCTAGACACACATTGAGAAAATTTTGTTGTTCGTTATTCGTCATGGAAGCAACATGGCTATCACAAAGACCATAGACAATGTCAGCCGGCTTAAGCCTCGACAAAAAAGCATGGATGATGTTATTACAAATACACATGCATTTTTGTGCTCAAATCAGAGGAGCACTCTGCTGTCATTGTGAGGTCGTCGCTGTGTCGGAGTCCTAGCCCAGCTGATTCCTGTTTACCCTCAGCGAGGTAGGATGTCCAACTTGTCGACGGGGACCTAGAAACCTTGCCTGCAGGTAATGGGGACTTAAATCATCCAGTAGGAATTTCTTGGCAGAACGTCTGCCCAAGGTAACCAGGTTAGGGAGTGCATAGTAGGAGTACACTATACCCAGTACTTATATCCCAGCATATATACACCGTTTTAGCACAAAGGTGGAATCGTTAATCCTTTTCACTGTCCTTATACTACTAATCACTTTTATCTGCTTCGGTCAACTAATCATTGCAGCGCATATATTTTATACAAGAATCACAATGGTTCAATAAATACTGAAACTCCCCTTTGTGTATTTCTTGTGTACCTTTCTGACCGAGCAAAAATTTTCTAGATCGGGTACTACGATTCCTTGGGGAGTCAGGGTTGTCATGTTCGAAGGCTGCCCAAACCATTTGTTACCTTGCCAGGCTTAGAGGTACTTATGGTGGCACTGTGAGCTAGCAGGTCTATAGGCCAACATATCCTGAGGGGGTGCACAGAATGAGTCTGGCACCATCCCAAAGTTTATGTTGTACAACAAACAAACAGTTCCTACTGAGAAAGTGGAAACCATACAACATTTAAAACCAGTAAATTATGTAGCGGCTGATGGATTATGTGACAACATATCCATAAATACACTGAAATCGCTTAAGCCACACAGTCGCATAAGTCCACTGGCCCAGCTTATGGCACTATGTTGAGCATAAACATTGATAACGGCAAAGTATTGACTCTTAAGTGAAAAGATGTGTCAAGAATCACTAATACAACACATACAGAATGGGAAGGAGCAGTGCATGTGCCTATTATACAAAGAATAGCAATGGCAACAATTCAATGGCAGCACTGGCAACATATGCTGCAGCTGTCTGACCTACTCTCAATCTGCCGAGGTGCTCACAGAAGGTGGATCTCGCTAATATAATTAGAATGAATTTAAAGAACAGACACCCCACTTTGGGGCACTGTGACTGTGCATTTATTATCTACCATCAAATTCTCTTATTTTGTCACATGAATAGACAGAAATGGATTATAGTCAGGGCCACAGTAATTATGTGAATTATTTTATGCATAATTATGGATTTGTCACATTTTCCCCATAATGCATCATATGCTGTAGAATTTGTAGATTTTAACAAAAAGCCATTTTAAATGGATCAAAAGGTACTAAAACACAGTGATGTTGCTGTACAGTGGAAGGTCCTTTGCAAAGGGTTACTGGTCTCCTTTCAGTTGCTTATTGCTGCAGTTGCATGTTAAACTAGCACTAATGGGATTAAACGTTTTTCCAGAGTGTTAACATTTCTAAAAAATGACAAAATAATAAAGTAATACAACCCGCATTACGCTGCATAATTTACTTAACCTTGCTGCATAATTCTATCCTCTCTGTTGCATAATTCAACTGGCCCTGTTAAAGTGCTGCTTTTAATCCGCTGATCCTAAACTGGTGAGATAATAAACTTGGCTACTGCTGTTGAGCTGTTCCTACAATCTGTGGCTTTACAAGTTTAAATACTGCTACTTAGCCTTCCATTTCTGGAAAAAAAAATGACAGTGTAGGAAATCTGCCTTTTCTGTATGGTCCCCCAGATTTGTTCACCTTTCTTCCGGAAACTATTTTGCTGGATTTTGAACTCTGTACATTATACTCCTGCTAAGCAGGAGTAATGTGCCCGTGCTCCCACTTTAAACATGGGATAATTGGCTTTTTCCTAATTGACGCGCTTAACTTGCCTATAAGTCAGTCGTGAGTGGTCTAGAAAATGCACCTAGGACCTGGAAGTTAAATGTCAATGTGAACTGCAGAACTTATTGTGTGACCCAAAGTGTGGGCCTACAAAGGTGGCTTCAGGATACTTTTTAAACTGACTGCTGCAGTGTAAAACGTACCCACAAAGTAGGGTGCACAATGTTTTGAAAGCGAGGCACATAGAAAATGAATGTCACCATCTCCCTACAGTGCCAAGGCCCCAAAAGCTATTTTCACCTTGGCAGTATATAGAAAACAGAGTACAGATTAAAACATTAACACTGCTATCTTGGGGTTGGGACCAGCAAGGAAGCAGCTGCCCAGTCGATACTTAGTCTTTAATGAGGTATGAAATTCTTTCCAGGAGCCACACAATAGACCACTTTGATAGACCGGTTAACCTGAATGGGCTATTATGACTCCTCTGGGGTCAGCTGGACATTCCGGACATTCAGGGGGAGGGCTGCTTCTTCTTCTTTTGGCACAACAGTGTCAAATAATGCCTGAAAAGCCTGTCTGGGGCACATGTAAACATTTTGGGCCCTTGAAAGGGATCAAATAGGATGTTAATGTTAATGGAATTTATAAGAGCGCACGAATACCCGGAGGTGTCTTGGCGCTGAGGACCACAGTGAGCATGTTTAGCGTCTAGACCTGAAATAACCAGGTCTTTAACTTTTTCCTAAAACTCGCTAAGGAGCTAGCATTCCTGAGTTCCATTGGAAGGGTGTTCCAGAGTTTGGAGGTGCCGTAGTGAAAGCTACGGCCACCCCAATGCGCTGTACGAATTCTGGGGACTGTAAGGAGCCTGGCCCCCTCTGAACGTAAGTGTCTGGTCGGTTTGTACCATACAAAAAGATTCTGGAGAAAGGAAGGACCTGCACAATTCAAAGCCTTATAGGCAAGACACAGTGCCTTAAACTTAATACGCTGGGGAACAGGGAGCCAGTGCAAACTTGCGGATTTCCTTAGATACCGTTTTATGCCTGGGGATGTTAAGCAAAAGACGAGCAGCTGAATTTTGGACCATCTGAAGCTTCTATAAACACTGCTTCTGCACATTCAGATATAGCCCATTACAGTAGTCCAATTTAGATTGAATGAGAGAGGTAACTACCGTTTTTCTGGTATCTGCGGGGATATACGGAAGTATCTTCCTTATTTTCTTTATAAGAAAATAGGAGGCCGACACAATGGTGTTGGTCTGCTGACAAAGTGTTAGTTTATTGTCAATCCATACACCTAGATTCTTAACTTTGGCTGCTGGTATGGGAGGTGTACCCATCTCTGCCGGCCACCACAGGTTGCCCCAGGTTGGCTGCATATTGCCGAAGATCAAGACCTCGGTTTTTTCGGAATTAAGTTTGAGGCAATGTGCACTCATCCATCTGTTGATTGTGCCCATACAGTTTTGAAACTGCTGGATAGGAGAGGTTTGATGTTTGTATGCAGCCACCACAATCTGAGTATCATCAGCATATGACGTCAAGCTGAACCCAAATTCACGGATCAATGGGGCCAGTTCGGAAACGTAAATGTTGAACAAAGAAGGACTCAATGAACTGCCCTGTGGCACACCACATGGCAGGATATAAGGGGCCGAATCGAAACCATCAAGTGACACCGTTGATCTCCGATCCTTTAGGAAGGAAGACAGTAGTGCCAGGGCAGCACCCCTTACTCCCAGCTTCTCTAACCGCTGTTGCAAAAGAGTGTGATCAACCGTGTCAAAAGCGGCAGATAGATCGAGGAGCACAAGAGCAGCTGTGCCTCCTACGTCCATTGCCGCTCTGATCTCTTCGGTAGCTTTAATGAGCGCTGTTTCCGTGCTATGTTCTTTCCGAAACCCGAACTGTGAATGATCCAACAAGTTGTTATCCCTAAAGAATTGTGACAATTGAATATTCATGATTTTATCCACTATTTTAGCCGGTGTAGGCAGTCTGGCTATGGGTCGATAGTTATTGGGGTTGGATGCATCTAAGGTCGGTTTTTTAACAAAGGAAGAATGGACGTCTCTTTCCAACTGACAGGGAAGATACCAGAGGTAAACATAGAATTAAAGATATCTACGAACCCTGGACTCACCAGATCTACTATTTCTTTAAGAAGTACTGGTGGGCACGGGTCCAAAGGAGATCCTGACCTGGCTTCATTTAAGAGCTTTATTACTACTGCCAAGGAAACGGGGGAAAAAGTAAGAAGAGTGCTTTTATCAGGGTCGGGACAGTTTGCTGGAGCCAAAAAGCAGGGCCCTGGGCCATCCTTAAAGGCTTTAAAAATATCCAGAACTTTAGATTTAAACGTTGCAGCAATATCATTGCAGAACTTTTGGTCGCCCTTTTTCTGTCTTATAGGGTAAAGTAAGTTTGTTTATTACCAAAAATAATTCCTTGGAGGAATTATTGGCTGTCTTAATCTGATGAGTAAAATAATTCCTTTTTTCTGATACAAGTGAGTTTTTATAATTCACTAAAGCCAACCTATATGCTTTCTTTTCCGGCTCGTGATAGTTTATTCGCCAACGACGTTCCATTCGGCGGCAATTTTGTTTTTCTTTCTGAAGTGTTTCCGAAAACCAGGGTGCGGAAGGGGTATTTCTATTTCTAGATACTGTTTTTGTGGGTACCGAGGCATTAACTGCATCAAGAATTCAGTTAGTGTGATTGGTGACCGCTAAGTCCACATGGCCCTGAAGTTGAGGTGGTGAGCTCTCCAGGTGGGTGCGGAGTATTGTTTTATCCACTTTACTCCATGCTTTACAAGAGGAAACAGGTGGTTTAATGGTGCCAATCTGTCTCGCCGTGGTGCATGGAAGACAAAACTTGATTAATGAGTGATCTGACCACGTCAGTGAGAGGATTTCTTTACTATGAGCCCATGAACTGTGGAAAAAACACCATCCAGTGTGTGCCCAGCCTCATGGGTAGGGGATTCCACTAACTGGGTTAATCCCACTGCTCCTAGTGTATCTAAAAGCACCGATGTTTCTCTATTGACAATATCTTCAAAATTAAAATTTAAATCTCCAAGGATAGTAAAGTCCTTATTTAAGAAAATGGGTTCGAGGAGGGTATCAAGGTTAGTTATAAAAGCATTTCTGGAGCCTGGTGGTCGATATATTAAGATGCCTCTAAAGATCAGCTTAGGGTTAAGTTCAAATGTGAAGTGGAGGGCCTCATAAAAAGGAGTAGAAACAGGATAGTAGGTGACTAAAAGGTGTTCCCTAAAAATAATAGCCACTCCACCGCCTCTTTTTAGTGACCTATCTACTCTGATTGCTCGAAACCCTACATGGGTAGCAATGATAAAATCAGGATCTGAGGCGACATCTGCCCAAGTTTCTGTTATAAATAATATGTCCAGATCCAAATTTTCTATAGTGAAGGCTACCTCATATTTATGGTTTGCTAATGATCTGGCGTTAACCAGGCCACCGTACATTACGGAGCTATTAAAAGATTTGCTAGAGTAGTGGTTCTGAAAGTTTTGGCAAGATTGCAAGGCAGTAATGCCTTGTTCTTGCGGGAGTGAAAAGCTGCATGTGCAACTAGTCACCCTTTCCCCAGGGCCCACTAAACAACAATTCTCCTTCATTTTATTAAGAGAATATAACTCTCTAGCGGAGTAACTTAGGTTTGGGCGGGCATTAAACCAGCATTTCCAGCACTGGGCGCGGTCCAGGCGCGGACGGGCGCAGACAGGCTTGCCTTAGGCGCGCCTTCGGCGAGCCGGTGGCGCGCCCGCTGCGCGCGTCCGCTGCGCGTCCGCACCATCTGCTGGTTAAGTAGTGACTTCCGTGGGACGACTAGACTGCGTCCTCCCCGGAAGTCCGGACTGGCTAGGATGAGGGGTCCGCCCTCCGCTCGATCGGCACGTCAGCCGCGGCGGACCGGGGTCGGCCCAGGGGTAAAAAGAGAGCAACTAAACAACAAAAAGAAGTAGGGAGCAGCAAGCAGCAATACAGGTAATTAAAATCAGTGAATTAAAATCAGTGCGGCATGCTTCGCAATTATTAAAACAGAGAAGCTTCAAACACAAAGTCAAGGAGCCGTGCGTAAATAAAAACAAGCGTAGGAATTATAGAAGGTGCTAGGCGCTAGCAGTGCTTTCCTGGAGTCCGCTGCGCGTCCGCACCATCTGCTGGTTAAGTAGTGACTTCCGTGGGACGACTAGACTGCGTCCTCCCCGGAAGTCCGGACTGGCTAGGATGAGGGGTCCGCCCTCCGCTCGATCGGCACGTCAGCCGCGGCGGACCGGGGTCGGCCCAGGGGTAAAAAGAGAGCAACTAAACAACAAAAAGAAGTAGGGAGCAGCAAGCAGCAATACAGGTAATTAAAATCAGTGAATTAAAATCAGTGCGGCATGCTTCGCAATTATTAAAACAGAGAAGCTTCAAACACAAAGTCAAGGAGCCGTGCGTAAATAAAAACAAGCGTAGGAATTATAGAAGGTGCTAGGCGCTAGCAGTGCTTTCCTGGAGTCCGCTGCGCGTCCGCACCATCTGCTGGTTAAGTAGTGACTTCCGTGGGACGACTAGACTGCGTCCTCCCCGGAAGTCCGGACTGGCTAGGATGATCACAATTATTGCGTATCCTCTGTCTGGTTGCGGAAAGACCCTGCATTGTCTTAACAGACTGCAGCCTCATTTTTTTGTTGTGGGTCCGGGACCTGCTTCTACTGCATTTTAGTGTTAGATGTGGGAGGACCCTAGTCATTTCCATAACACACTCTGCTACACACCCTCAGCTTTTCAGACTCCAAGTTTAATATGGCTAAAGACTTTGGCCATCTTGGAATTACCCTGACACCATTTTGGGACTGTTTGCAGTAAGGCAAACAGGAAATACTGGAAAAAGTTGGTAAGCCCAGGCACATTTACCCCACCCAGGTGTCATCCTCACTCAATACCTAGTGCCAACCATAAATGGGTAACCCAAGGCACCCTACTCAGAACACAGTCTGGACCTTTGGAAGATCAGAAGATGACTGAACTTGCTATTTCTGACTTTAGTGTAGTCCTGAAGGACGAGACCTGCTCCTTCGTGTATCCGGGACAAAGAAGTGGACTCCAAAGGTCAGCTGGCTGACCATCTGTGAGGCTACAGGGACACAACAATTTGCAAGAGGCCTTTTCCCTTTGCAACTTTGCAGTTGGTTTCTGCCTGACAGCCGGAGAGTCTTTAAGTTTCTTCACCTGAGATCCTTGGGGCCTTAGAAGTGTACTCCTGTGGTTTGTTTGGGCACCAGAACAATTTGGAAACTTTTGAAAACTTTTCCTCCAGAGCTTCAACGGGACCCACCAAGGTAAGTATCCAAACAGCACTTCCACAGTGTTGGACTGATTTTCATCTCCATCACCAACAGAGATCTCTGCAACTCCAAAAAAACAACAAACTCCCATTCTGAGTTGGGACTTACAACATTTTCAGTAAGAAATCTCAAAAGCTTCAGAGCGTCAACTGGGCAAACCTGCTTCAGGTATCTGGGATTTGGTTCCATGGCAGCAGCTACAATTTCAGCAACACCTGCACAGAGAGGATTTTTCTTACAAAAAGTGACAAAGTCCCTTTTTGAAGTGGGACTGAAAACTTTTGACCTTTTCGTTTCCCAGATTTTCACCAGAACCAATCCAATCCACTAGGTGTGCTCGACCCGAGCTCTACCGTGGTTGACCTCAAATAGCACATAGGTCTTAGTTATCGACTAACATTGGCGCTTTGTGCTTTTTGGTGCTATTTTCACTTACAACTTTAAAACTTCGTAGCTCCAGATCTCCTCATTGGATTTTTGTCGGTTTGGTGTCATTTAATCTATTTTTTCTAATTCAAATTGGGATTTTTGCTACTTTGTGATTAGACATTATTATTGTTTGATATTGCATGCTTGTCTGCTCTGTGCCACCACTACCAAGGGTTGAGCTCAGGTAAATTTACTGACCTTTAGGGTTCACCCTGACAAGAGTTATTATTTATTTAGCGGGGCAGTTGCTCATCCCAAATAATAATCAACTTTCCTACAGACAGTAAGCACTACAAGAAAAAAAACGTTTGATGTCCTACTATCATTATATAAATTCAAACCGGCTAGGTGTCCTTGATCTGGATAAACAACGCCCTAATTTAAGCTTTCAGTCAATATGATGTTTGTGGGCATTTTTAACAGTAGCATACATAACTCACTAATAATACTAAGGATTTTAGGCAAAGATTAAGTCACAGCTGTGGAGCAGTGATAGCCTTTCATCGGAAGTCTTGAAAAACCCACAGCCACCTTCAGAATTTTGGCTCTAGTGGGTAATAAACATGATCAAAGATGCTAGAGTCTTGACCTAAGGAAAAGGTGATGGGGTACATAGATGAAGAGATAAAGGTGGATTAGAGGAGAACATGAGGATAGACAATATGAGTAAAGAAAAAAGAAAAGGAAGGACAAGACAAAAGAATGATATGGAAACAGGTGGACAAGAGTAAAGAAGTGATTAAAAGGTAACAAAAGTAATTTGAGGGGGTTGATTAGTGAACAGGAAGGGTTGATGAGCATCATAAAGTAGAGAAGGAGAAGATGGTGAGAGAGGAGGATGAAAAATGAGTCAGGAGAAGTAGTTGGAATGAGTAAGAGGAGTGCGAGGAAGAGAGAAAAGGGGTAAGAGAGAAAGGTGAGCTGGAAATAGAAGGGTAAAGAGGAGTGAGAGTAAGTTGACGCACAGTGAGAAGATGGCAAGGTCAGGAGAGAGCGAAAGGAGGAAAACAGCAGAAAGAGGATGCTGAGGTGAGAGAAATATGAAGGTGAAGTGGAGAAAGAGAAGGGCACAGCAGGGAAACAGGTAGATAATAAGTAGAGAGAAGGATGATGTGACAAGAGTGAGGTGCGAGGAAGTTGAGGGTGAGGAGAGTGGGCAGCAGGGTGAAGTCAGGAGAGAAGAGGGTGAGACAGAGAAAGGAGGGTGAGATGGAGAGAACAGAAGAGATCAAGCCCAAAGGTTTAAACCTCTAGAAAAACACAGTTATAACCAGTAGACATAACTCGGCAGTAGGTATGGTGTGCAGCTAACATCCCTACAAGACCATCCAGCATGCCCAGACCCAGCTCTCAGACACATGGGAGACTCTGGACATCACAACGCATCTTTGCGGCCCACCCATGCTTCTTCATGGCCCTCTCAGATCCCAAATACTGGAGCAGGGCCTGCTTCCTACGAATGAATTCGAAGACTGAGTACCCATCAACAGTCGCGGGCCGTGCAGGTAGGGGCGGTGGGGCCCGGGTGGGGGGGGGGGGGGGGGGGGCTATTTCGATGGACGATGACTAGGGAAAATTAAATAATTAATTTTCCCTAGTCATCGTCTTTCGAAATCCCCCTCACTGGGCCCCACCACACAACCGCTCTTACCTGCACGGGCCGCGGCTGCCCATCAACCATATTCTTCTTACTAGTGAATTAGAAGATGAAGTACCCGCTAGCCAAATTCTAATTTAGGTCCTAAGGCCACGATTATGAATGCATCAGGATGCAAGAAGTATATATTCTCATTCTGAAAACCAACAACGAAAACATTCACATTCAGAGCTGTTGAAAAAAGAAATGAAATAAAAATAAAATTATATATGGGGTGGATTCAGAGATGAGTAAACTAGTGCTTTCCTAGGCCTACAATTTGCACAGTTTTAATAACTTTTTTGCGATTTACAAACATGATATGCAAATGCAGGAGCTAATAACTGCTTTCTTTGTTTCTCCTGGCTATGTCCGCTTGTGGCCTAACTGTCCAAAGAGTACATAATCTGCAGGTGTATTGTTGTAGGTAATGTGCAACTGCACATTTAATTTTCTTAACAGTGAAAACAGGGGCATGAGGGTGGAGCCTGGCCCAAACGATGATGGCCCGGCTTTTGGTCAACCCCCAGCTGGCCGACTTGCAAACTTCACAGAACTGCTTGCCACAAACTGATTTTGTTGCATCGTTGACAATGCTACGACTCTCCGGCTAATATCCATCTGCCGGACAGTCGAGATACTCTGGTTTTCTGACCTTGGCCCCCAAGGAAACACTTGGCCTATAGGAGATGCCTGGCCCCATCGGCTATCCTGCGTGAGCTGCGACCTCCTACCACCCCCCAGGCACAACTCACGAACCCAGGGACAGATAGCTGACAGGCTAGGAGGTGCTGAAGTTGCTGTGGTGCTCTCCCCCTAGTAAGCCACCTCCGTAGAAGACCGCAAGCGATACCATCCTGTGTGGAGTCACCTGGAGGTGCCGGTACTGGTGATGGTGCTGCTGTGGCACTCACACCACGTCAAACTGCCTCCATGGCCAAACCTGTCCTGCCCCAGGGTCGGCCTCCCACTCGAATGCTGGTAAACCACCTGAGGACATTACCTTTCTCTTGCGGCCACATTGCCCTTGCCGTACAGGCCTAGTTACAGGACTGCCATCTTGGATTGGGCTGCCCCTCTTCTCCAGAACATCGCCCATCTTGAGATTAGGCGAGAGCCTTAAACAGCAGTTTTACTCACCTCTGGTTCCTTCACACGGTGGCCATCTTTGGGCCAGATGAGCTTTTTTGTCGATTATACTGCTGAATGCTGGTACCCATCACCTGTGACTGGAAGGCCCAACCCAGAACTCTTAAGCTCCTAAACTTTACTGGACTCTTAACAAGCGCAGCCTGCACATCCAGATTCCATTTTGCCCTTGCCTTCAAACCAATGTCCAGGAAAAAATGTACCTGCCAACTAATATTCTCAGAGGCTGTCAGGGGCCCCATTCATGACCCGGTGACCGCCACCCCACCTTTAACTATGGAATCCTCTTCTTTCGATGCCCTGATGAAGGAGCTTAAGGATATCAAATCTAATCTGGGGTCGCTTGAGCACTCATCTTCGGAAGCGGTGGAGGTGCTTAAATTCTTGCACTCCACTTACGCCTTTGTGTCATGGAACAATGGCTTGCTACCCTGGAACACCAACGAGCTATAGGACCAAACTGGGGATCGGAATAGAAGCTCCTGCAGAAACAACTTACAGATCTCGAGGAGCAGAGCATGCAGAACAACATCTGAATTTACGAAATGCCAGAACTGAAGGAGGGGGACAACCTTATCCAGTTTCTGAAATCCTTTCTTCCGCGCCTACTAAGCTTCACCTTCAGACCCCAATTGGATATATAGCATTCGCACAGACTACGCCGCGGAACGAACACCCCATACTCACAATCAAGGCCGATTATAGTCTACCTTCTGCGCTATAATCACATTGATCTCATTTTACCAGCGAAGTGTCAAGGCTGGTATACCAATAAAACGCTCAGGTGGCCTTCTTTGCTGATTTTTCCCACACCAAGAATATCCTACGGAATGATTTCTTAACACTTCGACCGGTGCGCAAAGAAAGAGGAATCCTATACAGCCTGCCCCACCCAGCGGTAGCGCTCCCGACGTTCAATGGAAGCACTAGGGAATTCCATGACCCCCCCAAGAGGCTGAAGACTATATGGACTCTATATCAACTACAGCGAAGGGAGGGCGACCCCGGGAAAGAGACAAATCTTGCTCGCCTTTGAAACCATAATTGTGATGATAAACAACACCCTCAACACTGTTCTATTATTCCATTGCACCAAGAGGAACCTATTGCATGTTTTGCAGGAAGGCCAGAACTCTTCTCTGGGAGAGTGCTCTGCTGCCTTAAAGTACTCGTACAGCTCATCAATACAGGCTGCAGTGCCAACCACAGGATGTTTCCTCTCCTCTTTGCTTAGATGAATTATTGACGGAGATGTCACAGACCAGACCCCTGATGATATAGTCCTTAAATGTCAATGGCATGACGAGTTATGTCCGCTGAAAGAAGGTACTGTACTACTTAAAGTCTAAAAAACCTGATATTGCACTCATTCAGGAGACGCATCTGTCCCAGGCGGACTCTGCCAAGCAGCAAAGGGATTGGGTGAGAGAAATACTTTCGGGATCCAGGACTACTCTGTAACCAGGGGCCCCAGCCAACAACCCAGCGTCTTACAGAAAAACTGGAATGGCAATCCTGATCCACAAAATCTTGCCGACCTGAGTCACCCACTCATGGCAAATCCACATGGTCGCGACGCTCTTGCTATACTATGCATCAACCACGATCTTTTTACAGTGGGCTTGATTTACGCTCCCAACCTAGCTAAAACTTCCTTACTGGCCCGCCTACATGGAACACGGGTGGGCACTCAGTCCTCATCAATGTTTCTTGGGGGCAACTCAAACACAACCATTGACCGCATTGTTGGACCGCTCCTCCGCTGGAGTTACAAATTCATTCACAAACCGCCCGATCCTGGAGAATGAATGCCCAATACTATCAGCAACCAGACTAAAAAAAGAGAACGGCAGGCGCTCCTCAAAGATTATATCACCCTCAATAAACACTCAGTAGCCTCACAGCAAACCTTTTGGGCTGCAGGTAAAACCTATATCCAAGGTGTCATGATGATATAAAAAGTAACCCTGGGCGTAGTTTGCGTAGTAGCACTTCACGTAGCTACGTAAAGTACATTTTGAACTACACGTAGCTATGCAAATTGCGTAGTGCGTAGCTGTGTGCTTGACTGCACTGTACAATAATTGCCAAAGGCATCTTGCACAGTGCAAGTTAAGATAAAATAAGTATCTCTGTCTTTATATGCTAAAATGCATATAGCATTTCACAAAAGTGAAATCAATAAATTAACAAGCAGTGAGAGAGGTGATGATTTTGGTATCCTCCCTAACCTAGGGAAGAACCAAGCAGATGCCTTGAAAACAAAAAGCACATCTTTTGAACGATTCAGTGGTGGTCCCATCCTCTTAGGACCACCCCAAGCACAGTTATTGGCAAAAATACAATCCCAACCAAAGGCCCTGCAAAGCATTATGGGACGAGATTAGCAGTGGGCAGTGAATATTATAGTATCCAATATCAAAATAATTCTACAAAGAGCTGCAGTTCCACTAGTCGTTACTAGATGTCCCTCACGAGTCAAATGCAAAAGCTTCATGAAAGGGTTTCAATGCTTTTGCATTTGACTCGTGAGGGACATCTAGTAACGACTAGTGGAACTGCAGCTTGATGTATTAATAATTTCAATGCTTTTGCATTTGACTCGTGAGGGACATCTAGTAACGACTAGTTGAACTGCAGCTCTTTGTAGAATTATTTTGATATTGGACACTATAATATTCACTGCCCACTGCTAATCTCGTCCCATAATGCTTTGCAGGGAGTTTGGTTGGGATTGTATTTTTGCCCATAACTGTGCTTGGGGTGGTCCTAGGAGGAAGGGACCACCACTGAATCGTTCACATGATATGCTTTTTGTGTTCAAGGCATCTGCTTGGTCCTCCCCCTAGGTTAGGGGGGGAACCCAAAATTATCACCTCTCTCATTGCTTGATATTTTCATTGTCAAAGTTCACTTTTGTGAATTTGTTATATGCTTTTTAGCATAGAAAATTGCTTTAACAAAGCATTTGTATGTGTTTAATATACTGCTGCTACGCTACGTCGATTAGCAGAGTTTTTACTCTGCTACGTGCAATTTGTGTAGTGCGTAGTAACACAAACTTTGCATGCTCCATGAGCGTAGCAAAGTATTATGCCCAGGGTTAATAAAAAGCTGATACAAGACGCATAACTGCTGCCATGCAGAGGCAAATGGAGAGGGAAGTCCGAGAAGCGCACAACCGCTACAAATGATCCCCGACACCAATCCACTTACAGATACTGACTCGAAAAAAATGTGATCTCAATGTTCTACATTCCGAATCTGCCGAAAAGGCTTTAAATTGGCTTCCACAATAAAACTCCGAACATGGCGAAAAAGCAAGATGGCTCCTTGCTTAGCAATTCACACAGCGACAAGCTCAGATGACCACCCCGGTGCTGTTTGATGGATCTGGAGCCATCAATACTTATCCTAGGGACATAAGAGAGGAGTTTAAGTTGGATTATACCCATCTATACACCTCGGAAGCTCAATCTAACATCGTTACAGAGGATCAGTTTATGAACCGCTTGCCCCAGTTTTGAGGAATAACAGTGGAACACTCGATCCCCCTGTTGGGCATTAAGTTCGGGGAGGCACAAGCAGAGGGTGGCATAAAGCTGGAATTCTTTCTCGCAGGGCTAGCGCCTAAAGCTAACGCCTAGCTCCCAGTACAGGCCATAGGCAACCTCCCATGGACACATGCCTCGTGCCCATACACCTTCCCACATCGGTGATGCCATTTACAGAAATGTTGGTTGGGTCATGCCCTGGGGCACGGCTCTAAACAATGACACGATGTACAATTGGTATGATGTCTGTCTTTGAGGCAATTGCTAACTGTGTACTGTATTATACAATGAAATGCCAATAAAAACAATTTTACAAAAAAAACCTTAAAAAGAAAAGCTGGAATTCTTTCATGCCTACCTAACAGTGCTACTGAAACCCAGAAATAACCCTCTGCACTGCACCAGTTACTAACCAATATCACTGATCAACAGTGATGTTAAAATCTTCTGTAAAGTGTTGGCCAATCGGCTGAAAGTAGTAATACCCTACTTGGTACACAAAAAAACAGGTGGGCTATGTCCCTGGACATCCAACTCTGAACCATCTCCGCACTCTGCTTCATCTACTATGGTTCTACAGACCCATGGCAGATGAGAAAGTGGCCCTCTCCCTCGATGCAGAAAACGTTTTAAACCGGTTGGAGTGGAGCTACTTATTCCATACCATGGCCAGCATGGGATTGGACACAACTTCACTGCAATGACTTCTTGACTCCATACCTCCACGACTGCCAGCTTGGTCAGCAAAGGTGTTCATTCACGCACCAGCTCCATCAACCGCAGAACGTGCCAAGTATGCAGACTGTTCCCCTTGCGCTTCCTGTTAGGACTGTAGCTGCTGGCCACTGCAAGCCACATCTCAGAAAAGATACGAGGCATCCTTACAGCTGCTGGTCATCTGAAATTCATGCTATACTCAATGACATCCTACTGACGTTCTCTTCTGTCAAAACTTCGGTGCGAGCCTTGATGACAGTCTTGGAAGAATTCTCAATGTTTTCCAGTTACAAAGTCAACTGGAACAAGCGTGTGGCCCTACCGATGATGACCAAGAAAAGGGAAGCCTTCTTATCGACCTTGCCCTTGAAACTTGTTCAAATGAAGTACCTGGGCATTAGGATCTGCTCCTCAGTTCATACAATGGTCCATTACATCTTTTTACCGTTACTTGAACAAATGCAGCAGGACTTTGTGAAATGGAGTGCTCTGTACTTGTCTCTCTGAATCCGTGCACAAACGATAAAAATAGTGGTGGCCCCATGCTATAACTATGTGCTTGGTATGTTAACGATTTCAGCCCCGCAGACCTTACTCCGCCGCGTAGATGGCCTGATCAAGTTTTGCTTTTTCATATATGTACAAGCCAGTTGATGGCTGGATAGGTTGTAAATATTGAATTTGATGCTCACATGTACACTACCTTTCCTTTCCTCACATCACACACTTTTCACAACCCTCCCTCCCCTTCTTTTAGGTTGCACCAATTTTAAAACTTTAAGATTTACATGTATTGTACTATAAATATGTATTGATTGTTCTAATTGGTGATGAGATTAAATCCCAACCATTTGATGGTATAAACCGAAGGTGGTGTTGTCAAAAGTTTTTAGCAACATAGACCATTTGTGTATATCTTTGTATTTTGTGTTTGATTATCGTCCACTGAGACAATCCTTTTTGTACCAGTTTGCACCAGAGTCCAGTGGATTTGCGGGTTACCCCATTGATACTTAACTCAAGTCTTATAGCAGACAGATGGACAAATTGCGCCTGGTCATACATAACACTATGCGGACACCACATCTGGTGGCCTGAGATTCCCAGTCATTACCATGTACTACTATGCACAGCATCTCTCACAAATGGCCTACTACTTTGTTCCAGACCTCAAAACACCATTCTGGATGACCCTTGGAACAGCCTTCCGACACTTCATGACGGGCCAACAAATGCTCTACCTTGGACACCTCCCCCAAGAAGCCCTGGACAATCCTGTTATATCGGCTGCGTTTCAAATATGGAAGAAGGTGCACTTCTTCCTCCACTTAGATGGATGCCTTCATATCCAGGGACCTAGTAGGGATAACCCTGGGCTGCTAATAGCGGGCAATCCCTTCAGCTGGGCCACGTGGAAGCAGAAAGGTATACTTGTGCTGTCCCAGTTCCTGACAGCAGGGCAAATAAAGCCTTTCCATGAACTACAGGAACACTTTCAACTGCAGGAAGGAACCCTCGTGCAATATTACTAACTGCAGAGTTGTTTATGGCAGCTATCTGTCGAAAGCGAGATGAGATAGATACAAGACTCAACGCTGCACATATATTTGCAGAAATGGGGAATGTACAGGAAGTTAATCCCAGGACATTATGGTTTGTTGATAACCTCCTGTATTCAAAACCAACCTCTCAGGCCCTGCTAGTCCGCTGGTGTCCAGAGCCCCGATGGACAAAATTTGGACCGCTCTCATTGCTAAACAAGAGATGTACCTTTGTGAATCAAGATTCAAATTCAGTTACCTTAAAATCATTCACGGTTGGCACTGGACCCCATGCAAGCTGTTCGGTGCTGGTCTGGCACATTCTGACGTCTGCTGGAGATGCCACAAAACTGGGGCAACATCATTCACATCCTGTGGTGCTATGACCTCATTCAGGCTTATTGGTCTGGAACTCACTGCTTTGGTCCAGCGATATAGACCTCCACCCCTCTCTCAAGCTGCCTTTACTTCACCTTGTCCAACCAGGCCCAGCTATAGACAGTCAAACAATTTTGCCTGGCCGCGGCACAGGCTACGGCAAAACTAAGCACACTGGAATGCCAATGGAAATCGCCAGTGCCCCCGACCCCAGCAGAATGGTGCGAATCCATCGCAGTGATGGCAACTCATGAACGTTTGATATATAAACGTAACAATCAGCTACATATCTTCGAATCCATCTGGAGCCAGTATCTCTCCTGCCCGGGCCATGGCGACTAACTCACTCTCATCTAATGACTCCGCTGCCTTTTCATGATAACTGGTAAGCCAGCTAAGGAGCTGAGGTTGTTACATAAAGCCCTCCCGCGTTGCTGACACTCTTGGTCCGCTTCTGTAAGCAGACATCTCCTATACTATTGCCTGTAATTGAGACTGTGGATGGTGGAACTACTTCATAGCCCGATTACCTCACCAATCCCCGAGCATGATGATGCTGTGTTCAGTACCTATTCTAATGTTGAATGGTTCAGCCCACTTTGTACCGTGAGGAGTGTTTCTATGCCTGTTCGGCTGGTACTTGATAATGTAAAAATTGAGCACCAAAGCCTTTGTATAACTAATCCAACTTAATTTTATTTAATAAAAAAAAAAGAAAATAGGACATTTGGGACTATATCCCATAATTACTGCACATGAAGAATGTGCATGTTTAGCAGTGCTACTTGATATGTGAAAACACGATGCAAATGTATCAGAATACCCAAAAAATTACATCTTTGTGGGTGTTAATCAAAAGACCAATGGTAACTCCCATGGGCACAGCATTTTCTTGACTGCAACCCTAATTTAAGACTGCAGAGAATCCAGCTATTTGCCAGATTTCCTGGTCACATGCACGATCTTTGAATAGAAAAATGTGCTGATCCCAGTGTGAAGTGGGATCTGCAACAAGCAGGTTCTGACGAAACAATGTGCAAACATTAGTTCAACATTGAAAACCATACCCGTCGAGACTTGGCACCCCTTAACGAACACACATTTTATCTTACCAACAGAGCATTTGCAGTTATTTGTGCAAAAAAGGGTGAGAGGGTAATTCCTGCAGGTCAATCAGATATTATCCACATTCCAGTGAATCCAACTCTTTGCGCTACAGCGGCCGCCAGCGACGACCAGCAATGCAAGATCTGCACATCACACTACAGCAATGACAGCCTTTGGTGACCGCCAACGTGAAGGTCCAGCAACTACCGTCCACAATGTCCGATCTTCGCGCTACAGCGCCGACTATCCATGGAGATCTCCCTGCTCCTCGCGGCCACCACCACCGCAAATTCAACTCTTTGGGCTGGACTTTGAGAAGATAACTTTTTCAGCAGAATAAGCCTGGTCCTTGTGCACCATCGCAGTCGGCCTGAACTTGTGACTTCCCCTCGAGCTAGCACTACCAGATGACCGCGTATGGGGCTGTGGAATTTTAGGTGCCATTCTTAAACTTTGAAATTGCATCTCTCTGGTTCTACTGATTGGATTTTTGTCATTTTGGTCTCACTGTATTTATAAAAATGTGCTCAATTTTTCTAAATTAGTTTGGGATTTTTCTTATGTTGTATTTTCACTTTATTACTGTTTGTGTGCTGCATAAATACTTTACATACTGCCACTAAGTTAAGCCTGACTGCTTTTGTGCCAATCTACCACAGGTCAATTAGTGACTTTTGGCAGGTTATCATTGGATCTGGCTGTAGAAGGGAAAGGGTTACATTTGCATGGGGACAGCCAAGGTCAATGAGGTCCTCCTGCTGTCTGGGGCCAATAGGCCTAATCTCAAATCTCTAGCTGCATCATAATGGGTGGCCTGTTCCACCTAGTGGCGGATCCTAATATTTTTCAGTGAGGTAATGTATGATAATTTAGATGTCTTCGTAATTCTAAATTTGTATGAAACCGTGTTTCAATGCTCTGATCCACCAGATGCATGTGAAATATGCAAATATGGTTGAGTACGCTACATGAATATACCTACCATTTTTTGGAGGTATGTTCGGAGAGGGATGTCCGATCAGAACAACAGTCTGCAGATATTTTGTGTTCAATACAAAAGAGTCAAAAGCACGACCAGGATATTTGTAGGGGTCGGGGAATTCCACCGATGCTTTACTTGTGAGCTTTCTGCAATCATTTTCTCCACTCGTTAACTGATTGAAGGTTATAAACTTTGCATAGTCTTCAGAAATTTAAGTCTCGCCTAGAACCTTCCAACTATTGCTTATTTCCACAGCTATAGTGTAGAATTTCATTACCATAGAACACTACAGGGTTCATGAAGAAAATGCACCATGAAATAATTTCACAGCTGTTCAGAAATGTGTGGGAAGTAGTCACACCAGATGTAATGAAAAGTAATAACTTGACTCAATCACAGTCATAAACAGTAGAAAGTGGCATACACATGAAGGACGGTATTCAAAAGGTTATCTCAAGTAAAGTTCTCATCAGTTGTGGTAAGCCAGTAAAACACTCTTAACAGGCATACAATTGCGTTCAGGATCTCTGAATCTTTACTGTACATTTGGCGTGACTGAGTGCCAAAATATTTTCCCAAGATGCAAGTCAGTATTACTCCACTTTTGCTATACTAGCTCTTTGATATACTAAGGCTTGTTCTAGGAACGTAGCATACTTGTTACTTACTTCACATGGATATGTACTTTGTGCATGTAAAAGAGTGCAAACCCACTTGTTATATTAAAGAATTACGCCCTTATGTTTCTACTTTTCAAGTTCATGCTCAGTACTATTACTGACTTAATCAATGAATAAATTTGCAATCAGTAGACTGTCATTCAAGAATTACCAGTGAGGTGAACTACTGTACTGTGCATGCAGAGACTCATACTGTAGAACAAGTATTTACAACTAGAGAAGATGTAAATATCTTTGCATGATCCTTTCAAAACAGGTCTGAAAGAACTCAAATACCTGCCAATGTTTCTAATTGGACAGACAGCAGGTAGATTGCCAGGGGCGCAATACTATGAAACATAGTTGATTTTCCTCATGTCCAAGACAACTGATGGCATAAGCATTAGTGAGACACAAATTGGCCACTATTTGGCAAACTGGTACTTACTGCCTGATACGTACTGTTTGTACGGTCTTTCCACTTTGGGAATTACTTCGACAAATGATCACTTATAGGATCAGATGTAGCAATTAAGACATGATTACAGTGGTGTAGTGCACAGAGGCATAATGCCAACAAAAATGAAACCCAGGAAACAGGAGGGGTAAAGGCAAAAGGTTTGGGGGAAGACCACTCCAAGGAGGACAGGTCTAACACCTTCCCAACACACCCTTGGTTCCCAACACACCCTTGGTCCTATTATACTAGAAGCAAGAGCTTGGCCGAGACTGAACACAGCGTTTCCCACAGAACTCTCCAGTGATACCTACAGTCATTCAAAGACTGGTTGAAAAACACAGCTTTTGTTTCAGAAATATCACTCTATGATAATTAAAGTATCACAGCTTGCAGTATTACCACAAATTAATTTGACCGCACTGTTAAGAGTCTGACATGTCCGAATGAGAAATAATATGCAGTTGCAGTTATACCAAATTGAACAAGCATTTGCAATGCAATAGGTCTCGCAGTTGTTAGAGTTTGAGCTATTGGCATTGTAAATGGCAATGCCTTTTATTTATGTGTTGGTTTTTAAAACATAAATAAAAGGCATTGTCATTTACAATGCCAATAGGTTAAACTCTTGCAAATGCGAGACCTATTGCATTGCAAATGCTTGTTTTGACTAGCCACAATGAAGAACAGGAGAGCTTGGTTGCTGTCATTGAATTGGAAGAATCATAAACTGTTTTAGCAGCTAATTATTAATCTTCAGAATGTGCTGATAAAGTACCTAAGACCATGAAACCATTACATGGCTCTGTAGGCCAGGCTTGTCCAACGTTCGAGAGAGCGTTAAACCAAGTCCACGAGCACAACGTCTTCCAATGTATAGGTAAATCGCTTTTAATACAAATGGGCGCCACCAACTTTTCTAATCTGTTCATATCTTTGGTTTTTTAAAGCTGTAGGCTTCTGTTCCCAACCCTTTTTTGCCCATACACAAAATATAGTCGACATGACTTGTGTCCTTTATAATAAGGCTGGCTGTCATCATTAAAATAATTTCTTGCCACAAGTATATGGGGCCTAAACATTATAGATATAGCGAAGAGAAGATAGCATCAACATTCATCAACATGCTCCTGATACCCAGCTGTATATCAGGGTACCGTTCTCCTCGAATATTGCATGTCCTAAAAAGTTCCTTGAAAAACAAGTTACCTAAATGAGCAAATTTTCTTTAAAAAGTACTCTCTGGACTAATAGTTTCTATTGTTGCAGGTAAAACGGGCAGCACTATATCCTGCTATAAATAACATAAGTTAAATACATATTTAATATTCCAACACAGTACCAGTCCCACCTTCGGTACTTGACCAGAAATCGTGTGGCTCTGGGGAAAAGTATCTCACAGTGCCTTAAATTGTGGATCTGTGTACTGTGGTAATGTGTGCAACATAAACCACAAAAACACAATGTAAAGTGTACTGTCCCAATCGAGAATTGAGTGTTCCTGTCTCATCTAGCGCACCCCCGCCAAAACATACTGTATTGCAAGCATGCTTAGGCTACTGCTGGTGAAATAAAAATATAACATTCTCTGTGAAGCATTCGTCTGCTCTGCACCTTGCTGAGTTGGCACTTTACATAACACCTTAAATATTACGCATAGGAAACCTTCGGCTACTCGCACACAAACTCCGTAGCAGTAATGTGCTGAACGCGCGAGCCGTACGCGTGCACATCGCCTGTCCGGGCGTGTGCGTGCACGCCTGTCCGGGCGTGTGCACATCTCCTGTACCCCTTTGCTACCAAAACCGACGACAATAGATGTTACTCTATGGGTAACTGTTTCTATGCCAATGACGACTATCAATTCCCACCCCTCCACCCGACCCGTCCGGCATTGGTGTAGGCCGCAGAGGTCCATACGCTTGCTACGGTACCCCCAGCACTGTCTTGGTGGTGTTCCCTATACTCTGAAGCCTGACGCCCATCCTGTTTTCCAAACTTACCTTTTGTTCCAGTCCCCCGACCCCTTATGCTTGTTCCTGCTTTGTTTGCCCAGTCCGTGACCTCCGCCACTACTGACACCCCTTTTGCTCCGTTTACACAGCCCCTTCTCCATCAGAATGGACTGCCTCCTTGCTTATAATCTAAAATAGAAACAACATGTTAGCCTTGTTATTTGCACCACCTGCACCCAGACTTTGCCGCACCAGCTCTTGTGAACCGTACATGCAGACTACCATCGTTGTCCACCTCCTAGCACCCACCTAGTGTTGTGCCCCAGGCGTGTCTATCGTTGGTAGTATGACTCCCACTGAAATATACCTCTCCTTCCCTCTGTTACTCCAAAGGCCAGGTGGGCAGTGCCTCTTTGTAAGTAAATGTGTATACTCCCTCCTGACTGTTATTCCATCACCCATCCCCCTCCCCGACCCATCCGGCATTGGTGGAGGAGCGCTGGGGAAGGGGGAGGAAGGCGCCAGGAGCTCACCATTCTCCCAACCCCCTCCACCCCAAACCCCCGGCGATGAGCCTTGCACACCATCCCGAGGCCAGAGGGTCAGAATGGATCTCCTCCTTTCCAAGGACACTGTCCTACTGTAGTCAACTAACTGGGACATGGCGCAGGACCCTTGGACTATAACTATGCATGCGGCTGTGCTGCCATCCCCTAATACTGCACCCTTTGTTTGTGCCCTTGGGGCAACACTGCTATGCCACCGCCTTGTAGCTTAATACCTCTGTTAATATACCGTGCTGTAAGAGGGAGTCTGCGTATGAATTAGGACTTTCCCCATTCCTGCATGGCTGCCTTATTGCTTGACCTACATGCATTAACGCTATTGTAGCCTTCTTAGCTCCATCCTTAGTAAAATATATTGGTCCTGTTGAACAACTCCCTTCCCTTGGTTTGGTTTTGCTGTTTTTTGTACACTGTACCTTCTGGTGTAGCGGCAATTTTTTTTTTTTTCGCCTAGCATCATACGTTGTTACCCGTGAACGTTATTTGATTGCCCTAGCCAGTGAGCAATATTATCTCCCCGTGCCTTTATCCCCTTACATTTCACCTGTAGTTGTGTGACTTGTGTTCCCACTATCTTTCGGCAGCTTGCGCCTCTTTAGACTCACCATGCACCCAAATGTGCTGCATTATACCGCATAAATTGCCGGGTTTTTTTTTGGGTGTGTTTTTTTGCCGCATAATTCGCTCAACCCTGCCGCTTAATTTACCCCAAGCCATAGTTGCTGCTTATTTATCTTATGCAACTAACAACCATTGACAAAGCCAATATACCCGACTTATTGTCAGTATGCTGCTACTTCTTGTATCATATATCTGGATGCAATGACAGAAACAGCAAAATACAAGTGGGGCAGCACACTATGCTAAGCACCGATTTTTGTGCACGTAATTTAAGCCACTCCCTTTATTATATTAGCCACGCAGCTGGCATTATCCTTTTAATCCAGTTTTCGCTGCTGTACTGTCCCTCACATTTTAGGAAATGAAGGCGTTTTATGGAGGTTGTTAGGGACGATGGTATGTGGTATTGCAAGCTGGTGGTGGTCTTGCAAGTTGGTGGTGGTCTTGCCTTTGTAAAGGCAGGAGAGCTTATAAACTCCCATGGAAAGAGGAGAGACACAAAGACAGGCAGGCTGAAAGGAAGGGAGGAAGCAGCCTGTGAGGGAGGGCGCCATTGCAAGGAACAGAAGGCATGTGTGAGTGACCACCCGCTGCCGCCTGTATGCACACGCCACCGCCTTTGTGTGCCAACGAGCGCGCTACCCAGTGTCTCCCCCATATTGCCGACTGGTGCCTCTACTCCGCCGTTAGCAAATTACTCCTGCCATCAGTGTCAGTGAACAGTGGCCTTCGGAGTGTCCCGGTGACCCCGCCCTCCCCTGCAGCCTGCTAGGCGCTATCTCACGCCATATCTCCCCACATATTTCTGGAATCTTCCATCTCAAACGTCATCGACTTCCTCGTCTTTACGGTCTTTCACGCTGTCCTTCTGCCGGCATTTCACCCTTCACCCCATCTCACACACCATTGTAACCTCCTTCAGCGCTGTGCACCCCTTCACACACTCGCACATAGCGGACCATCGCTGCGTGCTCTCTTCAGAGAGGCCAGGGCTTGGATGGGCATGTCTCCTGGACTCTTATGACCCGCAGCCAAACACCTGTAGTGCCCACAGCCTTGCTCCAGAGCGCCCACTCGTGGCCCCTTACACACCCACCGGCTGCACTCACCGAGGCCATCACTTCCCAGCGCCCCCTGTACCGGGCGATGCGCTGGATAAAACCAACACAGACACACAAAATCCGGAGAAAGAGCCACTCCGAGTTACTGCAGGCACTGCCACTTCCTGGAGGGTTTTACACTGTCGAGAGTGTGTCTGCCCGTCCACAGAGAGCCGTTCAAAGGCAGTGCCTAATGACTGCTGGGTCTGAGACCTGGCAGGACCCTGCTATTGAGGCAGAGTAAGGCGGCTCTAAGGAGGGAGACCGGAAGAAAGGGTGAAGGAAGGGGCTACCGCTCTACCTGCCCCTTCCTCCTCGCAGCGCTATCTAAATCCACTCTTCCCCGATAGCCACCCACCAGTGTGCCGAGCCCGGAAAGCAACCCCCCCGAATGGCGTCCAAATCGCCGCCACGCTACCTCCCCGCACCTGCGCATATCCGACCCGCATCGACAACGCCGCCCCAAAGCTCACGGGTCGTGGCAAGTGTGTGCAGTAACTTAGTCCTACCAATCAGCCTAGTACGCATTCCACGAGTGGCAGCCAAAATCTGTAACAAGCTGAAGACACGCCGTGAGCGTGCGCATCGGCTGCCTGGACAGGAGATGTGCACGCGTATGGTGCGAGCAGGCGTTGTGATAACGCCGCGAGCCGTACGCGTGCACATCTCCTGTCTGTTAAGCTTCGGCACAGACAGTTGATGTGCACGCGTACGGCTTGCGGCGCTATTACAACTCCTGCTCGCACCATGCGCGTGCACATCTCCTGTCCCGCATCGGAGCAAAAGTCGGCAACAATAGATCTCGCATAGCGAGCAGCGCTTTGCGCTGCATCGCTAGGCGAGACCTAAAAACTGAAAGTCTTCTGTATCTGAGTTGCAAGATTCAGAATCAAGGGGTCTTTTCCCTTTAAAAAAATGTCTGTGGGTATCACCTGGAAAACTTTGTGCAGGGAAAAAAATCACAGAGTAAGTGTGAAATGTGCACATGACTTGTAAAGTCAAATTGAGGGAGAAAGACTGTCTGATCTATTCAACATTACTACGCAGGTCAGAATGAGGGCGCGAGTTACTTGAAAGCAACAGATTCCAGCTGAAAGCTAACAATGCCAAGATCCACGAGGTAAAAACACCTTTGCTGCTCTCAGAAACCAGGCAACTAAAACAGTGGAGGCTTTCTGTATCTTCCAGGGTAATAGAAGAACTCAAGACACAGGGCTTATTTATTTATGGCATTTATAGAGTGCACTGTGACCAGACTGATATCCTGGCACTAAGGCGAGAATTGTATAGAAAGGGAGAAAAACCAGGATTGATATACTAATACAGGCATCTTTTTACTTTGGAAACAACCAGGTTTTCAATGCTTTTCTGAATTTCAGCAAGTCTGTATGTGCTCTCAGAAGAGGCGGAAAATTAGTCCACAACGGAGCAGCTTTGACTAAAAAGGCTCGTCCACCTTGTCGCACCTTTCGGGACCTATGTTTCTGACTAAGATTAGTGGTGGCAGAATTAAGTAGCCTCATTGGAGCATATCTTTTCAGTCTTACAAGTTTTCCTGCCTCACCTGCGTTCGTCCTTAGCAGTACACTTCAAGGACAAGATTACCTACCTAAGAGTGACCATTGCAAAGTTCTCTCCCACAGTTTGACATTATTCTGTTTTCTCACACCAGTCCCTACAATAAGTGAGGCCAACGAAACCAACACCTTAAATCATCACTCATCGACAAGCTCTAAACGTCATTCAGAATAGCAAGGTCTTAGAGTGCCTAATCAGAAGATCTCCCACCCTGGGAGATTCATGTGGCTAACATTATCCTTAGGATACAACAAATAATCAGCTTACTCCGCAACAGACTCAAACAGGCAGTCATTTTGCATTTGTAGAAAACAGCGTCCCCGGGTTCCTAAGAAATGTGAATTCCAGCCTAATGTTTAATCTATGTTTTCCGGTCACATCACAGGAACGAAATGGCCAGTGCTCAGTTTCAAATCTTTCTTGAGGCCATGGTATCCTGCATGCGTGCAGGCTGTAGACAGGGACACAGCAAGAAACATAGGTCTTATTAGTGCCAGGTGCTCCTGAGCTCGTCAGTGGTGTTCATCATGGTGGATCAAAAGATCGTAAAAACTCATCCAAATGACCTTGGGCCACATGTATCAAACAATTTGGCATTCGCAAATGATGCGAATCTGTAAATTCGGCCATTTGCGAATGCAAAAAGGCCTTTCCGAAAGCATGAAAATCATCTGCAGGCCACACTCTGGTATAGCAAAAATAGCAATTCCTTAATTTGCGATCACAAATTGTGAATCGCAAAATGCGATTTGCAATTAGGTAATCGCAAAATAGATGTATGAACTATTCGCAATTTGCGGATGAGTCTGAAAATGCAATTTTGCACGTGCAAAATACCACCAATTCAAATCAGGTGGTAATCAGATGCAAGCTATTTAAACAGGCCCAGAGGGCCTCAGAATGTTTCACAATGGCAGCGCTCTACGTCATAGCGAGGAGAATGAGGATTCAAGCAGAAGCACCGTGAAGAAGGAGGAGACAAGAGTGTGTTTTTAGAACGCGCGTCACATTGTTTGGGCAGACAAAGGATGAAATCTATGATAAATGTAGATTAAATGCAGCTATAATGTTAGACCTAATAGCTGAACAGCATCCACAACTGTAGCGCCAGACTCACAGGACCAATGCCATTCCCACACATGTGCAGGTCCTACTGCACCTCCTAGGGTCAGGGAGCTAGCAGGGGGTAATAGCAGCCACAGGAGAGGTCTTCCAAAGTGCTCTGTTGCGCTTTTTCAATGCGTCCCTGGATGCTATGTTGCCAAAGATACACCAGTACATCAGATTTTCCACAACACCAAAGGAATTGCAGTTAACTAAATTACATTTTTACCAGGTAGCACAATTCCCCCATGTAATTGGGTGCATTGATGGGACGCATGAAGCTATATGTCCCCTCTCAGTCAATGAGTACGTTTACAGGAGCAGGAAATCCGATCATTCACTGAACATCCAAGTCATATTCAATGACTCACACATAGTCACAGACATAGTGGCAAGATATCCAGGTAGTACGCACGATTTGTTCCTCTTTAGACAGAGTGATATACATACACGTCTCCTTGGGGGTGAATTTGGAGAAGGATACCTGCTAGATAAATACATGTAGCACAGTCCTGCAGGCTCTCTGGATATGGTGACACATTACAGTGAATAACCTATTGCCTTTTCCCCTGTAGGTGACAGCGCATATGCTTTGCGCGCCTTCATTCTCACCCCATAACTAAATCCAACTACTCCAAGCAAGCGCGGTACAATTCTGCGCACAAAACTACATGCAACGTGATAGAGAGGACCTTTGGATTACTGAAGAGTAGGTTCCGCTGCCTCCATAAAAGGGGAGGAGCACTGCAGTACAGGCCTGAGATATCCTGTAAAATTGTGGCCACTTGTGGCATGTTGCACAACATTGGGACTTCCAGAGGCATACAATTGGACCTTTCAGATCCAGACAAAGATGAGGAGTATGGGCCATGTAGGGCATGGCAACCTGGAGACAGATCAAGGGCATCAGACGGCAGACAACGTTGTGTGGAAATAACTCAGAATTATTTTTAGGCTGAGTAATGATGAGACAATGCACTTCATGACTTAAATGCTACTGTGTTTTATTTACCTTACTCTCAGGTAAACTGTATGCACACAGGCGTTATCATGCTACATGTAGTACAGAACTGGATTTTCAAATACAAGATGCACAACAGTCAGCACTGGGTACCACATGCAACAGTTTACCTCATCTATTGGCATGCCAGGGTCCAATCCCTAACTACTTTTTACGGCCATGCACAGCACTGGACCGGCCCCAGACGCCGTACCTTGCCTCGCACTCCGCCGTCTGGTTTAAGTCACTGGGGCAGTGATGCTGCGGAGGCTGGAGGCCACTGTCCCCTGTACTCAGCTCACTTGTCCCAGCTATTATAGCTTTCTGTAATTGTTCGACAGCATTGGTGACCTGAACCAATTCCCTGGCCACCTCAGAACTGCAGTGGACCATTTCTACCTGCATGGCCACAGTGCGTCTGGATAGGACAGCTGTAGAACTGTTCAGACAGTTGATTTCCCTGGTGTAACCATCCAAACTGCCCGATAGGTGAGGGTTTCGTCTGCGATGTGAGGTATGCTCCCTCTGCATGGTGTTACAGAGGTCTCTGATGGAATCGGTCATGTCCCAAAGGTTATCTGCGTTTGCCCCATGGAACTCCGCCACTGTGTTGGTCACCTCCTTGATGCTGTGCTTAATGTCCACCATGTTGTTGTGCAGAGACACCAGCTGGGATTGCATTGACCGCATGGGTCTTAAATGCAGGCGCTGCACCTTCACCATGGTGCCCTCCAGACCGGCAAAGACAGAGGAGCCCTCTCCTACCTCAGTTGCACCGTGTGCTCTTGCCCTGTGTCTTCTACTATAGATGTTGCGGCGCCACAAGTGGGACTGGTCAATTTGAGTGTGTGCCTGCTCAACTGGTGTCAACTGCGGCTCTTCCTGGGTGTCATCGCCTTCTACCTCGAAGTCCAGTAGTGGCGACACAGTGTACCTGCATGTTGTTGGTGCAGGTGTTGGTGGCATTGTGGTCACTGTCTCATCCTACCCTACCTGTGTCTGGGTCTCCTCTGGCTCATGTGTTGTTGTGTCGTCAGCCTATGGCGCTGGTGTATCTGTGACAGTAAAGAACCAGTTCAGTATGATGCTTGCAACAGTACTGTTACAATTTTAGTAGAATTTTGGAAAACATTTTTTTTTGTAAACCAAAACACAGTGGGTCTATTTGTCACATGCATGGGATTTGTATTTGGGCCTATGCTGCTAGATTCCATCTGCTCTTCTTGCATTTTGTGCTCCTGACTACAACTCCCATGATGCACAGCTGGGTGGTAGCCAAGATGTGGACAGGACTGTCAGTACGACTATATGATCTAGCCTAAGTGTGCTTTTTGAAACGTGTATGGGACAACTGTGCTTTGGCATGCATCTTACCTTGGCTGGTGCTAGGCGTGCCTGAGGGGTTGATGTCCGTGACACCACTGATGGCTTCAGGCAGTAGGGTGGACTCCAAACATTCCTCAAGGGAAGTAGATGCATGCTGGGTGGATGGTCTGCCCCCAGTCTTCTTGGCGTCAGCAAGCCTGCTTGCCACCTTCTCCTTTGCCCTTGTCAGCAGGTCATACCAGCGCTTGCTAATTTCTGTGATTGAACGCTGTGTGACCCCCACAGCACTGATTTTTTTGTGCATGTCGAGCCAGGTTTTTCTTTTCTCTGACTCAGGAACATGGAGGGAGTTCTTGCCATACAACTTGTTGTGGCTCTTCACAACTTCCTCTATTAGGATCTCCAGTTCTTTTTCACTGAACTTCAGTTTTCTTTTTCTTCCTCCTGCATCCTTTCCGTCGTCCTGGAAAGCCATGCTGGGTGCCCATGCAGGACTCCTCACTCTGGATGTGCTCCTGGGTGTGGGATTGCTGCTCCCTCTCTCCTTCTCAGCCTCAGGCCCTTGGATGCAGCATGGGAAGACTCACTTCCTGGTTGTGAGGTCATCATGCTGCTCCTAAGGGCGGCATTCGCAATTTGCAATTACCTATTTGTGATTCGCTATTTTTGCAGAACCGCAAATAGGTAATCGCAATTTGCAATATTAAGAAATCGCTAAATTTAGCGATTTTTGTGATGCATCGCATTTTGCTATTACCTATTTGCAATTCAGTAAAAATCGCAAAATGAGATTTTGATACATGTGGCCTCTACATATCAAAGGTCTAGCCTTATCCAGGATGTACACTTTCCTCGCAAGAAAACTTGTCAAGTGGCGATCACTCGTATTTTCCGCTGAGATTTGTCCTCTTACAAGTGAAGTTCTGCAGCTGTTATTCAAGCCCACTGCTGTTTAACTTATACCTACAACCACTTGTAAAATATTTTGAGTCCAAGGGCACGTGGTTCATTGCATATGCTGGGGACACCCACATTTGTTTAGTCTATATGACTCTATGAGCATAGCCAATGAGTGAAACATCTGATGCAATTCATTCATACACACAGTCCATTTGTCTCAAGAAAAACAGAGATAATAGCTTACCCACCGCCTTCAAATTAATGTAGTGTTTCAGTTCTAATTGTTAGAGATTGTTAAAGATTTTATGAATTCTCACGGAACCTAGGACAAGAAGGAAATCATAGAGGGGTACATTTCAATTACAGGGTTATTCTGCACCAGGGGTTTCCAAGTGCCATCAACGTCAACACAAGAGTTGTCCACTGCATTCTAGTTTAGCAGTTACACAGCGCTTCATACACCAAGGTGGGTATCACAGTACATTAGGAAGAAGTGAGTGATTGGTAGTGTTGTATATGTTGTGATCCTAAGTAGGAAGCATTTTGGTGTCGTGCGTGCGGGACGAGAGGTGCTTCTATTTGGTACTGGGGCGCAGCATCTTTGGTGCGCTGGAGGAGGAGTAAGATTCAGGTGTGCAAAATATAATTGGACATAGCTGACAGCTATAATGCACTCTGCAGATCCTCTGTTAGGTTCATGGTTTCTATTATGCAAGAGACAAGTTAAAGAGGCAGATAAATACCTGGATTGTCTGTGTTACAGGTAGTCCAGTTTGGAGATGGGCAGAGGATTGGGAGGAAGAGGACACTTCAAACTCAGCAATGGAATACTTCTTGTTATTGACAGTTGTGATCTACAATGTTAATTTAGGAATCCTGTAGCACCATCTGGTGAACAAAGGGAAGATTGGTAAAGGGGATCTTGTATGAAATCACTCTTCTTACCATCTTCTACCTCCCTCAGGCCCCATATACTTTTTAAATGTATACATAGTACACTGCCACCCTAATACTTTGAGCAGGTACCCAAAAAAGGAAATAGGCAAGCATATCTGAATTCTGCCTCTCTCCCCCTGCCTACCTCACTACACCCACCCAAATGTCTGTAAAATGTGGTTCTGCCACACTCCCCAACACTGCCAACTTCCCAACCACCTTCAGGGCCTTCCACTCCCAACTCTTGATTTAGAGTGGGAGCCGACACCTTGATGACATTGTCTGTTTGAGCCTCTGTCAGTACTCAGTGAAAATTGTTTTCAGCCATGGTCCTGCAGAGGCCCAAAGCTGCCAGGTGAGATAGCAAGTGGTAGGGCAAGAGTATCACTAGCATAACCCCACCTCTATCATGCCTACAGAGAACGTAATAAGACAGGAGAGGTTGGAAAGGTGGCTTTCTGTCATTTACCATTCCACCTACTCTCCTCAGTCCATGAAGACTCAAACGTGGCAAGTAAGTCATCACCCACTCGATCACTGGATTCAAAACTCGTTTTTGCACTGCTCTGACATTAGGAGTTGTGAGAAACAAAACTAGTTTCCCACTGCTTTGACAGTAAAGCAACGAGTAAGTGTACTTGGAATCCACCAATGACCATAATTGCTTCCTATGGAAGCCCCACCCAAAATATTGATGCTAAACACAGTGTCTTGAAAAGTAGTATGTGCTTCACAGAGTACATTAATTGAAGTTTGAAAGTGAGGGAAATTCACGCCTGTCTTTAAAGTGGGCTTGTAAACATGTCTGTAATGAATTCTAATAAAGAAATATAACCAAAGATATTGATCTAAATTAGTTTTCCATTTGTGTTAAAGAAAGTAGGTTCAATGATCTCTGTAATATGAAGTAGCATAACAGCAAACAAGTAATCTTGCAAACCTTTTTCTTCCTCAAATGTTATGAGTGCTTGACCACCTTCAAGCTTAAATGGAATTTTCGTAGTGATATACAACTGGCCACAGATCTTCTCAGTTTTTTCAAGATCCAACATTCCATTTTCAGTGGCTTCAACCGCAGTAAATTTCACTTTCTTTTCAGGCAAATCATTCTGGAACTGATTGAAAAGCACCGTATGTTTTATATGGCCAGCAATATTACAGAAACTGCAATATTAAAAAACGCATGACGTTTGTTGAAATTATAAGCATGCTGTATTTTGTTTTATAAACAAATTTTATTATTCTCCAAACCCAAAAACAATACATATCAGCAATCATTATCACAGGGACTCCGCAATATTATAAGAGACAATATTCAGTCTAGCGTATCCAGACCATAATATTCCCACCACCTCCCCCACATCTTCTCATGTTTATGCGGACATCCTCTTGCAATGTGGATAGGTTTTTCTTGTTAGGCACACCAGTGCAATCCCGCCCGCTTGGCCGCCAATGTGGCAACCCCAATGCATGTACTCTCTGCACGTGGATCACCAAGGTCTTCTATTAGGCCTAGCAGAGGCACTTTAAGGGTGAGGTACAGAGGCCTACCAAGTATGTTATATTGTTATGAGGACTTTTTCCAATTAATTGCATTAAACAGCACTAATGTAAATCATGTAGTGTCTTGCAGATTAGAAATGATGGAACCCTTTTGGCTCCAGATGGACTCCGTAGAACTGTGACGTAAGTGTTAGAGCAGAATGCACTGAAGGCTGTTTTAGAACGTTGGGTTCGCAGTTACATGCACACAAATAAAAACGAGTATCACTGAGCTCCGTGTGAGGCATAGTCCTTTACGGGAATCCAGACTGTGGAGGGCGCTACAACTGGCGACGATTTAGGGGCTAAGTAACCCGAAGATCGACAGTGTCCTCCCAAAGAGTTTGTCGTGGTCCAAGCAAACTGCTCATGCATGCCACGTATGTTGCAGTCGAAGTGAGGAACCGATGGTTAACGCACGTGGAGTCAAAGTGCAACTCCAGCCGCCATAAAGAAGTTAAAAACTACAAAAGCACTGCAAAGAAATCTTCCTATTGATGACCAAGAACCTGCCGGTCAGATCATACATAAAGGTACCACGTTGCTACGCAATATATAGTCATAGGTAATTCAGAGCGTGAACACTAAAGGCAGATACAACCAGGTTTTCAAAGAGCAGTTACTGATAATCACAAAGTGGAAGATAATATTACAATTAGAAAGTAGAGAAGACAAAGAGCACGCAAAGAGACGCTCAAGAAGAAAACAGTTAAATACTCACCAGTACCCGAGTAAAGTAAGCTGCTATGACCGCAGCGCCAGGCGCCGCAGCCCAGGCAAAGCACAGGGGTTGTGCTTACCAAGCTGGCGACAATCCGAAGCGAAGGAAGATATCTTTGGAACTGTGGAAGGCTGAGAAAATGCAGGTGAAGACGGAGGCTGTCTTTCCAAAATTCATCAAGGATGATTCAGAGGCCAGCACATATCAAGGCCTTCGAGCTGGTTCACATGAACAGGTTCAAGTTAAACAGCCAAGAAAGCCGGAGAGAGCTCCACCCTCAATACCAACCACTCCAAGAAATGGCTACAACGCTGCTGCTTTCCTGAAACCCCCACCACCATTCGATACCACAAAAAAGCTAAATATTGGCAATAGATGGACTGCTTGAATGGAGACATTTGATGATTTCATTGATGCATTTGAAGATGCTGATAACAAAAAGATTATCAAGTATCTCAAAAATCTAGCTGGTGATGGTGTGAAAGAAGTCATAAAGGGAAGGCTGCGAACCGATGAATAAATCACATATCGTCAGATTAAAGAAGTGTTGAATCTAAAGTTTAATCAATGCTAAATGTTGATTATGAACGATACATTTTGAACCAAGAACGGTAGAAAGTTGGTGAAACCATTGTTGAATTTGTGGAGACTCGACACACTCATCCGACATTATAAGTTCAATGAATTTAATGATGGAGAAGCTATGCACATGAGAGTTGACAGATGCTTGTCAGATTCATTCAGACGACGAATGCTGAGAGAAACTCTTAGCCTGGAGCGAGTATTAATGGCTGCCAGAGCTGAAGAGTGTGCTGATTGACAAGCTGCTAACATGGAGGTCGTAGGTGCCCAGAACGAATCCGTCATGAGTGTGAAAAGCAAGCCAAAACAAAATACTGAAGGACACAAAGTGATGTCTACTCGTAAAAAGAAGTTGTATTTTAGATGTGGATTTTCGTTTCCACACGAAGGTAAATGTCCTGCTCTTGGACAGATATGTAAAGGCTGTGGGAAGAAGAACCATTTTGTGACAGTTTGCAAAACGAACAGAAAAGTAAGTGCATCATGGCGCGAAGACAAAATGGCTGACAGAGCATTCCAGAATCAATGTACACCCACAAGGCCAAGCGGTGACATCAGTGGAGACAAATCAACGCTGAACGAAGTCGATCGTCATATAAATCATCGTCAAACAGTTCTTCTGTATCAGTATAAAGTGAAAGTGATGAAAATTATTGCACCATGTGAATGGTTACCTCCAAAAAGCATGCACATGTTGGTTTGGCTGCTTGTGAAGGAAATTGTCAGTCAAAGAGAAATCAACATGCCAAAGCACCAAAGTCATTCAAACATTGTCCGAAGCTTACACTGAAAGTAAATGGTTGTTCGCTATCTTTCATTATCGACAGTGGGGCCTCGATTAACATAATGCTTGAGAAGAATTACAATGAACTAGCTCCATTGCCGCAACTTGCGTCATTAAAAACCAAAATGTATACATGGGCAGCATTGACGCTCTTAAAAAGTCATGGTCATTTGTAGCGATAATGAAACACAAGAAAGCTAAGGTACAATCATCCATCCATGTGCTTTCAGGCAGGGGGTCCAGTGCCGGTTTACTGTTTCAGCACAGCTGCTGATATGGGACTGATTTCTGTGAACTGCAACAAGAAAGCTCACCACAAAATAGTAAGTCAGTTCCCTTCATTATTTCTTAGTTTGGGAAAACTTAAGAAAATGAAAGTTAAGTTGCATATTAATGAGGACGTCAGTCCAGTTGCTCAAAGAAATAGGCAAATTGCTTTTCATTTGCAAGAAGCTGTTGAGAAAGAACTTGAATCATTACTGATATTATTGAGGGTCCTACTGGTCCAACGCCATGGGTTTCTTCAATAGTAGTAGTGCCCAGGAAGGCCAGTGAAGGAGCTGTTATGCATATACGTTGTCATGCGGCAAGCTAACAAGGCAATTGAAACAGAAGGACATCCAGGTTCAAACATTGCTGACATGATAACACAATTAAATGGTGCAAAGGTGTTCTCTTGCCTTGATTTAATTAAAGGTTATCATTAGTTAGAACATGAAGAAGATTGCAGGTACATTATAACCTTTTCTACACATGTTGGTCTGTTTCGATACAAAAGACTAAGTTTTGGTGTGTCATCTGATACAGAACTGTTTCAAGACTTAATTTGACGTATCATACAGCCGGTTATGAGTGACATATTGGTTTTCGGAACTACACAAAAAGAACATGATAAAGCTCTTACACAAGTATGTAGTTTACTTGCTTTATATAGACAAGTGTGACTGCCATACGAGAAAGCTAAAATTCTTTGGCCATATCTTTTCTGAAGGGGCATGACACCAGATCCTGCTAAAGAACAAGCAATGTCACTTGCTGATCCCCCACTGATGTTTTCATGGTGCGATCATTTCTTGGCATGGGCAGTTACTGTTGCAGATACATAAAAGACTTTTCCACTGTAAGTGCTCCGTTGAGAGACTGGACAAAAAAAAAGTCTCATTTCATTGGTCACAGGAATGTGAGAAAGTTTTAAGAAAGTTAAACAAGACATTGAGAATGCAGTCGGGTTAGGCGCTATTCTTGTGCAGCATAGTGGACACTCGAATGCTCAAAGGCAGACTGTGGCATATGCAAACAGAAGTTTGTCCCAAACAGAAAGTGCATACTCACAACCTTAAAAAGAAAACTTAGCTGTGGTATTGGCTTGTGAACATTTCCATGTATTTATCTACAGAAAACCTTTTACAATGGTAACTGATCATTAAGCTTTATGTACTATATTTGGAAATCCAAAGGCCAAAATGCCTCCTCGCATTGAGCAATGGGGACTATCGTTACAAGTGTATGGTTGTACTACTGTGCATCGTCCAGGGAAGGATCAGAACCCTGCTGACTACTTTTCCAGAGTGCCTATCCAGAGTCACAGTACTCCATCCAAGACGGCTGAGGCCTATATCAACTTCATAGTAAAATCAAACAATCCAGCTGTGATTTTGTTAGCCTAGATTATCACTGCCACGAGCCATGATAGTGACATGTTAAAGTTGAAGGATATAATTACACATCAGTCATGTAACCAACACGCGCGACCGCTCACCAGTGATGTTGAATATCAAAAACACAAAAATGTCAAGGGTGAACTGTCCATAACTCAGGATGGAGTTATATTACGAGTGTTGAGGATCCTGATTTCAGAGAGTCTAAGACAAAAAATAATTGAGGTAACCCATAAAGGACATCGTGGAATTGTTGCCACAACATGAGCTCTCCAAGACAGTCTGGTTTCCTTACCTTGATGACAGGGTTGAAAAGGAATTAACGGGCTGTCATTTATGCAACTGCCTTTCTACAAAAACTATTCACCACACCTTGAACATGTCAACTCCCGAAGCACGCATGGGAGAGAATAGCCATTGACTTTTTCGGTCCACTTGACAAAGGACATCATCTTCTGGGGATTATGGATGTCAGGTCTGGTAACTTAGTGGACTAATGCGTCCACTGTAGGGGCCTGTGTTTGACCTTATGGTCACATGTTCAAATCCTAGCGGGTCCACTCAGCCTTTCATTCTTCTGAGGTCGATAAAATGAGTACCACTGAGTAGGGTACCAATAAACATCTGTTACTCAGTGCCAAGATACCCGTCGTGGTGAACGTTCACTTTACAAATACACATGCTGTGTTATGTTTATACTTACGATTTCCACTAATTGAAGACTTTTCATTTACAACTCAAGAATGAGTACTTGAAAGACTAGATGGCCTCTTTGCGACATGGGGTGTTCCAGCCATAGTTAAGTCTGACAATGGTCCACCTTTTAATAGTCGAAAGCTTAGAGATTTCTTGAAGCATTCGCAGACAAAGCATCAAAGAGCACACCTCTGTGGCCATAAGCTAACAGACTTGTTGAGCTTTTAGGAGTACGCTAAAGAAAGCAGTGCAGCGTGCTGCTCTTGAGAAGCTCAATTTGAAAACTGTATTGCATACTTCCCTTAAAGCTTATCGTTTAACACCCCACTCGACCCCACAGGTGAAAGTCCTGGGACAACAATGAACATCAAGTTACCTCAATGGATCAATCGGAGAAAAAAAGATAAGAAGACAACTCATGCGAAGGACTTGGTGAACAAACAAAAGATTAAAGCGTATGCTGACAAAAGACAACATGCAAAAAACATCATCTTTAAGAGAGAAGATTCAGTGCTCGTATGACAAATACAGAAAATAAAGTATGATACTCCTTTTGATGCAGAACCTTTCCAAGTGGTGTCTACTAAGGGACACATGGTGACTGCCCAGCACCATGGGTAGTCTATTACCCGAGACTCTTCACACTTCAGGCACTTGACCAATCATTCATCAGTCCTAGTGGCTGAAAGAGAGACTGGGTCTGAAACATCAGCAACTGCTGTTGCTTCTACACCGTTGATGTAGATACAGGACATCAGTGATGACACCTGCCAGTTTTCTAGAATAAGATAGGGTCGAACAATTATCGCACCAAGAAGATTGATTGAAGAGATTTTAATGGATATGTCTATCTATATAAATATTTTCTACAAAAAAAATATTTTTTATTTAACAGAGGGGGAGATGTAGTGAATTGCGAATTAGAAATGATGGAACCCTTTTGGATCCAGATGGACTCCGCAGAACTGTGACATAAGCGTAAGAGCGGAATGCACTGAAGGCTAGTGTCGAAGGTTGGGTTCGCAGTTACACGCACATGAATAAAGATGTGTATTACAAAGCCCTGTGTGTGGCGTAGTCCTTTGCGGGTACCCAGGTTGTGGAGGATGCTACAAATCACATTCTATGCCTCATATTTACAGTATGAGGTATGAAAATTTGTGGCATTTTAAGACAAGGTTCTTGTTGTGTTTTGTCAAAAGTGGTATCTAAGATTTACCTTGCCTTCCCTCCTTTTTACAGGTCCTTTATCAGCTAATTGTGACTCCTCCTCTCACATCCTCAAAGACAGCT
The DNA here is from genome assembly GCA_963921515.1 of Calotriton arnoldi. Classification (NCBI taxonomy): domain Eukaryota; kingdom Metazoa; phylum Chordata; class Amphibia; order Caudata; family Salamandridae; genus Calotriton; species Calotriton arnoldi. Next base: position 219,345 of record CAWUFW010012532.1, read on the forward strand.
CTTTCTAATCAGCCCTCACAAAGGGCTCATCTCTTTCTCCATTTTTTTCATCTTTAGGTTTCCCTTACCTTTCCATTACCTTTTTGACATGGTCCTCAAACTAATTAATCTGCATCTATGCTGACAACTCCCAAACCCCTTGCAATTTGGGTGGAGACTAGGATTTTACCCTTCCTAATGTTCTGGCTTTTCTCATCAAGGATGGTTGGATGTGTCTAAATCATGTGAATCTAAATGGTACTGTTAATGAATTCTGAGCTCATTCTAATTTGGTTCCTGAAAAGGTTTAGTAAGAAAAATAATCTGAGACGACAAGGGTTCTCCAAGGAACCCGCTATTATAGAATTCTCGTCTTTGATACCACGCATGTGTGTGAGGCTTTACACATACGAAATGTGTACAACTTAGTAGCATTGAGCAAGAAACTTGCTGCCTCTATTACAGTTACACTGAGCCAATATCTTTATTCCATAATCCCTCTCATTTGCACTATTTCTTGTGAAACTTTTAAAGCAAATCAATTGTTTTAAGTCAGTTTTCTTCGTGGGACACAAACATTAAAATATTTAATAGACCCATTTTCAGATTTTTCGTCTACATTATTGTCAATTTCTGATAACGCGAGGGGGAAAGAAGGAGAAGATTCTTTATTTCTAGGTAAATGGTTAATAGAACACATGTAAACCCTGATAAATATATTGAGCAGTATAAGGACAATGAAAACTGCTAGCATGCAGTAACAATCCCCCAGCTATCCAGCGCTAATCACAGGAATTGTTAAACTGCAAGGCTCTCAAGATTCCCAGTTCCATGTGTGAGTAGATAATGCAATCCATTTGGCTCTTTCCATTCTGGTACTCGTAGTACATTTTCATCCCATTTCATTTAGGAGTGAACGTTCCAGAAAACAAAGGGAAAAAATATATGCACTGGATGAACTATTCCTGCATGGAACTGGGAATCCTGAGGGCTCTGGAAGTGCAAAGCTGAAGGTTCCAACAAGATAGAACATAGAAAATATTCTAAAAGGAATACATGATGCTAAACTCTACACAACACAGATAAATACTATGCTTAAACACTACAGCAGCCCTTTCACTCATCACAGCTGGCATTGGGCCCCTGCACACCTTGGGCACCCCAGCTCACAGGGGTCTATTGCCCCAGTGTCAGCCAGTCGCCACCAGTAGGTGATCATGAGTCAAGGAGGACAGGATGGGCTTCAGATAATAGCCACGTACATTGGCGGTCGAATAGTGTGGATGAATTATTGTTCCCTTGCCTCCTCCCCAACATAAGTGCTCACCTAAACCGTGCCCACACACAGGAACTATACCATCTGACCACTCTGCTTCATTCCTGCCAAAGGCAGGGCATGAGCGACATTCCAGCACTCCATGAGTGGCCGGTCTACTCACCAATATACTATAAGTTAACCTAAAAGAGGTGCATGCTTTTAAGGTTCGAAAACACTAATTTGCATACCAGTGACACCTGGAGAAACACCATTACATAACTATAGACCCATTGATTAAATGAGCTTATGCCTGACTTCTGACCTAAGGGATATAAACAGAAATAATTGACAGTGTGACATGGCAAAGAAAGTGACTTGACAACCGAAGCCACCATTAACCATAGCTGCCGATTATTTGTTTTGCTTATGTTTTACATTTCTATATTTACAGCACGCTTAAATGTGAAAATTCTTTACAAGCTAATCAGCAATTATATCTACGGAACCAAATATTACCCTTAAAGACCCTTTAAACCGAAGGGCATAATGACAATGTGTTATAAAATGCATATTCCCTCCCCATTTTTTACAAAATTTCTTGACTTGCTGTACACAGTTGCAGGGAGTAATTAATATAAAATAATAGAGCCAAATTTAAGTAAATATATTTTACCAATAAAAGTTGGCCTTAGCAGTATTTCTGGATTTATTTTCTTTCCGTACTTATACAATATAGATAGATTTGCCACAGCAAATTGACTGTCAAAATGTACGATCTTGCAAAGCAAATTTATTTTGGAAAGGGACATTACAATTTCAAGATCATGTTTGTTTGGCTGTAGCAAGCAGTGATGTAGTACCGATTGGCCAAGCTCTAGAAATCAAATAACCTAAAACATATTATGGAAGCCAAGGCTGTTAGGAAGAAAATGTGCAATCTTTAAATAAAAAGGAGACGCATCCATGTATTACAACCAGTTTCAGATATGACTGCCATTTGGAAAACGTTTGATAGTACCTTAGCTTTGTCCGCTATTTCCGTACACTTGGCCTTTACATCTCTTACGTTCTGTTGAAGTATTGTGATGTGTTTCTTTAATTCAGAAGATTTTTCAGTCAATGTACTTATTTTTTCCTGCAAAACAAACAGAGTCAAAAATCGTTTGCGGATATCAGCAAAACCAGACTTCTTTGTAGGCCTCAGTCAACAGTGTCCTTACGCAGTCAACTGTAGACCTTAGCAATGCAGAATATTCTCTTAAAACAGATCTGGCAAATTAATGCAATATATGGCAAAAAGAGCGTAACAGCAGCACCAACCTAATCCGCTCCAATGAGAAATTCTTCTTTGTCTTCATTTCACCACCAGACACTTATAAAATTTTGACCAGATTCCCTTCAAAGCCCATTCAAGTGGGCAAAGTCAAGTCGAATTGGGAGGAGGAGTCAAGACTTCCAGAGCTCCTTCCCACATCTATCAGTCAATCTTTGAGGAATACCCACTTTGCAGCCTATGGGCCCAATTAGGTGTTGACGGTGTGGGAGCGGGCCACAATGATGAATCGATCCGATACTTTTATGAGTCAGTTTTATTTTTTTTAATTAAAGCATGAATTGATGGCCATCAAGGCACAAAGGGACCGTATTATTCAGAGGTTCCAAATTGTAACGTTAGCAGAGAAATCTTCGTTACAGTATTTGCTGAGTCGAAGTAGTGCACGTTCAAGTATTGTGAAATAAGGGTCTTTTTATATTCTCAACGTCCTGAAGAAGGTCTAGCGGACTGTGACACTAATAGACCGAAACGTCGACTACAACACCTATCTGTCAGTTGAATTTAATATGAGCAATGTTTGTTTTGTATAACTTCAACAAATTGCCTCAAAAATTTCTTCTACAAAGGTGTCCACAATTGTAACTGAGAAGAATACTTGATCATTTGTGAATCCTGATTTCCGGCTACATTGTGTTGTTTGTTTTATTTGTACCCTACCAAACAGACCGATTTTTCATACATAAAAAAAGAATTTTCTTTGAATATACACACCCGTGTTTCTTGTAATTGTCGCTTTCTGACCAATTGATTGTTGTTTATTTGAAGATTTATTTATTGAATCTTTGTAAATTGGATTTTGAATAAGTTGATAGTAAGTTACTTAGATAGAGCTTACTTTATATACTCTCACGTAAATAATTTCTTTTTGAACTAAATCCCTTGTAGGCACACTTACCTGCTCAGAGTTGTAATACGGCGGTCCAACCGCCGGAGCGGTGGTAGACGCCACGCCAAAACCAGTTTGGAGGTCCTATGGACCGTCAAACTCATAATTAGGCCCAAAATCTTCCTTGAAGCTCTCTAGGTGTCAGGGTGCAACTCAACTCAGTGCCCAAGATCTAGGGACAGAATTAGGATATTCCAGACTTTGACGGTGACTACAGGATGATAGGGAAAGTGTGACCACCATCTTGGGAGCCTTGCCTGGCTTCAGAACTTACTTCTTCCGTCTGGGCACTACTGCTTTGCTTGTGCCCAGGAATGCATCCCTCCCCTGTGATACTAGGAACAGGGGACTCGAACATCTGTGTGGCCGCACAGTGAGGCAGATGAGTGTGGTCACCTCCTGAAAAGCTGAGCTGGGTTCCTGGTCAGCAACACACAGAGAGAGTAAAGAGACAGAGGAACACAAATCCTTTTCTGTATGCTGCATCTACCTCTGTTGCTCTTCAGCAGGCGGTGGCCCAGAGAGGTGGCCTAGGATGCAGCCGTCGTATGGATTCTATGTTGTTTGTGGACTGGGACGCACCCGTACCCTGTGACCCCAGGAACATGTGGCCCTTAATCACTAGGCGGCCATGCGGTAACATTAAAGAGTGTGGCAGCCTCTTAGAAAGCAGAGCCAGGCCCTAGGGTCACATGGAGATATCAGATGTACAAACGACAACTCCCTCACAGCACATCACCACCAGGAGAAGCAGCCTCATATCAAAGAGGTACGCAGTTGTCACCAATTGCAAGGCTCTTGACCCCACCATTCACCCTTAAACACTTTGACCCCACCTCAATTAATGATGGGATAGCTCCCTCTAGCCATAGCACGTCATCTACAAGATGGGTTGGTGGGCACACTTGGATATAACACGCTACAGGAAGGATCGCGGCCACCATTTTGCGATCAGTGACTGGTCCCAGTACCGAGTTCGAGTTGCTCAGCGGCCATAGACTCTTGAAATAAAAGCTGCCACCATTGCAGGGACAAGATCGGCCCCAGTACTCTTGTGCACCCTGAGCCTACCGTCAACTGAACCAGAGATGGTTGTGGGGCAAATTTCTCCTCCCGATCATCCAGACTGACCTGGGGGTTGCCGTACCAACCAGTGGTGCCTCTTCTGGGAAACCCTCCTGAGACAGAGCCTCTCATAGCTGCCTGCTGCTCTTGTCGTTAAGGATCTAAGGTTGATTGACCTCTCCAGCAACGCAGATGAGTGAAGCAGTGCATTGCATTAGAGTGCAGCCTGAACCAATAAGTTGTCTTTTGGTATTTTGGTAGTAGAGGTGATGGCTATCACATCACGGTGTGCACTCCAGAGAAGCTTTAGAAAGACTGGCTAGAATCTATATGTAGAGCCTGATAAACATGGACTGAGACTATCCTTAAAAAACTTCAGTCTCATTCGCATTTACCTAATGTAAGTGTTCCTCTGCAGCCCCAACAAAGCCTTGCCATGTTACTGTTATATTTACCCACTTAACCATAACCCCTGTCCTTAACCGTTTATTCTTAACCCTTACCCTAACTTCTTTGCTGTTAACCTCTAATCTCTTACCCTTTGTCTACTTACCCTAAAACTATTATCCATATAGTATTACTTATACGTTGTTTTCATTGTATTACTTATAATGAACTGAAAGGATGAGATGGTCTATGCTAAAATTGTAGTCCAGAAGGAAATTCCCACTCCGAAATGGCATGTCAATCAAATGGAACTAACAAATGGTATGCTCCCTACAATTCTAGCAGAGCTAATGCCAATGGTTCAGACTCAGTCTTATGCATAGCCCCAACAGTTGTCCATGTAACTTTGATTGAATAGCATAACAATAAGTATGTTGATGCGGGTTGGGCTCCATATTCCTATTTACATTATGCACTGAACAGACAGTTTTCACCTATGTTATGTTATGTTATACGCACTTGTAGAGCGCATGGCTGCCCCAGCAACAGGGCATCCCAGCGCTAAATCTAGCGGAGCTGAAAGGCAAGGAAGCTAGTGGTTGGAGAAAAGCCACATCTTGATCATTTTCCTGAAAGCCCAGTGGTCTTGCATGCTACGGGCAGCAAGAGGGATGGAATTCCAACGGGCAGGTGCCAGTGCCCTGAATGAGCACCCTCCTGCTCTTGTCCTGCGCACTCGAGGGATACGGGCCAAATGCAGGTCCACAGAGCGCAAAGCTCGAGCCGGGACATAGAAAGAGCCTAGTTCGCTCAGGATTTGCTGACCCAGGCCATACAGGATCTTGTGTGTCATACATAGGGTCTTAAAGTAGACTCTCTGCTCTATAGGTAGCCAGTGAAGCCGGCGGAGAAGGTCTGAAGCATAGCAGCACTTCGGTAGTGCAAAGAGCGCGTGGGCAGCCGCGTTCTGTGCCCGTTGAAGTCTTTTGGTCACAGCTTTATTAACGCCAAGTAACAACCCATTGCAGTAGTCTAGCTGTGACAGCACGGTGGATTGGACAATCATCTGTCGAGCAGGTGCGTCAAAAAGTCCCAAAATGGGTTTTAGGACACGTAAAAGACCAAAGCAAGTACCATCCACTGTCTTAGCGTGCCCCTCAAACGAGAGAGCACTGTCCACCAATACGCCCAGGTTCTTGACCACGGATTTCGGTTGAGGGGGGGTTACAAGGGCCGCAGGCCACCATTGATTGCCCCATAGATGGGTATCTCGGCCCACCAGGAGCACTTCTGACTTGGTGGAATTCAGTTGTAAATAGTTATCCGCCATCCATTCAGAGATGGCCGTAAGGTCGTCTTGGAATTCCACCTGATCCTGATTGGAATTGCTGGAAAAGGTGAACACCAATTGAGTATCATCAGCATATGATATCAAGGCGATGTTCCGGGCTTTGGCCATGAGGGCCAGAGGGCGGATGTAAATATTAAATAGAGTGGGGCACAAGGCAGATCCCTAAGGAACACCACAGCAGAGAGGGTGGGCACAGGAGGTAAAACGGGGAGCAGAGACCTGGAACTACCAATCGGCCAAGAAGGATGAGAACCAGGCGAGGGCCTTGCCAATGACCCCGATCTCCTCTAGCCGATGTAGCAGGATCTTATGGGAGACCGTGTCAAAGGCCGCGCTCAGATCCAGCAGGATCAGTGCCGAGGTTCTGCCCTCATCCAAGGCAGACCGTAGCTGCTCCATGACTGCAAGTAGTGCAGATTCGGTGCTATGGCTAGGGCGAAGCCATTTTGTGACATATCTAGGATCGAATTTGCTTCCAGGTATTGAGTCAAGATGGTGTTGACATAGGACTCCATGATTTTAGCAAGGTACGGGAGCAGCGATATTGGGCGAAAGTTTTCTGGCTGAGACGCATCTAGCGTTGGTCTTTTTTAACAGGGGGATAACTTTGGCATGTTTCCAGGACTTGGGGATCGCCGCCACGGACAGTGACCTATTGATCAGCACCCGGCCCTCCGATAGGAGGCACTTATGGAATTTCCTGAAGAGGTCAGGTTTCAAAGGGTCGTCAGGAGATCTTGACTTTACCTTGGCAGATAGGGACTCCATGTCTTTAGAGGACATGGGCAGGAGAACCTGGAGGGAGTGAGATGCAACGTCCGCAAGTGGACTCTCTCGAGAGCCGGAGAAAGCCTTCCCCGGGCAGAATGTGCTATAGATGCATTCCACCTTGCTGATAAAAAATGTAGCCAGTGTATCGCATTGTGAGTTGGAGAATATGGTGCTATTGGTAGCAGGTGGGGGTTTTAGCATTTCTTTCATGAGTGCAAAGATGGTTTTGGTTGGATTGCTGCTACCAGTGATCATATTGGCATAGAACGTTGCCTTGGTCTTCCGGACCAGTTTATGGTATACTTTAACTGCGTTCCTATAGATTATCTTTGCTGTGGGATCGTAGGAACTTCTCCAGGCCCGTTCTAGGATCTTACATTTTTTCTTTTCCGCAATCAGAGACTCATCATACAATGCATTAGTTTGTATACGCTTGGCAAGGGTCACTTTTGCCGGAATGCAGCTATCTAATGCTTTATTGAACCATCCCCGAAAAGCAGCGTCAGCTGCCTCTATATCAGTTGGCCATTCTGGGCGGTGGGAGTTTAGTGTGGCTATAAAGATGGTCGGGTCTAATTTGTGTGTGCCACGGGTGCTTCATTGTAGGTGGGTGAGAAGATTGCAGTGGAGGGCCTTCTAAACAAAGTCATAGGGAGATGAGGAAATGATCCGTCCAGAGCATAGGGAAGGGGGCCTAGCCTCCAGAATCTGGCGATTCAAAAATACGGGGTCAAGGAGGTGACCCGCTACATGTGTCGGTCCCCAGACCAACTGCATCAGCTGGCAAGCTGCCATATCCCCCAGGAAATTGATGATCTCCTGGGACTCTTGGAGTTCCAGGTGTAAGCTAAGGTCCCCTATGATGCTAAAGTTGGCTGCCTTTAAGATTAACGCGGATGCAGTGTTAGCTAGGGCTTCTTGAAAGGCTTTTAAAGGGCCCGGTGGGCGATAAATAAGCAGCCCAGATAGTGTAAAGTTGTGAGTCAGTGCAATTTTAAAGAGGACACTTTCACAGTCGGGGATATCCTGCAGAGTGAGGCTGCAGGAGTACGCTGATTTGAATATTATGGCTAACCACCCCCGACTGTTCTGTTCTGAATGCACATCGTATAGACTGCGGGTAGGGCCAGGGCCGGAATAGCCACAGAATCAGTGGTGAGCCAAGTTTCCATGAGGAATAGAATGTCCGGGGCGGTCGCTTGCAAGAGGTCTAATACCTCTGCATGATGTTTAACTAGGGACCTGCAGTTAAGGCTACAGATGTCCAATTCCTTCAGCCCAGAGGCAGGAGGCGGCAGCCTCATATGTAGTTGTTCCAAGAACAACTACATATGACTCCGTAGCCTTTATTGGAGACAGCCCGGAGTGTAATTTCACCCTGGGTCTTATGTCTGCTCATTGCTGTGACTACTATAGATTGCAGGTAAGGTAACCTTACTGGCTTCTTTGAAAGAAACTTCTGAATTGTAGGAAAATACTAACTCTTATCTCCCAATGGACAGGCAGGGTAATGCCAGTTCTATATACATAGACAGACGAAAGACAGGAATAAATAAACTTATACGTATTAAGGGTACACAAGATTATTCCTTGGTAAGTACAAACCTTAATATAAGAGCCACTGGGGCAAGGGTCTTTCATATATTCTGTCCTTTTGCCTTAGGAATTGAAAGGAAACTTTAATTCTTATTCAGTCACTGCTGGGACTAGATTCCTAGCGTTAACTGCATAGTTTGTCCCTGTTCGATTCTGACAGATAAACAACAGATTGAGTAAATGTGTATTAGTAGACGATGTACTGCTATGTATGAGAATCCAAAGTTTTTTCTACTATTTCACTTTCACAAATTTCTTCACCTCCTTTCCTCAACTGCATGCTTCAGGTTTGCCGTGTACCATTCATCTGTATCACAAAGTAAGTAGAATTGCTATGTGTTTCTTCATAAAGAGTTATTCAAATGTTGTAATTGGATATTTATGACAGCATAATCTTGACTTTGTCCTGAGAAAAGACCCAGGCACGACAGGTGGTATGGACTAAAACAAGTGCTGGCTGAGCTGCAACAACGTTATGACTACTTGTATAATATATCACAGCATAGTCATTATTAAGCAGGGATATTGGTCTATACGACTCGCATTTCTTTCAGTCCTTACTAGGTTTTAGAATTAGTGTTATAATTGCCTCATTCCAAGAGGATGAAGGGGGTAGGTGGTCAATGTAAATACTATTCAGTAATTTTGTGAGATACGGGGTGAGCTCTTCATTTAAAACCTTGTGTAGCTCATTTAGTAAGCCATCAGGCTTTCCAAATTCCCTTTCTTTACTCGCCTAATTGCTTTATCTATTGCCAGGGGAGTTATTTTCTGATTGAGAAATATTTGTTTATTTAAATCTAACCTAGGAAGAGTATCCTGTTGCATTCACTCCTTAACTTCTGTTTGTGTTGATTTTGTGTCATTAGTATATAGAGCTTGGAAAAAAAACATAAATTCCCTCCCGATACTATGATCTTCCAGGCGCTGATCTCTTCCTCCTTGATCTCATTCCGGAGGGTGTCTTGCCTTGTTTTCCAGGCTAATAATTTCCTGCAGCCGTCCCCATACTCATAGTGAGCCAGTTTACTGGCATTCCACCTCTTCTGCACCCTGCCTTCTAAAAATCCTGCTAAATGTTCCATGGCCTCTTTCAATTTTCTATGGAGCTCTAGCTCTAAACTAATATGTTCACAGTTTGCCAAGTCGTTCTGGATCTTATCAATTCTAGATTTATGTTCTCCAAGTTCTTTTTTGCCTTCTTTCTTTTTATATGGCGTGTAATTTATTAGCCTCCCACGTATAAACGCTTTCAATGTATCCCACACAGTGTGGGCAGGAGCCGAGGCCTCATTTGTCTCAAAGAACCCTGCAGTGTCTTTCTTAAGACCCTAGGAGGCTTCTGTGTAGGGTCTATCTAGACTCAGGTTGACGATTATCGACATGGAACACTAGTTTTACTGCGGCATGATCCGATTGGTGTTCTGGTTGGTGTGCTACTGTGGAAATGTATTTGCTTAACTTTGTATCAGTTAGAAAAAAATCTATCCTAGAAGCATGAGAGTATTTTTTGTTCTGGTAAGTGAACCCTTTCCTATATCCCGCCCTCAACCTCCAAATATCTACCAGGCCCAAATTCTTTATTAATTGATGTGTGGTCGCCCTCATTTTAGATAGGTCTGCTGTTGGTCTTACTGTGGATTTATCCAGGGCAGGATCCAACAGTGTATTGAAATCAACCCCTATAATAATATAGTGCCTTGTGTCAAGTAGATGTTTATATAATTCCCTGAGTGGGGACGGATCATCTACATTAAGTCTATAGTAGCCCCCCAATGTATACCCAGTACTATGTATTTTAACATTACTAATTAACCATCTGCAATGGAACTCTTTATCTTAGCTTGTGCAGATCTTTTGAATAAAACTGCCACCTCTTTCCCATTGCACACTGATTAGTGCATGCAAATTGTAATATCCATCTGTGGCTCTTCAGAATCTCATCCCATTACTCGCAACGCAGGTGCGTTTCCTGTAAAATTAAGATGTCATTGTTGGAAAGTTTTAGTAATTCTAAGATCTTCTTTCTTCTACTTTGAACCCTTAGACCATTCACATTCCAAGATAGTACCCTTATTTCATGGGTCTTTTTCTCTTCCTTTATCATCATTTTATATATATTTGAAAAGACCAGTGCCTACTAGCACACCACCTAATGACCTAAACGAGGTCTTTACTTTTTTTTAATTATTTTCCCATATGCTCCCCACCCAGAGCTTACAAAAACAACAAATTGTGTGTAACCCCACTTTCCTCAACCCACCCACACCCACTCTGTGGAACCCTCCCTGTGTCCAAACGGGTTAGTATATTATACCCCTTGAGCTCTAACTCTCCGGCTTATCTTCCTATGAACTTTTCTGCATTTTAATCTGGCTAATTAAACCCTCAACCTCGGAAACCTCCTTCATGTTGTACATTTTGTTTCACGTGACCCTTAGTGTTGCTGGGAATTTTAGCTGTGCATTTGCCCCCAGTGATTTCAAGTTTTGAATATGTTTCCCTAACTCCCACTGGCAATCTTGTGTTACTTTTGCAATGTCTGACCTTATAATGTAAGACCAGTCGCTCCTCTGAAAATCTTTGACTTTGAGAGCTGCTGTGAGAATTGACTCTTTTATTGTATAGGTACGGAAATTTACAAAACATTTTACTCAGTGTATCTCTTTTTGGGTTTCTCCTGAATGGGCCCCGACGGACTTTTTGGATGTCGTGTTTCAAATCAAAAGCAGTGGTTTCCGGCATAGTTTCTTTGAACAAGTCTATACCAAAGCCTTTTAAATTTCGCCCTTCGGGGGGCGTGGTCAAGATGGCGGCGGAGTAGCACCGTTTCTCCGGGCTCCGCTCGCTGTGACCGATAGCTTGGCTTCCATCAGCAGCCTTGGGACCGGTGAAGTGCTGGAAAGCGAGCTCACGGCGTCTGGAGCACAGGAGGGGTGCTCTGTCCGGAGATCAAGACTTGACACCAGGTCTACGCAGCGCCATCGTCATCGGGAGACCCGCGGCTGAGGAGACGGTGCTCCCGCGGAGGCCGCAGCGAGGAGCAGGCCGTTGGAGAGGCGCGGTGCCTGCGCACTGAGCTGCGGTGGCTGCTCGCGGGGCTGCGGCGTGCTCCTTGCGACGAGAAGCGCCTCAAAGGGGCATTGAGCCCGCCAGCCACGGGGAGCGTCCAGATCCTCTGGGGATCCTGCAGTGGAGCCAGGGCCCACGAGGCGGTGAGCGGGGTGCGGCCTAGTGATAGCGCTGTCGGAGGTGGCGCGATCCCGACGGCGCAGGAAGCCCTTACCAGCGAGTGCGGCAGAATCGTCCTCCAGCCGTGAACTGGAGCGGGGCAGCGGTGACACGCGGCCCCTCAGGAGGAGCTCTGCGGCAGGGCTCCCACGCTGAGGAGGCAGGCCCGTCGAGGTGTGGCCCTGAGGGGGCTTGTTGGACTAGTGCGGCCCTCGTTGTACGCAGTGAGTGGGGGACCCTCACAGCGGTGAAGGTGAGAGACACGAGGTGGCAGTCCCAGGGACCCAGTTTGGACTCAGCCCCCCAGCGTAGGCTTGGTAGTCCCTGAGGCCTCAGGGTACCGGAGCCCAGGACCGTGTGGTGCGGAGTGCAGGTGAGGCCTGGGGGCGGCGACGGGCGGGGGTGGAGCAGACCCGGGGCTTGTCCTGTGCAGGGCCTGCGGCGTTACCCCCCCCGCCTCTACAGCGACTAGGGGCGCCCCAACACTGCGTCGGTGGCTCTACCCTTGCCACATACTTGGGTTCACAACTTGCAGACAAGAGACAGGAGCGAGGGAACAGAGGGGCCCCCCCATTAGGATCACAGGTTCGGAAGCGCCGCTGGGATCCTGCAGCTCGGATCAGCAGTAGCGCTGCGCCACTACGACAGGGCCTGGGGTCTAATTTGAAGCCGCATTGGGAGGCCTGAAGGCCTGCTGCAAGACACGACCCCGACTACTTAGCTGCTTCGAGTACCCCGGCGCCCTCCCTGCGCTACGAGCACGGGTTGTATTGCTCACTTCCCACATCGCGCCACCCCAGGGGTGCAGGCCCAGATTGGTCCCCTCAGCGGCGAAGCGGCCTAGGCTGACCTTCTCGGGCGCCTACGTGATTGGGGGACCGGCCCGCTTCTACCAGACCTACAGCCATGTCCACGCAGCGGACCAAGAAAGACACTGTGAGCAAGGAAAATATGATTAAGGACATGCTTCAGAAAACAGGCGGGAAGAAGGTGGGGGGACCCGGAACTGATCCTACGGGGTCTCAACTGAGCGAGGGAGCGGTGGACCCGGCCGCGGGACATACTGCAGATCCGATCACGAAGGGCTTTTTGAGCAGCTGTTCAGCTCGCTCAGAGAGGACTTTGCGGGTCTGCGTCAAGAAATGGCCTCCGACATAAAGCAGCTATGCACAGATCTCTGAGCAGGCCAGAGAGCTGATCGATCTTTGCGAGCGAAATGAAGAGCTTTACTTCAAACTGGAAGATTTGGAAAACCGTTTGCGGCGCTCCAACATACGCATTAAAGGCGTGCTGCTTCAAGCGGACGGCGGCAAGCTGGAGGACTGGTTCTATGCCTTTTTAAACACATGGCCCCAGAGTTGAGGGACAAGGAGATCACGTTGGGCCGCACTCATCGTGCCGGACGACCCGCCTCTGGCCCCGGCCAACCCCAAGACATCCTTACTTGCCTGCACTCCTACAGGCAGAAGGAGATTATTATGGCCGCCACACATGATCGCGCAATGGTGGAATTCGAGGGTCTCCAGGTGGGAGATTTTCAAGATCTCTCGCCCCTCACCCTTCAGAGGCGCAAAGAGCTTCGGCCAGCTACGACCTTCCTCCGCGAGCAGGGCATTCGCTACAGGTGGGGGCACCCGTTTAGACTGTCCTTCGTCTGGAATAAAGAAACACACGGGGTGCAGAATCTACAGGAGGCGAGGGCCGTACTGGGCGATGCCCTGGCAGTAGCCGACGACTCCGATGCGACGGAAGGAGGTCCATCATCGGGGAAGCCATGGAGAGCGGGCATGAGGCGAGGCCCTAGGAGGGGCACCCAGGCGAAACCTTCAGAGGAAGAGCGACAAAAGGAAAGAGCGGCCCTGTTGCGACAGATGCAAGACCGGGAGGGCGCCGGTGAACAGGCCACTGAATGATCTTTGATGTAGTTCTCCGGTGACCTGGTGATAGGAGGTTAGGTCCGAGTTCCGAAGTTGGGGATGTCGGTCCTGGTGGGTGGAGCCCCACCTCCAGAGTGGTGATGACCGTCCGTCAGACTCATGGACCCTTGCACGTTGGTGCGATTTGTTCTTGTTGGAAGACGTTATTGATGTCTCATTGTGCTTTTCACCTTCTCTCTTTTCTCTTTCTTTTTCTCTCTTCCCCTTTCTTTTCTTTCTCTACCCACGAGAGATCTGCAGCCCTTCCACGGACAGGTAGGGTGACCTTTCGATATTGGAGGCTAAGGGTGGCACGAGGGACCAGAGGGATCCGGGCACCACGGGGCGGGAGACAGGGCCGCGGCAGTTGTGGGGGGAGCTTTGCATGTGGATCTTCCTTGCCTCTTCCCTGGAGGGCAGCGCTGGATGCTCAGCCTGGCGCCCGAGTCCTATACACTCACACACACTTCGGACTTGCTCCGTCATGCTGAGGGGAGACGGTGAGGTTCTGCGGGAGGGGGCTGAAGGAATTGGGGGGCTGTCCGGTGGTGGGATGCAGGTGGGTGGGAGCAGGTACCCTGTTGCTGCTGGTTATGTGCGCGAGGCGCTTGACAAGTGCGCATTCATACACCTCCACTACACACCATGACAAAACTTAAAGTGATTATTATGAGATTCAATGTTCGGGGCCTTAATTCCCCTGTAAAGCGGCGCGCCCTACTTGCCTTGTTGAAGGATGCTCAATGCGATATTTGTCTCTTACAAGAGACCCACCTCATGCGGGCCGACTGGAAGAGGCTTAGGTCCAAATGGTTCAACAGACAGTACTTCTCCTCTGGGCCAGGGAAAGAAGGCGGGGTGGCGATCCTCCTCGCCACACACTTTCAGGGGACTGTAATGGGGATCCACACAGAGGTGGCTGGCCGCATCTTGGCCTTACGGGTGTTAATAGGAGAGCGTGTCCACACGATTGCCTCGGTCTATAGCCCCAATGACCATCAGGAGGCCTTTTTACGGGATGCGGTCAGCCTGCTCCTGGAGTCTCCCGACGAAGACTTAGTAAATCGGTGGAGATTTTAATTTAGTCCCGGATGCACGATTGGACAGGTCAGCGCTTAGGGTGGGACATTCGGGATCGATCTCCGAAGCGATGCTTCAAAGATTGGGGGAGGCTGGTCTTACCAATGCCTGGCGTCATCGCTTTCCGTCGGCCCGGGAATACACTTTTTTCTCGGGAGTGCACCAAACGTACGCTCGCATAGATCTCTTCTGGACCTCGCCCAGAGTCACAGCGTCCACTGAGGATGTATTTATTGGGGCGGCGGCGCTTTCCGACCATTCCCCGATCGTTTTAACGCTACTCCTCCCTGGAGGCTCGCCCCGGCAGGGTTCGTGGCATTTGAATCACAAACTACTCACGACGCCAATGTTACTGCACTGCGGGGCACAATTAAAGCCAACTTGGAGGTGAATGACACGGGTTCGATCGGGGTAGATATGCTCTGGGATGCCCTGAAGGCGGTCCTCCATGGCCGATGTATCGATATCGTGGCGGGCCTGAACAAGGACCGTAGTGCCAAGCGGGGGGAGCTGGAGAACCAAATCAAGGAGCTGGAGGGGTCCATCAATGCACAGGGGCGGTCCAAACACGGCGCCTACTTATGACGGCGCGGAAGCAGCTAAGGGCGCTTGACCTCGATCGCGCAGAATACTCCCTGCTCCGCACTAGGCAGCGATACTACGAGGGGGGGAACAAGGCTGGGAAACTCCTGGCTCACGCTCTTCGGGCCGAGACGGCGGCGCGTCGGGTCGCGGCTATTAGGGATGGCCGAGGAGAGATCCTTAGGGCGGATAAGGACATTGCGGCCGAGTTTGAGGCTTTCTACACTGCGCTGTATACAGCCGAACACCTGGACTCTCATGTGGCCGTGGAGTACACGCAAGCTGCTTCGGTGACTCCGCTCCTGGAATCAGCAGCGACCAGCTTGGAGGCGGATATCAGGTCGGCTGAGGTCCTGCGGGCCATTCAGGGACTTCCCTTTGGGAAGGCCCCCGGCGAAGATGGCTTTCCGGTCGATTTCTATAAAATCTTCGCTCCAGACCTTGCCCCTCTCCTGGCGCGCCTGTTCAATACCTTTAGCTCGACGGGATTGCTGGCCCCATCGATGTACATGGCTGAGGTAGTGGTCATCCCCAAACCGGGGAAGGACCCCCAAGAGTGCGCCTCATACCGCCCCATCTCTCTGCTTAATGTTCATCTGAAGATCTTCACCAGCATCTTGGCATCCTGGCTCGCTCCTCATATGCAGGGCCTGGTGGACCCGGACCAGTCAGGATTTATCCTGGATCGCAATTGTGGCGATGGTACCCGCTGATTGGGTCACCTCTTGGACAAGACGCAGCGCACCCAGACCCTGGCGACACTTATATCAGTGAATGCCGAAAAGGCCTTCGACCGGGTCCATTGGCCTTATTTGCATCAAGTCCTCTGCCGGTTTGGGTTAGGGGAGAGATTCAGGAATTGGGTGAACTGCGTCTACCATAGTCCGCAAGCCCGCATCCGGGTCAATGGGGTGGTATCCAGTCCCTTTCGGATCGAGCGGGGTACGAGGCAGGGGTGTCCCCTCTCCTGTTCGCGCTCTACATGGAGCCTTTTGCGGCAAGGGTCCGCCACCTGCCCACGGTCACCGGGATCCGGGATCCGGATGGGAGACAGGGAGCACAAGATTTCGCTATATGCACACGATGTGTTGCTTTTTTTAACGCACCCCTTGCTGTCTCTTCCCCCTTTGTTGGAGGAGATCGGTGTCTTCAGTGCTGTGTCGGGATTTAAAATCAGCCTGAACAAGACCCAAGCACTGAGCCTTACGTTGCCGGCCGCGGACCAATGCCAGCTAATTGTACACTTCCCATTTACCTGGGCCACTAGCGGCATCACATACCTGGGGATCCGGGTTTTTTCGACCACCGCAAAGATTGCCCAGGTGAACTACCCGGAGATATTGGCTAAGGTTCGTCACGAATTGAACAGTTGGAAGAAACATGCCCTCTCCTGGCTGGGCAAGATAGCGGCCGTTAAGATGACGATCCTGCCCCGTATTCTCTATATAATGCAGACCCTCCCCCTATGTCCGCCGCCCACGATCTTGGCCCAATTACAGCACCTGCTCGACGGATTCATCTAGGGGGGGGTAAGAAAGCGCGTATGGCACGTCATCTCACGTATCTGAGCCAGGAGGAGGGGGGACTCGGGGTCCCACATCTAGGACGCTACTATGAGGCAGCGCAACTACGCTGGATGGTGGAATGGTATCAGCTAGAATCAGAAAAGCACTGGTGCTTCATGGATAGGGGTGTGGCTGGCATCCACATTTGAAAGGTTCCCTGGCTTCCCAAACGTCATTGCCCGCTGGGCGCATACATCTACCCGGTCCTGCGCTCCACGATGAAGGTGTGGGACAAGGTACAGGAGAGATGTCGACTGTCCACCGCTGTATCTCCCTTGACCCCTTTTATTGGTAATCCGGACTTTCCCCCAGCGCTTGTAGGGAACGCATACTTAAAATGGCAGGAAGCAAACTGTAAGCACCTGGGCGACCTCTTTGATTTGCAGGGCATCATGGACTTTCCCCAACTGGTTGAGGTCTACGGGATCCCTAAAGAAGCTTACTGGCAGTACCTGGCACTGCGCCATTGGGTCACACAGCCTCAAGTTCGCGTCCACGCAGGTCGGCTCCTCACTAAGTTTGAGATTTGGTATGTCACCCGCACGTCCAATAAACGCCTCTTGTCAGATATTTATGGTTTCCTCAACAATGCTAAGAACCCCGCTAAATACCCAGCGCAGCGTAGGTGGGAATCGGAACTGGGGCGAGAGTTTTCCCTGAAGGAGTGGGCGGACATCGTACACAGAGCTCGGGCCTCATCGTGCAGTACCTCGGGGAAGGAGATGCTCCTAAAAATTGCGCGCTATTGGTATTATACCCCGGCACGTGTCGCCCAGTGGAGGCCACGCAGCAGCGATCTTTGTTGGCGCAAATGCGGCCAGTCAGGCACTCTGTCCCACATCCTATGGCACTGCCCCAAGATACAAGCCTACTGGGACGCTATCCTACCTTTGGTTGACCACATATACCAGACAAAACTTCCCAGATTCCCCAGTTACATTCTGCTGGGGCTTCCAAACCCACTCACGTACCCTCTCCGTTCCTGCAGGGGGAGGGCAATCACCCTGGCCCTTGGGGCAGCTAAGCAGGATCTCCTAGCCAAGTGGGGCACGGAGGACATCCCAACTAAGTTAGATTGGTTGCATAGATTGTGGGAAGTGGTGGGGATGGAAAGGATCACCGCCGGGATTAACCGCACGTTGCCTAAATTTGATAAGACTTGGGGGTCCACTGTGGCATATTTATCCTCTGAGTTCTTCGAACTCACCTGCCCCCGCTAGTTAAGGGTCCTGCGGTTTCCCACTGCTCCCCTCGCTGATGTGCTGCCGCCCCAAGAGGAGATGCCAACGCACGAGGCCTAGATCCCTACCATGTCGTACATTGGGTTGTGGGTAGATCTCTGTCAGTATTCTCTCTCGGTCTTCTCAAGTCCTTCTCTGCCTTCTCTTATTCATCCCTGTCTTTCCTCTCTTTATAACTTCACTGATGCTTACACTGTTCCCCGCCGGCCAGTGGTTGTAGGTGGGCGCGTGGATAATGCTTGCAAAAATTCAATAAAATGATTTAAACCATAAATTTCCCCCTTCTGCTCCCTCTGGAATATTTAACAACCTTAGGTTGTTTCTTCTACAGTTATTTTCTAATGACTCCAACTTATCTAAGCTCTTTGTCTCCAGCTTTTAAGACTTGAATTTCCTTGTGATTGGATTTGACCTCCTCCTGCAGTACCCCAAGTGAGGCTTCCATCGTAGATATTCTTTCTGTGACATCTGCCATTTTAATCTCAAGGTTCTCACAGGCCTCCTGAATTTTTGCTTGATTTGTTTCAGAAATTGCAAACTTTTCTTTAAGGTCTTTAATGTCTCTAGAGAGTGAGAGCAGTAGGGAGCCCCTGTCTAAAATCTCTGTGCTGTTAGATGAAGTTGCACCTTCCATACAAGAGGACATTTGTGTCCACCCCACGGTCAGGTTATCTTCAGAGAGTGCCGAGAAATGATTTGAAGGAGGGAAATCCAACCTTAGCTGGTTCTAGGAGGGAGACCTGAGGAAGCTTGGTTGAGACTGTACTCTCTATTAGATTTGTAGAATTTGAAGTAGGTGTTTTACCCTGAAGTTCAGTCAGTCCCTCTTATTTAAAAATAGGACCTTAATGATGGCGTGATTTCAAATTTACCTCCTAAAGTTCTGGTGTTTCTCAGGGTCCCTAACTGTTTATCTGCTTGGGATATTGTCTGTGTACAGGTGTTTGTGTGTACAAGAATGGAGGGAGAGATATCTGCTCTGTTTGTACTTTGGTCTTTGTTATGTTCCGCCACACCCTGGATTTGCAATGGCTCCAACCCAGCGTTCCTCAAAGAATATCTGTTTTTACCTGTGACTGCAACGGCTTCTGCAGCAGTTATTTCTGCCACACTGACCAGTTGTTTCCCTTTTTTCTTATCTCCAGCTTTCCTCGCCTGAGTAGCTGATCTCCCCACGGGTTTAGTGCTGGTTTTTTTTTTTTGGCCCTGGCCCCCCCTTTTTGAGGTTATAGGCTTGGAGCACGTCTCCTCCTCTTCCTCCTCCTCGCCTCCGAACGTGCACTGTGGCTCCCGTGGGCCTGTGCTGTCTCTGCCGATTGCTGCTGCTGCAGAGCCCCGGAAGCCAATACGGGCGGCCGCCCACCGATCTCGCCGCAACAATGGAGAACCTGGAGCTGCCAGCACACAGACTCCATACTTGACCGTGCGATCCAGATAAGGGCCCATAAAGCTCCAACCAGGGGTACGATTCAGTGAGGGTTTACTAGTATTGGGAATTAGCTTGAGTTAACTCATGCTACATACTGCATGTGTGCCGAAGTGAGCAGAGCTCACTACCAACGCTATAGCTGGCCACCATGTTCCCCCTGCACGTCCGATATATACGCAAGTACTTGCTAAAATGCTAGATAGCATGCTAGGAGACATTGTACATGAAAATCAAAAAGGCTTCATGAAGCATAGGCAGCTTCACGACTTAACTCAGGACTTGGTAAGTGAGATTGATGTAGCCGTAGCAACAAAGATTCCCCTAACCATCATTATGGTGGATGCCGCAAAAGCTTTCGATAATGTCAGCTGGCCTTATTTGTATGAAGTAATTAAGCAAAATGGATTAGGGATAACTTCCTCACCGCAATAAGATCTATATATAAAACTCCAACAGCAAGGATATTGGTCAACGGGTCTCTTACATCAAAATTTTGCATAGGCAGGGGTACCCGGGTAGGGATGCCCATTGTCGTCCTTGCTAGTTTAACATATATATAGAACCATTGGCAAGAAGAATAAGGGCAGATCAGAAAATCTTGCCCTTTCAATATTTAGACTGGGTTAAAAAAGAAGCGTTAAACGATGATGATCTTATAATCTACACACATAACTGGAAAGCATCTTTACCAATAATAATGGAATTAATGGGTGACTTTGGGAGAAATTCCGTGTATCTAGTTAATGAGGCTCAAACTGAGATCATGACCTAGAATGACTCATCGGACTCCTTGCTAAGATAGTCAGAAATCAGATACTTGGGGGTAAGCGTGGTTAAAGATTTTGATAAAATGGTGTACATAAACTTTAAAAGAATCTTGTTGGAAACTAAAAAGCTTCTACATTTATGGGCTCATTTACCTCTCCCTATTTTAGGGAGAACAAATATAGTTAAAATGATGATCCTTCCAAAGTTTACTTTCATTTTTAATACTCTACCATTGCACTTTAAAACAGAATGGTTTAGAAAGCTACAAGGAGAATTAAGTAGCTTTATATGGAGGAATAAGAGTATACAAATAGCGTGGAAAAAACTCCGGAAAAGAAAATAGATGGAGGGACAGCACTCCCAGACTTTCAACTATGTTATTGGGCCTTTTTTTTTAAAAACACAAGACAGCTGCTAATGGATAATAGTCAACACATTTCATTTCGACTGTTAACAAAAAACCTTCCGGATTTCTATTCAAATTTGGCCACCCCAAGTACTTTAAAATATCAAATTCAAAGTCTTAATTGCAGCTTGTAAACTATGGATTCAAGTCAAAAGGATTCTCGAAATTCCCTATTACTGCAGCAATGCCCCAATATGGAAATGAGACCCCCCAGTGTTTAAAGATACTTTAGCTAACCCATTGTAAACTGCGGGTTTGGTAAGCTGGGGTCAGCTATTTGAACAAGGATACTTGGTGTCATGGGATTCCTTAGCAAAGAGTACGAACTACAGTTTATCCAGATTTTAATATTGTCAGTTAGTAAGCCGGTCCCATGAACAATCCAATATCAGGCTTAAAACAGAATAGGAGGAAGAGATATAGAGAAATCAAGCCTACACAAAAGAGGTGTCCAAGTGGTACTCTGCTTTGGTTCTAGGTAAAGATGGCCCCCCAACTCTACCAGAGGAGATCTGGAAGGTGGACCTGCCGGGACTCGACATTCTACATTTATGGCAAGTGTCTATGTCTACACTTTGGGTAACGGTGAGATCTGCACCCCTTAGGGGGAACCATCTGTTTACATTATATAGGGTGTATTGGTCCCCTAAGAAGCTCTCAAAGATGGAAGGAAGTAAGAAGAGGTTCTGCCCTAAATGTACGCTAGAGAACATGGACGATGTTCATCTACTATGGCAGTGTCCAGCCATCCAACTCGTCTGGGTAAATGTATTACAGGAATCTTCAGGGAGAACATAGGAGGTAAGCCTTGATTTGATCATTTTGGGGATTTTAGCTGCTGAGGGGGCCTCACACAAACTAGGGAAATCTCGTGCCCAACTGCTTTTTAATCTGATAATTATTGCACGAAGAGAAATATGCATAAAGTGGGTCTCCTCCATTCCACCCTCTTGCTCTGAATGGGTGGATTATGCTAAACACATTGGCAGGCTGGACTGCTCTAATGGTTCATTAAAAAGAAAGAAAATGTGGGATCCCCTACATTCTAATACTGGGTTAAGTTAAATGTAATACAGTTGGTTGACTTGAAGTCCCTATGACCAGATTTATATACATATTGCACTAATATACCCATAAAAGTCTAAGGATTAAGACAAACTTCAACAGTTGAGTAGGATGGTGATGGATGTCACAAACTCCCCCACAAATGGATTGAAGGAGGCGCAACAAGGAGACTAATCCATCATTGGCCCTGTTGCACTCCCAGGTCGCTACCAGGGTTTGTTTCCTGCCTATGTCATATATGAGGACTTTAAAAAATATATATCACAGCATGAAATAATAAGAGTAACAATAAAGAAAAAACAAGAACTCTATTTGAATGCTTTTATTGATGTCATTAAGCATACAGATATAGGTATATAAGAAAACCTTTTAATTTACAATAATTGTTGGGTACTCGCACCCCCTCATTTGTACACGTCATGTGACACAGGAATGGAGGGACTTGCCTGTAGAAGGGATTAGAGAGTGTCAATATAACCAGCAGCACACAAATAAGGCAACAGGTGTGGAACTTGGATACTGGGACCCATATACGCATTGAACTAAAAGGTATAATACACCCCATGACTTTCTACTATTGCTATTATATGTGCAGAGGAAGAACACATCGATTTCAATGATATTAAATTCTCCTGCAAAGCTTGGGGGCAGAAAACTCTATTAAATTGTTAAGAAGCCTCCAAAATACATTTGGGTCATCAATGTTAGGGCCTTAAAAGAATCTAATGTGCACTTTATCTACTGAACTTTGATAAGGGCAACTGTGCATCTCCTAACATGATCAGGTTTTGCCTGCACCAACTTTTCTCTATGTGATGTAGCAATTAAAATTGCTTAGTGTTTCAGGACTAGGTGGGGCATCAATCAATCAATCAGTCAATCAATCAGGATTTGTAGAGCGGGGCTGCTTTACCCGTGAGGGTCTCGAGGCGTTGTGGGATCATGCTGCAGAATCAAGCTGCCAGTTCCTATTGGTTGAACATCCAGGTCTTGAGGTCCTTCCTTAACTGCTGGAGCAAAGGTGAGGCTCAAGGTGCAGGGAGAGGGAGTTCTAGGTGGGAGAAGGAGCGGCCTACGCAGTTTGCCCACAAGATGCGCAGGCCAGGTAGAGGGATCCGGAACAGAGTTCCCTGGTCGGTTGGTGGTAATTCACTCGTTTGCTGAGGAAGCCCGTCCTTCATTGTGTAGTGCCTTGTAAGGGTGGGTGAGCAGCTTGGACTGGCATCTCTTAGTGACTGGTAGCCAATGGAGTGAGGTGAGGCGTGACGTGTGTCTGTTTGGGGAGGTCGACGATGAGTCTGGCTGCTGTGTCCTGGATGGTCTGGCGATTCCTCAGGAGTTGGGTGGTGATTCCTACATAGAGGGAGTTGCCATTGTCGAATCTGCTGGTGATGAGAGCTTGCGTGACAGATCGCCTGGTGCTGGGTGGGAGCCATCTGAAGACCTTCCTGAGCATTAGGAGGGTGAGGAAACAAGTGGAGGAGATGGCGCTGACCTGCTTCTTCATGGATAACTGGCTACTATCAAGGATGATGCCGAGGTTGCAGGTGTGTTCAGTGGTTTTGGGCCCAGCTCGGGTGGCTATCATTCGTTGTTCCAGAGGGTGTCCTCGCCTTTCCCGAAGATGAGTACTTCTGTCTTGTCTGTGTTGAGTTTGAGACAGTTGTTGCTCATCCAGATGGCCACATCTTTCATGCATCTTTGGAACTTGTCTTTGATGGTCGTTGGGTCGCTGGTCAGGAAGAGGATGAGTTGGGTGTCGTCTGCGTAGGAGATGATATTGAGTCCATGGCAACTGACGATGTTGGCCAGGTGCATTTTACATATATATGTTGAAGAGGGTAGGGCTGAGGGATGAGCCTTGAGGCATATGTCTTTTATAAACCATCTGCCTCAAAAATCAACAGCTCAGCCTGGGAAAGATGCCTCTCCTGGCACTAATGGCAAGAACAAGGTAGAACCTATCAAGCAAGGTATTCAAGGTCACCAAGAGAAACACCTGGACCAATCAACTCACAGCAGCACTACCACACCCTTTTTTAATCAAATATTTCAAAGAGGAGGAATGACAATAATAGTGAAGCCTTGCCCTCTCCATCCCTATAACCCAATTGCAGTTGACATCACAAACCTTAGCAATTCTCCATTCAGACACTGCTTTGTTCCACATCGAATTAAACATGCAGTGATCGACCCCCATTTTGAAAAAAACTCAGTTGGTCCCAAACACCACTCTGTTCATTGTATATCTTTAAACTGCTTTTCCCAAGTAAGATTATGGGAAAAGGCTAAAAAAAAAACAACAAAAGGTTTACTGGGAAGCACACCGCAAACTACAAGTATCTGCAAAAGGAATGGAATCCATCAATCAATCCAAATTTGCAGAGCGCGGCTAATCACCCATGAGGGTATCCAGGCGCTGACAGCACATATTCCTAATCATTCTTAATAATTCTTCAGGAAGCCCCTCCCAGTCCTGGATGAAAAACAACCAGCAATCCTCAACTTGTCAGTAGATTATACCTTGCTTGGACATAATATTCAGCTCATTTTATTACAAAGACAAGCCAGGGCCTCAGCACATGTTTGGAATGGGGCAATTCCTTCTTTGGGAACTAGTTTAGATTTGCTTAGAATCTAGAAGAAAGAAAAGGAGCAGTTGCTGTCCCACTTCCGAAGTAAGTTCAATATGTGAGAATCCTGGTAGTACTGTTCTAAGTAGGTACAATCTTCGCAACTCAAGAACATGCGCAGTGGTCATAGGAACCAATTTCCTGCTCTGCATGAGGAACAAAGTCATCATGTTACTTCTGTTAGACCACTGGATGGGACCAACCAGATCTCCAACTCTCTCCAGATTTGACTGCTATAGCAGAATAAAGCTTAGCCTGGCCACAGCTCATAAACAAATACTTTAGAAGATCTAGAACAGGGCAGCTAGTATTCTTCTAAATCTAAGATGGTTGACAACATCTCTTCTGTCCTGGTGTCTCTATAGGCTAACGGTCCGACCAGTGATCTGTGCTTCATACACAAGGTCAAGTAAGCAAACCCTCGGAGGGGTAGAATGCATGAAGTTTGATTTTTGCAAGTCAAACAATGGCTGCTGTCAGCCACTATTCCAAAGGTTGTCATCTAGCTAGATAAAATAACCATATATTTTTAAGTGGTGCAGAGGGGCTGAACAGCAGCATCAAGTAAATACTCTGGCGACTTGGTTTCACGTTGCAAATGCCCATGCCATGTTGAATCACTGTAGAATGTGTTTTTTTAGTTACAGAAGTTTTTACTATCCATACAGGCATGTTCACATTTATGCAGTACAAGCAGCTCCTAGCTTTAACTGTGAGAGGGGGAGAGGATAAGAAATGGTACTGGTCTGGTGCACAATTGTGTATTAGATAGCAGAGAAGCAGGAAGATTGCTATCTGTCCTCCTGTACCCAAGCCAGCACCTGGGCTCTTAGGAAAGGCCTAGACACCAGCATGCATGAGGCCTGGGCCCAGCTGCAACAGCACAGCCTCAGTCTCAGTGTGGTTGCTAAGCCGGAGGTGATGTAGCTTCGAAATCAGGAATAATTAGGCTGATGCTGACCAGTTGAGGTATTGTGAATGGGTGCATGTTTAGAAGGGAATGGAATGTGTACTGTAGGCAGAGGGCAAGAGAAAATAGGCATGTGGCATGAATGTCTGCTTTACATTTTGAGCCCTATTTGGACAGTTTACAAAAAATGCCTGCCCTGAATGTAAAAATTACATTCATAAACTGGATACTTCCAACGAGCCCAGCATTATGTTCTTTACGTAAAGAGCAGAAAACCATCTTGCCGATGTTACATATTGAAGAAACATTTTGATAATGTATGCTTTACATTCCATGGCAGAGTGAAACATGTAATGCCAGTGCATGCACTTCTTACAGGGGCATTGTGTAAATAGAAGCTGTCCTGGAAGCTTTACCTAGGACCCTAAACAGTAACCTATCTTGAACACTGAACACCACAAAGCATTTTTTCCTGGCATATCAGTTATTAGTGACATAATACATTGTGGATTGGGATGTGGCCCGAGCAACTGCCAGTGGCTGAGATTAATTCAAGCTTTCCATCCATCGCCTTCTTGTTATTGCATTACTTTTAGTGAGGCACAGCGTATCAACAGAGCTTCTCCTCTTAAAGGAACACATTTGCTTGTGTAGCACGAAGCATTTCATATCGAGAGCACATCTTTGTCAAACAGATGCATGGTTATGCGACTACGGATATATAACGCTCCAGATGATTGTGGTAGACTCTGCTGTATTGGAATATTTTATTACTTTCGATTCAAAACTGAAAGGACAACCCACTGATTTGTACCTAATCATTTGAATGACTGTACTGTAAATTTCATAACCTGGCATCAATGTTTCCGAAATGTTCTTGGCCAAGAACTTCCACAAAACCACTTAGAGAGCAATTGTTGCAATTGTCCCATGGACCTTCCTGCAGTTGTCTCTTGGGGCAGTGTGGGGCTTGCACATGAAGTTTTGGCTTTCGCTACTTCCAGCTCCCAGTTTACTTCTACATGAGCCTGTGTGGAACAGAGGCCATAATATCTCCAAAATCTGCCTTTCCACAATGTTCCTGTCACGAAGCTGAGATCAAATCAGGATGCACTAATATGCCAGGGCAGAATGAGGCAAAAGAAATATGGCAGCACAGACAAAGTTTATCATGGGAGTCCAGCTCTGGAACAGCCTGGGCCTCACATTGAGATGCTGAATTTTTCAAAGAAGCATTTGGGCTAGGATTGCATTCTAATGCTCATCATTTGCCCTGCTATAGAGGGTCTCCTTAGCCACAATATGAAAGGACAGAAAGGTGTTGTCAGAAATGCGATTCCTGGTTCACTGAGGTATACATACACCCAGGCCAGGCAGGAACCACCACTCTACTCAGGGTAAGCTAAGTACAAACTAAAAGATAGTTTGTGCTCACCCTCGGGTAGCTTGGCACAGAGCGGTCAGGCATATCTCGATGGAATGCTGGCCGGCTACAGTACCCACCCTGGCCCCAGTGACCAAAGTACCTTTCCTGGTCGCAACTGCAAGATGCGTCGGGAGATGTGTCGATCCCACAGGCTGAGGATGCGTAAATTCTTCTCCACACAGTAATGGTGAAACGTCAGTTCTGAAGGCAAGACGCCGGGCTGAGATGAGTTGGTTCCGTAGAGCAATGCACCGGGTTTCTCCAAGCAGACAAGGGATGCTTAGAGAAACTCCAATTTCTCTGAGCTGCTGTGGCAGTGATGCACAGTTCTGATGTGTCGGTCTCTCGAGGCGCTGCGTTGGTTCCGATAGCAAAGCGTCGATTTTACTTCCGCAACCTGGTCGATGCGCCAGTTCCCCCACAAGCAGACAGGAGATGCGTTGATGTCCATGTTGCAAGTATCTGGATCCACTTCCAGTGAACTAGGCACATGAGCAGGGATAGAGACTTCGATATGACGGAGTCTCAAGCAACAGGAGGCAAGCCAACAAACCCTTGGAGCAAGCTCGGAGACAAGTCAGAGTTCAGCTCTCCTTCAGCAAAGTCAGAGAGCAGCAGGGAAAAAAACAGCAGCACAGTAGTTCTTCTGGCAGAACTTCAGTTGCAAGTCCAGTAGTGTCTGATTTTAGAGGGGTCAGAAACCCAGTACTTATACCCAAAAGTGCCTTTTAAGTGAGGCTGACTTCAAAGAGTGGTCTTTGAAGTACACAAGCATCCTTTCAAATCAGCCCCGTCTGCCAGTCTACCTATGGGGGGTAAATAAGCCCTTTGTGTACGGACAGGGCACGTGTGAGATCCTCCCTTCCATCTTGCCCAGGCAGGGCCATCAGAACACAGATGTATGTAGATGGGTACTCAGACACACCTAGTCTTCCTGTGTATTAAATGCCAAGCCGAAATGTCAGTAATCTGCACACACAGGCACTGCAGTGGCAGGCCTGAGACAGGTTTTGAAAGGTTACTTCAGTGGATGGCACAATCAGTGCTGTAAGCCCACTAGTAGCATTTAACGTAGAGGCCCTGGATATATGGTATACCAATCTACAAGGGACTTACAGGTAAATTAAATATACCAATCAAGTATACACCAATTTCACACATGTTTAGGGAAGAACCACATGCACTATAGCACTGGTCAGCAGTGATAAAGGGCTCAGAATCCTAAGGCCAACAAAATGATACAGCAAAAAAAAAGGAGGTAAAAAGCAAAAAGTAAGGGGGAAGGCCACTCTAAGCATGACTAGTCTAACAGGTGTACTAGAATTATCTATTTTTTTCTCTCCCCTCAAAATGACACCTTAGTTTTGGTAAGTAAATCTCATCCACCAGGGTTCCTGAGACAAATACACATATCCAAGGCAGACTGTATATGCAACTCAAATCCCAACAGAAGGCTTCCGTCAAAACCATTGAAGCGACGAAGACCACCATTTTCCCAATTATACCAAAAGATTGAAATAATTGAAACATCATCTTGGAGCAGTCAATGTCAAGGTGATGCACTCTACAAAGGCTGATTGAGACACTGAATTATCCACAAGGTTTTCATAATTAATTATTTTAGTATTAGAACCACCTCAATAAATAGCCAAAACTAACCCAGTGATCAAGAACATCACCTTTTTTGTAGGTCAACTGAATGCAACATTTGGAGTTATGGTGCACACAATAGTAGACAATGTCACTTACATTTTAATTTAGCTTGGGGATGTAAAGCCACATGGAGGCAAAAACTTGAAGGGAAAAAACTAATGAAAATAATTTACTCGAAGCAAATACTACCATCAGGAAAAAAATGCCAGTCCACTACTAATGTACAAATGAGTAGTAGAACAAACTAAACAACCAACAGGAGAGAATAGGGCCACATCAATTAAAAACTCCCCTTCTGTCACTTTCATCTCCATTAATGTCCACTGGCACAGAATAAGAGATGGAAAGGCCTCCTGTGCAACAGCGCTGGGAAATAGCAACCTTGGGATCACATTTTTCTCTACTAAGGAAATTAAGTCAATTAACATACATGTTAATATTAGTTATTCTGATCAGACAAAAAAGAAAAGTAACATAGCCCTTGGTCTTTTTTTTATTACCTCATATTCTGCTTTTCTGTTAGCTATTTTCTCACTAATCTCCTTTTCCTCTTCCATAAGCTTTGTAACCAGATCCTGTGCCAATTTTTTAGACTGATCTGCATCTAGTTTCTTTAGAAGGAGTAGGTCTTTCTCAGTCTCAGCATCCTTTACTTCATTCTTGGAGCATGAAAAAGTAAAAAAGCAAAATGAATGTGTAAAATAAATCTCAATTGGTACATTTTATTGAAGAGAAACAAATGTAGATCACCTGCCAGTGTTTTAATTCTTCTTGCAGTTGTTGTAGCTCCTCCACGCCCATATTTTCAATATTCAGCAGAAGCTTGATCTAAAGTGTAAATACATTTGTTACATACACAGATTTGAAGAAATCAAACTCCAAAAATTGGAATCCCCTCCATTCTGTGAAGCTACTACAAAAGGTAATAGGCATCAACCTCCAAAACATAGTATTGTTTGCAGCAAAGGTTAGGGCCCAATTCATACCAAAATCTATGTGCTGGGATTTCCGACTTCATAGTATTCACCAATTCCGGTTACAAGTCTCCAACAAGTAATAGTAGTCCCCAACCTCTTAAGTGTGACTCTAACAACAGAAATTATAATGCTAAAGTTACTACTAGTAATTGTACAACCAGATTACTGATCACATCTATAAGCTGAAACCTCAGCAGCTGAGGTAGATATTTGCTTCCACAATGGAAAACTCAGATTGGAAACATATAAGCCAACAGCACTAATCGGACTCAAATTATTCCAGCAAAGACTTAAAACCAGCACACACCCAAGGCTCTACCCTCTTCCCTTTGGGCCATGTGCCTTTCAGGGGGCTGTACTACAGCTCTAGCCATCAGAATGCAGTCCGTTCCATTCAAGAAGACGAGGAACTTCACTGAGGTGGCAGACCTTGTAAATACCTTTGCTGCTGATCATTACATGGAACTACATGGTCTTTCTCCATACATCCTCAGTGGAGTGGAGAAGGCAGCCATGTGGTATTTGTGGTGGAGGTGTGCACCATAGGAGCCCTGAGGACAAAGAGGGGCAGGGTGCCAGGAGGCAATGATGGAGAATTTCTCCAGGATTTATATGTGATAGTCTCTTCCTGGAGGCATGAGTGATTCCCATGTCAGTCTTTCCCCCATCAATGGATGTATCCTTTCCATAATGCTATGTGGCCTACCTGTTCAGGGAATCCAAATTTAAGGCAGGTAAGAAAATGTACCCCTACATTTCTATTCCACACTCATGTGACACTCTCCACCCACCCACAGTTTTTAACCCCCTTTTAGAAATTAGAATGACTAGAATTATCTTAATTCACTATTTTGTAATACAGTCCCCATTTCAAGGGCCTTAGTTGCAACAGCAGGATTAGGAATACCATCTGCTGTGGCAAGGTAACAACTAGACCACACATCTTAACTAACTAATTAACTAACACACACACCTTTTTTTAAAGCTTGGTTTTTAGCACTTCATTCCCCCATAACCTTCCACACCCTATTGAAACTACCTGACAACACAGCAGTTATGACACCTCTACCTTCCACAAAAACTCCCACACACCCACCTCTCAAACCTCAAAATTCCCTAATCTAATAACCATTTCTCCACCCCAACCTACAACCAGACTAACACCAATATGCGCTATGTGCCTGCTCCCATAATAGACCACGCCTATCCATCAAAGCACCATCACATCAAGACCAAAGAGAAACAAAAACTGAAATGCTTACGCTTCAATGTAAGATCCATGAACAAAAACCCCTTCAATATATTTGATCTGCACACACATGCAATGAAGCCACCTCACCTAAATTTGGAATCAACACAAATCGTATTGGTAAAATTGGAAGAAGTCTGGCTGTCATCCATAGAAAATAAAACCACTTAAAATAACACCACTGACAACTGTGTATCCGTGCTGACAAGAAGTCACGCCACTTCAACTTTCACTTGTTTCTTTCTCATAATATATATCCCACCACCCAGCAATGCATACTTTAAATATGTCTTACTTAATACAGTGACCAAGAACCATCTGCACCACGCAGTCTTATGTATTCTAGGAGATCCAAACATAGGTATCGCAACCAACCTTGAGCCCTTCAACCTCTAAACAATTGTTCTGCCCCAGCTCACTCTACTGAACACATCGTGGATGTCATATTATCCCAACCCCAACACCTCCCTCCCTATGGAACTGGCCATAGCGACAGACAACTGGAGTGACCACAATATCATTACCTTCAAGATCAACATACCCATCACCTATATTATTATTATTATTATCATCTCTCATCATTTTCTCTCTCTCCATGAAGAGCACGACCGAGTTTTCTCCCCTCCAGTTGGGTCTGAGCAATATTGCATCATGGATGCAATCAAACTACCTCAAACTCAACGGTGAGAAAACCGAAGTCCTCATACTCGGGAAAAACAAGGAACTTTGGGGTCCTCAACATTGGCCCTGTGAGATGGGTGCTCCTCCTTTACACTCCCGCCAAGTTCTCAACTTGGGCGTCACCATTGATGACTCGCTCAGTATGCACTCCCAAGCTGTCAAAGTAGCCACCACTTGTTTCACAATCCTGAAGTGGCTAAAAAAAGTCATCTGGATGCTACCTGAGCCCACTCAGAAAACTGTTGTCCATGCATTGATCACTTCAAGGCTTGACTACGGCAACGTTCTCTATTTGGGATCTAACAAGGAGGTGACTCGCAGGCTGCAGTTGGTCCAGAACTCCGCAGCAAGGCTTTTATGCCAGATCCCTAGAACCACCTCCATCTCTGGCCATCTACGAGACTTGCACTGGCTCAGGGTGGAGAACCGAATCAAGTTCAAAGCCCTGAGCTATATGTTTAAAATCAAAACAGGAGTTGCCCCTCAATACCTCCAATCACTGGTCCATCCATATGTCCCTCCTCGCAACCTCCGCTCATCCACTCAGGGGAAGTTTTTTGTCCCTAAAACTAAACTATCTCGGATGGGTGGAAGGTCATTCACATACTTAGGCCCCTCACTTTGGAATGCCCTTCCCTTAAGCTCTCCGAAACTAAACAAAATATATCAAATTTCGCAAATCATTGAAGACGTGGCTTTTCAACCAATAGCCTGCTGCCTTGCTAAACTCAGTCTCTGATCTGCTTTTGTGCCGGGAAACCCTTTTTGGGTAGCTGTCGCACATTATAAGTTTAATAATAATACTAATAATAATAATATCACCTAGAACACTATAAAGAAACAGACAAGCACCAACAATGAATGCTCATACAGACAATGGAAAAAATAAACCTCCAAAAACTCAACTCTCTTGAAAGAACCCCAATAAATATGCGATCACATTGCTTATAACCATCTACAACTGGATCCCCACTGCATTGAACAAATAGTAACAGATAAAGACCACATCAAGGGTTAACTATGAAAAACACCACAGGGTTAAATCCCAACATCAAAAGAATGAAAACAAAACTCAGCATACTACAATGGAAGTGGAGAAAATCAAGAGATGAAAAAGAGAAAAAAGTTTCTTTTTTAAATCACATGTCACTATAACAGAGCCTACAGAAGAGCCATCAGTACCACAAAAGACAACACTGATCCACATACATTACTCAAGCCAAATGCCCTTCTATGGAACTTCAGCAAACTAGAGTGCCAAAACACAGAAAAACCACAATTGCAAGACTTCTAAGTCAAAATCACCATGGAATTGGTCTCAATGATTAGAAAGATAGAAAATTATCTTAAAGCAAAACATAGACAACACTGCCCCAACACATTACCCAACCACCATAGAATGAGACATGAGCAATATTTCAAAACTAAATACTTTGGATACCCGTTCAGAAAAAGATCACTACATGATCATCACGAGCAGACCATTAGGGGCACCTTTAGATCAGACAACTCCAAAAAACTTTAAAGATACCTTCACACAGCCTGAGTAGGGGAAGTAGCGAAAAACTTACTTAAAAAGTCCCTGTAACTAGCTTTGAAAGAGCAGGGTTTACTCAACTTTCAAAATGTACAGAACAAAAGAACTTAAAATCAAACCAACAATGTAGCTCCAGACTAGGCAGAGGTACACTCAGCCATCATATCCATTTGGGATGACCTAAAATTCACAGTGAACAAGATCAGAGTGTTCACTCTATTGCTTCTCGACCTATTGGCGGCATCTGAGATTTTCAACTTCCACAAGCTTCTACAAAGAGTCTATGTTGGAATCTGTGAGAATGCTCTAGAAAGGATTGTTTCTTACCTCAGAAATAGGGGCCGATTACAATGTCGTTCGGAAGGGCTCCGGATGGGATTCGGTATTGCAGAATCTGATTCAGAACCCTTGTTTCCGAACGAATCGTACACATTTCCCGACGATCGATTACGATGCCCGGAAACCGTTCTGGCGGTCCGAATCGGTTCCGAAAGGCATTCGGACAGCCTGAGTCTTTCGGAGCTGAATCGTACACCTCTATGGACTTGGTTTCTGAACAAGCAATTACGATGACCTATTCGGACAACCGCTCCGATTCAGTCTGTCCGACACGAAACGGCTGTTAGAATCTGTCTTTGGGGACCCGTTGCGGGCCCCCCTTCGCCCGAAGGTGTCTGATTGGGGCCCGTGGGGGAACCCAAGGGACCCAGTTTCCCAGCCATGCACAATGTGGCAGGCACCATGGGGTGCCCGCCACACGGTGCAATTATTTCCCTAACCACCCCTTTTTTCAATGGAAGCCTGCAAACTCGTTAGGAACACAGACTCCCAGTGAAAACAATGCGAGTCCGACCGAATGATGTTGGGAAGCAGAGTGAACGGTCGTTCGGACTCGCACAACCCAATTCGTTCAGAAATGATTTCGAGACCGATTAGTTCGGAACAGTTTCCGAACGACATCGTAATTGGCCCCATAGTGTGACTTTTGACATCAGCTCTTCACACCCCATTCTGTGAAGTCCTTTAGGGGTCCATTATATCTTTTCTATTATTGCCTTTATTGTCACTATCTAAAATTTTGTTTACACTCATCCAAATGACCGGACATTTTGGAAAATACTGGACCGTGTCCAGATTTAGAAGAAAAAATTGTTGCTTGCTTCAGATAGAGTCATTTCAAGATGAAGCAATTTCTTGTGCCAGTCAGTCATGCTGGCCACCACCGAATTTTAGCCATGGACAGTGCACCATCTTCCTACCTACTGTTATTGGTGTGATGTGCAGTATATGTGGCCATTTTTCTACACTCATCTTTATTTACTTCACCTAAACATTTCCTCTAGTATCATTCTCATTTTGAGTGATGTGAGAAAGCATGGTGAGTACACATGCACCCGCAAGGAAACATGGGTGAGGAGTATGTAAAGCTCTTCTATGATGTTCGACATCTATACACTTTAATATTTCACACGTCTTCAGAAAAAAAGTGTACTTTATTATCACTGATAATACATGGGCAATGCCCTCCCTCATAAACTTGCCCTTCTGGAAGTCACTGATTGATGCTTTTTTGAAAGTCCCAGCACCTTTCACAAGCGCTCATTTAGACTAGGAACGCTAAAAGATACCATTCACTAGCTGGTAACATGTTGGAGGGTATCATATCCATAGGCATTTTATGCTAAGGAATCACTGGCACTTCAACCGGCCACAAACGCACAAATGGGATTTGGCACTAGCAGCACACTGATGGCATTCGTACACAAATTTCTCCACCATGGAGTTCATCTTGGACCACCAATAAGCGTATCTGTCCTTAGATTTGGTCATATTTAATTTCTTGGTGAAATCAACAGCTTTTTCCAGCATCACTTGATGATAGGCCTTGACATCAACATTACATGCTCCTGGGCATTCAGATTCAGTAGTATCCCCTGGCTTAGCTGATGTCACTATTTGTACAAGCTATCACACTTCTCGGCATTGTGCACCGTCCCCACCATTTTCTTTCCTTAAGCATCACTTTCATGCATAATTTACTTTCTATAGCAGTGTTGCTTCAACAATATTTTCCTGGATTAATATCCGCTTCTACAGGTTGACCCATACCCTTCCAAATTCTTTCTCAAACCCCTTAACTCCTGGCAGCGTCTTCAGAGATCCCGAGTCCCCCAAGACCCATGCAAGTCTCATCCAGTTTTATTTCACACATCTCTCCGGCAATACAATATTTTGTCTTCTTCTACCTCATTATTTCCTCCTTTTAGCTGCACTTTATTCATCCTATGCAGTCTGGCATAGCGTCCCCTTTTCCCTCAAGTCTACACACAGAGTTCCTCGTAAAACACAATTAAATTCAGGGAGATTTATTGAGTGAATTGTTACCCGAAGAGCTTCCCAGTGCTGGGTAGGTTAAGCTCTGATAATCAAATAAGTAGGTTTTCAGTTGTTTTCTAAAGCTAAGAAGGTTGTTAATTGATCTGAAAGTGAGAGGCAAGGCGTTCCAGAGCTTGGGGGCAATGAAGGCAAAGGAACGCCCACCCACATCCGGCCTTTTACACTAGGGATGCATAGCTGGTTCAGGCTGGTTGATTGAGGATGCAAAAGCCTGTCTTGTGTTTTGGTGCGGTGAGTCATGCACAACGCTTTGAACTGAATACTCTTGCTAATGGGTAGCCAGTGCAATGCAGTGAGTGCCAAAGAGGCAGACTGAGACTTTCGATACCCAAGAGGATCCGAGCCTCAGCGTTTTGAATTTCTTACAGTCTTTTAGTGACTGAAAGTGGGCTCCCTAAATAAATGGAGTTCCCGTAGTCAAGGTGAGATAGAATCAAGCCTTGAACCACCACTCTCCGAACAGCGACAGGTAGCCATCTAATTGTCTTTCTGAGAGTTCAAAGGAGCCTAAAACAGCTGGAGGGTAGCATAATGCCCAATGTGTGTCCCAAGTTCCCACACCTCACTTTTAATAGATTCCACATCCCTCTGCCCCCAAAATTGTGTAGCAGTACTTTCTAATTCCTTAAGGGTAAAAATATTTCTCCAACTTTGGCTGATAACCAGGAGTCAGAAATCATATTTCATTATTTTTAAGGTAACAGTGATTCACCTGCTGCAGACAAAAATGCAGGGGCTGTGACATGTTTGCTGCTGCCATTCTAACACTATATTGAAATAATGTAACTCAAACTAAAATAATAAGTTAAATAATAAGTTAAATAACAATAAGGTTTCAATATTCTTTATTGTACTAAACAAAAAGCCAGATATTAAAGCATAACAGAATGCTTCCAATCACTCATAATTATCCATTTCACCAGCCAAAATCTACATTTCTGTAAAAAGAGATATATCACACCGTTGGTATGCAATCTTTGAACTTTGAACAGTTTAGGAAACACTCAAACAAAAGGCAGATGCTTCCCTCAAACCTTCCATGCCCAAAATAACAAGTGATATGGACGTTATAAAACAATCCTGCACTAATTATAAAAGAAGCAGATAAAGCGAGTAACTTAGTTAGCAAACACCCACATGACTACTTTACTGAGGTGTACAGTCAACTTGCAGATGACACTGGTTATAAAAAGAAGTTTGACTTTATCCCCACTTCCAAAGTACTTCAAAACCTTCTTGAACATGTTTTACTAAAGTCCTTCTAACAGTGGAAAAAATAAATTAATCTCTTTTTTTTTACCATCCGAAAAGGGAAAGCTTTACCATGCTATAGGCTAGGATATAGATTCACAACCTCTGCTCATTCGTGACTTACCATCATACCTGAAAGAATATCAAGGATGTTCTGAATAGAGTAGAAAACATTGCTTGGCAAGAGAATCACTCTTTAGCTATCCTTGACATTGCAGCTTATTTATTTCAATCCATAATCAGGATGGCCTGGAAACAATCACAAGAGCATTAACAAATGGATCCGCACACGTCTGGATAGTCAACAAGACTATACTAGAAATGCTACACTTTTGTCTCAATACCAATGTTTTCATCTTTGAATAATTACATCTTTATCCAACAATGCAGGGCAATGATCAGAACCACATTTTCCCTGCCTGCATCACCCTGGGACAGACAAAGGGCGCTGGATTTGGTGAAAGCCCTTCATAGAATTCACATCCCATATGATGTACTGGGAAGAATTTACTGATTACATACTACCTACTAATCTGGCAAGGAGACCAAAGACTTATTCAAAAATATCATCCCCATGAACATGAATTAATTCAACATCCATCTCACATTACAAACTTCAAAAGTAGAAGAGAATTTCCTAGATCAAACAATCTACATACATGCTAATAAATTACAACTAAACTTCACAGAATACAGACAGGTGCCAGCACCATTCTGTAAGCCTCAAGCTGTCACCAATAATTGTCAGAAATATGTCAATGGGGGGGATATTGAGAAGCAGGAGACATTGCTGTAAAGGTGAAATATTTGAAATCAAAACCATAAAAAAAACAAAAAAACAATTGAACATATCTCCGACAATGGATATGACCAAAAATGTTTAGAAATAAACACAAAGGAAAGCAAAGGACTCAACAGATCAGATCTACTGAACAAATATGAAATCCCCAAAAGACTGCACAATAGGATTCACTACTAGACTTCACAATGGATCTCATTGTATCTGTGAAGATTTACAGTAACGCTTGTATCTCCTGATAGACAATCCACCTTTAACTGACATGAAAGACAGAGTAAGAGTTATA
The DNA here is from genome assembly GCA_963921515.1 of Calotriton arnoldi. Lineage (NCBI taxonomy): Eukaryota > Metazoa > Chordata > Amphibia > Caudata > Salamandridae > Calotriton > Calotriton arnoldi. The sequence goes on from CAWUFW010012532.1 coordinate 257,056, forward strand.
AATGATCATAAAACCTAAAGGACTTACTACGCCGGTCAGAGTTCATTGACAACTACAAACAATTACAATAATACTTTTAGAAACCATTAGGGTTCTTCACCTGTTGCAATTGTTCTGTGGGCATAATTCGATTCAATAAAAGAACAAATTTGATAGTTCCTAACCTGTAACAGCAGCTTAGTTGTAAAGATGATATCATGCTCTTGCCAAAAAAATATGTAGGAAGCACAATTCACTCTATATCAAAATAAAGATACAAGACCTTTACCTTAATATCCACAAATCGGATCCGAAATATCCTCCGTTTGAACACTACAACAAATTCCACGAACATCAGAGGACCTTTAAATTCCTTGCTGTAGACCATACTGAAAAAGTACTAGTGGAGCAGTGGCGGCTCCTCCACTAAGGCAGAGAAGCGTTGCCCCACTTATTTTCACAGTGAAAAAAAGGAAAAATAAAATGGATTATAACTTGACGTCATTATCATTTTATTTGTTCCTGCTGCAGCGTCTTGTCGGGCAGATCTGCTCTGCTAGAGCTGGGAATGGAGTAGTAGGCACTATGAAAATGCACATGAATGTTTGGCCGGCCCTCTCAGGCCGGCCAAACATTCATGAGCACTTTGCATGTTCTCCACCCAGCTGCATTACAGCCTGGGTGGAGAACATGCCCAGGCTCCCCCATTCCCTGGCTGAGCGACAAACCACAGCACTCAGACCAATCACAATGCTGCATTGCAGCGTTGTGATTGACTATAGGGAGCCTGGGTGCATCCTGCTTGCAGAGAAGAAGCCAGGAAGAGGACAAAGAGGACGGAGGAGAGGCGGCGGCCGGCGGGTAAGTAATTCCCCCCCATATCCCCCTCTTGCCCCCTCCCCGCCCTACTGCTGTTTTCCGGGAGCAGTCACCACTGTAGTGGAGGTGACAGAGAACTAACATTAAGGAAGAGACAAAGCACACAGTGGAAAATGGACGTAACAAGGAGACCAAAATCCACTACTGGCTCTACTAATTGCCATTCCTCAGTACTATCTTGAACCAAGAATTCAGGGAACTTTTTTGCAATACATTTCTACAAGAGGTTGATTTTGTATAAAGTTCACAAACCCTTTCAATATAGTACCAGAAAAAATATTTTAGCATGTCTTAAAAACTGTACAGTTTGCTCCATTTTACTATAACTAATATACTAATAACATGTGCTTGTATGAACAACCATGAATACTCTGACAAGAAAGCCATAAGCAGGTTTATTGGAACACTAAGGGACCAATTCACAAAAGCATTTAGGAGTACGGAAGTAGTACTACAGGAGTATTCTTTTACATACGTTTACATGCTTTTTTGACTCACCCTGGAATTTCCAATTCCCTATTGGAAAAAGCGCAAAGTGGCCAAGACCCTTTCTATTTGCACTAATTGCTTAGGAATAGTACCTGAATATTCACATTTTAGATGTGGGGCCAAATTCATAAAGACATGTAAAACTGCACAAAAGAGCACTTCAGAATTACTACTATATGTACTCCAAAATGCCTTTGCAAACATGCCACTATGTGTAGTTTTCGGACATCATAACTAATAAATGTATTAACTTGTTTACTAACACAATCATCAATATACAACATCCATTTATATTTTTAACATAAACATTCTTGGTTTCAAACTGATTTATCTGTACAACCATACATTCTTGAATATTGATGCTCAATTTGGTTTAACCTTTACTAAGTCCCTTTACTTTTACGAGCATGTTTACCAAGCACTTTCCACTTGGAAATCACACTTCAGAAAACATGACCGACCATTTCATAATACACAAGTTCTCTCGTTTACGCACATTTATGTGTGACTCACAACCACTGTACTCACTGGCTTAGCCAATATTTATTGAGGGGATATAAATTATAATCTACACCATAACCACCGGAACAGTTTTTCTTCTATATACTCTAAAGTTTGATATATTTTCAGCCTTCAGAAACCCTATGTCTTCACATCATTTAGGGAGAAACTTGCTGGTTGTACCATGGAATCATGCAAATTCAAGGTGGTTGATAAAGTAAAGACCACAACTAGAAACAAATAGGTTGGTGTGAGTTATCCTAAACAATGGGATGGAAAATGTATCTACTTTCTACCAATTTATTGGTAAAATAATTTCGGTGTCCATACACACATCGTGAACACACAACATAACGTATGGGGCCCGCCAAAAGGCTATGTAAATCATCCAACAGATTACAATATAATACCATAAAAAGTCAATTACAGTAGGGGCTTCAGGACTTGGGTCCTAGCCACATTATTACTCTTGCAGTTCTCAGTCAGACCTTACATGTGGATGGGGTGCCTCATGACTTAGACCCTCAAGACAGCTACTGAAAGGCCTTCTTCACCAGATAGTGCCAGAGTATGCACTGAGCATCAAATGATCCGCGGAAAAAGACTGTATCACTGCTGGTATGTCTGCTCTAGAACACAGAAGGGGGAACTTCATGACACGAATATTTGCTGCCTGACATATTATTTAGAACCTCCACTTTGCCATATACAGCAATCTGGGTGTTCACCATACTTTGCCAAAAGGATGCTACCTTCCAGAGCTCTAGGCTCATGTCCTTCCGACCCACCTCTGAGGACTGAACTCTTTTTCTCACTGAGGTCACTTCCGCTTCCACCACTGGCCCTCATTCTACTTGATCCTATTGATCTTCAAACTGCTACAACAATCTTTTCCACCCCTCCAACTTGTTCCTTATCACCCTACTATAACCATCATATATCCCTTTCCCCAGAGTACAGGCTCTATTGATAGGTCTCGGACCTCTTTATGATCCGTCTTCTGTTTCCCTTCACCTGTAAAACAGTCTTCCTTCAATTTCTGGAGTGTTTTTCCATCATAATAAAGTCCCCAAATGTAATATAGTTGATATGTAAGGTGGATTTTTAGAGCACTGCTTGTCACCCGCGACGGTATCCAGGCGCTGATGTAATTGTAATCCTCTGCCTTCATGTAAGAGGCCACACCCAGTGTGGGCCTCCTGGAGTAGCTGCTCCCCTCATAGGGATCTTCCATATCTGCCCAGTCAATACCTATCCAGGCGGACAGATCTCATCAATTAATCCTGCTCCTGGTTATATTGGTCTTTTCCAGAGCTGTCCGGGGAGTGAGCAGTAAAATACAAGTACCAACAAGTGCACATGGAGCCCCATGCATGCATTCCTCACACCAACCATCACTTTCGTCTGGCCCTTCCGCACACTGCAGCAACCACAATATCACCAACAAAAAGTGGGCAAGAACTGTTCCACTTGCACAAATAGCTTGCTCACAGGGTCTCCAGTGCAGAGGCTGGATAAACGTACAACTCACTGCCTCACCCTTGTGAGCCTCGAGGACCTTGAACTGGCTCAGAGAAAGGGAGAAACTGAGGTGGCTCAGAAGTTCATTAGTCCCCCGCTCCCCCCAATTTTTTTTTTTTTTTAAACTGGCTTTTCTATCTAAAAGAAGGATTGTAGGTGGTGAAATTGGAATTTGATATCACATCTCTCTTTATATCTCTGAACTACAGACAACTATAACAGTCTCGCTCATTGAATAGGAGCACACACCTTAGAGCACCAGCCTCACTCACTGTTTGTGAATCTTGTTCATGAAACAATACCAATGAACATACAGGAACAGGCAGAAATCACTTTAAACAGTTTATTTTCTGTGATTACACACATCAGACATCCACTGCTCGAATCTCCGACCTATACACATATGTATTGTAAGTGACGCCTGTTCAATACAATATCTGCATCCATTTGTATTTTACTGGCGTTCAAACTCCAACATGTTATTTATAGACAGTCATTTTACAAATGATGTCGTACAGTATATACCACTGGCAGAGTGGGCACATGTCGACTGTCAGTGTCTGATCTCTGGTAGTAAGCAGGAATACAAGCTGAGAGTGAAAACCTACGTTCCCTCCTGGGTGGCTGGGAGAGTGTCTAATATCTGTGTGACATGCCAGGCCTGCACACGTACTGACAGGGAGAGAAGTGTCTCGCGTGGTACACAGTCTAGTCTGCACAGACCTAAGTACATATGGCTTTCGCGGCACTCATGTTTTGGCATTCAGTTTGCATTGCCACAGATATAAACTGCTCCAAGTTTGAGAAGATGGTATAGAAGCAACCTAGGAACAGGTTGTCCTGTCCTTCTAAGGCTCTCGGGGTGTCCCTCACTTTGAGTCACAAGCACACCTGCACGCCCAACTGCCCAATGCACATTGGTTTAACTACTCATGCTGTTCTGCTCTCCTCTGCGAACACCACGGGGGTTCAGTCATAGTATGTCTGGTCACTTCCTGTCCAGGGGAATATACCAGGACTACAACCCCAGCACCTTCAAATATTTCCTGTCCTGGGATATTTACAAGGCCTTAGTGCCCAGTCTCTTTCCCTGTCCTGGGAGTTTAACAAGGCTTCAGATCCAACACTGCCACTCCTCCTGGAATGTACTGGTGTACATTTGACTCAAGAATTTGTTTTCTCCATCTTCCTTAGACCCCCAATTGGGAAGTTTGAGTTGCACATTGACACTCTGATCCCACTTCTGCAATTTCTTCTCTTGCCGTTGGCTCCGCACCACCAGCTCGGCGGAGAAGAGATCAGAGATACATAGCACGGCAGTCAGGGGGTAGTAGGTTCAGGTCAGCAGCACAGCACACATAATGGAACTCCCAGGAGCAATAGGTCAGTGTGTGCTGGCCTACACCACACTGCAGCCACCCCTACTGAACAGAGAATCCAGAGCTCTGAGGGCTGGGTTAGGTGCAGAAATGCCAACGAACAAGAGAAAATTGGGAGAACACTGGAGTAAGTGGATTCTCTCTCTTATCTATCTTTCTTTAATCTAGTGTGCTGTGCTTTTGGGGAAAATGTAGCTTTCTACGTATCTTCCACAGGAAAAAAATAATATTGTATATTTGCTTACAAGTAGTGAATTACAAATTAAACCTGTAGGTTAAGTAAAAAGAATGTAAAATGCCTGAGTTCAGCACAGGTTTCTGCCATCAGTAGTGATATAGTATCATGAATTGACGAAAACAGAAAATAAATTAACAAATCTCCTTGCTCGGAATAATGCCTGTGATTGGGGTACACTAAAAGGGTCACTTCGAGTGAACCCCTGTGTTTGTTTTGAAACAAGCTATGTAAGCCCTTAAGGTACTATCACCCTGTGGAAGTAACAAGAAATCAGGCATTACCCCTACGTCCCTCGTCCTCGACCCAGTCAATAACTTAAGAAAAGTTACCCAATCACAGGACATGAAACAAATGCTAACCGACTCCACTGACCCTCAGCTGGACACTACAATAGAGCGGAATTCTTTCAGCCCTTTCTCTAAACCCAAGCCTTTTATCAAAGGCCCAGATACCAGGGAGGGCGGGCAGGATTGAATGGCTGGGTTGAGGACGAGTAGGCCTTAGAGTTATGAAGATTACAGGAAAGTAACCAGGACATAACCTCTACATCCCTCGTTCTCCACCCAGTCATTAACTTATGAGGTATACCAAAGCTGGGAGAATGTCCTCTGATAAGAACAAAAGTAAAGAAAAGATCATGATATAATGCTACATAAGAGTAATTTCATTGATAATATCCTGATCTCAAAATACAAGAGTACAAACATAATCATGCTAAATAATGATTGCAACGCTGCGAAACAAAATTCTTTTGATCGCTCAACACCCCATGTAATCTGCAATGTCTTATAATGGTGTTCTCTGGGCCATAGTTGCAAGAGGAAAGAATCAGCACATCCAATCCTTAAAATCAACATCATGGGTGCCTGACCGCAAGATGGCGGTTCCCTGAGGTCAGGCAATCTGGCTACAATGTCCTCTTTAACGAAGAATTACGGCCTGATCAGGAGAATGCAGGCACCGAATACAGACAGAGATCAACGAATGAACCTACGCCTTCATTCTCAAAAAGACGAGGTATAGCCAGAACACTGCAGCGCGGACACAGGCCACAGAAGGCACCATTTTATGCCTATACCACAACTGCCTAACCCCAAAAAAGCGACTCCACAGGATAAAGCCAGAACACTGCAGCACTGACACAGGTCACAATAGACAACACTCTATGCCCATACCACAACTGACTGACCCCAAAAGACGACTCCACAAGGTCAGGCAACCCTGCTGCTATATGCCTCTATCACGTCGAGGTGCGGTGTGATCAATGTATCACAACCATCAACCACTCAATACACCGTATCTCCCTATGCTACAAAGACCAAGGATCGCTTCCAATTTTTAACGAGGAGGAAGGCCAAAGCATTACAGCGCAGACACCGGCCACGGATTGCACCTTCCTAGACCTATAATACAGATTGATGACTCTAGTAAGTTAGCACCAGCTCTAGAAGGCACCTACCAATGGCCACCCCAGCTTGTAACAAAACAATATTGCACCCACTTAACAGAGTCAAAATGACGCCAGCCAACCCAACTTCCCACCGAGCCGACACAGCGAACGCCCTAAAACCCCACGGCCTGAACTCCTTTTCTATCATCTTCCCACCCAATCTCTCACCCAAAGCGAAAAGAAACTTTAAACACAGGCTGATAAGACAACAGCAGGAAACACTATTTATTTGCAGACATATACCACTGCTCCTCTAAAGGCCAGCAGAAAATGGATCTCATCTTTCACACCCAGAGCCCTACGAAATGGATCACCATCCTTAGATCCCACCTCCACATTTCTAAAACAACTAGCACCCCCCTCAGCTGCAAACTAACGTTCCTAAGCCCAAACCACCATACACGCAATGGCAACACCTTTGCGACCATCTACAGCAATGGCACTGTCTTGATCCAAGCCAACAATGACAACCTGGACGCATTTGACTCTCTCTTCCCCACACTACGCAACGCCTTCACTCACTTACACCACTCCCACTCGAACAAAACCCTATCCTCGAACCAACCGACCCTCCTGGTAAACTATCAAAACAACCCCTCGACCCAATCCCAACTCAACAACCTATCCCCCCCCAGCGCCTCCCTCCCATCCTCCTCCAGCTCGCCCCCCAACTCGCAAACTACATCCATCCCAGCCACTACAAACATGAGATATGCCCCGGATGAGACACTACAATCCTCTCCCAGCCTGCTCCTCTCCCCCTCCCCAATCTCCCTCCAACCCAACCCAACAACCTATCCCCCCCAGCGCCTCCCTCCCCCCTCCAACAGCCTTCTCCTCTCCCCCCTCACTACTCGTCACCACTCCCATCAAGCAACAAGGGAAACAGACCCGCAGATAATAGCCCCAAACTCTCTCCATGCACTAAAACCTATGAAACATCGAACTAATTTGTCACAACACTCCCCCACGACTATCCCCAAAAACCACACAGACATTAGCAACACTATGAACCACAACGCCACTGATAAGATCGCTCCACCCATAAACATAGACATCAACAACACGACGAGCCCCTCCTCCCCGACAAGCCCCCCACCCATAGATTGCCCTGCTCAGGACATCCCGAAACAAACTCCCCTTCACCCACCTCAATGAATACAACCCAAAGACTGGCACGGCTGGAATATCAGCTTGAGATCGTAATACAGGGTATCAACAAAATCCTATTGAACTGCACTTCACCCTCGGAGCATACCCAACGCCCACTCCCCACACCCACAACCACTTCCAGTAAACTCACAAGACCTCACAAGGCCCAAAGGCTCAGATGGAACACAACACCCCCCAGGAAGCAGCTGCAGAGACCCAGAAGAACAAGCGCTGCAATGTCCATGAAAGAGGCGAGGGATCTCGCCCAATCCTATAAGGAAACTTCAGCTGTCCACCCCAGCTCCGAGATCCAGGTAATCACTGGATTTGGAAGAGACCACACCGTACCGAGAACGTTGAGACCTACATCATACCTCACCAATATCCCCATGGCCCCCCCCAAATGAGAAACACAATAACAAGAAGGCGACCAACTGCATGCTCATAAACTGCAGATCTGCAGCCAAACACGCAACAGAACTGGCAGAAACCATCCTCACCCACGACATTGACATCACGTTCATCACAGAAACCTGGTTGAATGAATCCTCACCCCCCCCCCCATCATCGACATGCTTGTACCCCCAGGGTTCTCAATCATCAATAAAGATAGAAAGAACCAATGAGGTGGGGGCACCGCAATCATCCACAAAACTAACATCTCAGTAACGGAAATAGACTCCTTCAAATATAATTTGAATACTTAACCGCCACCATTAAGACGACGGACAACAAAACGCTTTATTGCCACCTCCTCTACCATCCACCAGGCAACTCCCCCGCATTTGGAGAACACCTTTCCGATCTAATAACACACTGCTCACTCTCGGACACGAACAACCTAATACTAGGCGACCTAAACCTACACTGGAATGAAGAAAACAATCCTGTGATACAATCCATGAATGAGCTTCTTCGCAATAATAATTTGACCCAACATTGCACAGAGAAGACCCACATCAAAGGCTCAATCCTGGATGCCATCATATCACACAAAGACACAATCACCATTGACCGTATCCTCCCTATAGACTGGTCAGACCACCATATCATTCTATTTCATATCAATCAAAAAAGGCCCAACGCCTTCCTCGCACAAATGAACCCCTTCACTGGATGAGAAACTTAAGCCAGATCCCCCTCGCCGAACTAGAAGAAAAGATAAGTGCACTCCTCCCAAACACCACAGGAGACAGCTCCACAACAGAACTCACCTCACATTACAATGAGACAATGACCGACATACTTGACCAAATAGCTCCGCTGAAACAAAAAAAAGTCAAGAACATTCCTTCGAGATCGTGGTTCAACACAGACCTAAACTCGGAAAGAAGACAACTAAGAGCTGCAGAAAGACTCTGGCGTAACAACACCTTGACTATCCACCTTGACCAACTCAAAACGGAACGCAGGAAATATAAAAAGCACATCAAAAATGAAAAATCCTCCTTCTTCTGTGGTGCACTAAACAATGCAAAAAATCGCCCCAAAGAACTCTTTAATCTCATCAGACAGCAAACATCTAAACCACCCCCCGAAATACCGGCCTCCAAAGACCTATGCGACAACTTTGCCGAAAAATCTCAAAGATTGAGCGCACACTGGAGGTCCAACACCGACCACCCAACGAAAGCCCGCCCCCCTGCAAAGAAGTCAACAACCCACCCAGGCAACCCCCAAATAGCTGGAAATCCTTCAAACCCATCTCCGAAACAGAAATTTGGGAAGTGACTACCGGAACAAAGCCATCGTCACACATTGAAGACCCCTCCCTGCTCAACTGGCCAAAAAACTCAAACTCTCACTAGCCCCGCTCTGGACAAAGATTATAAATAGCTCCCTGAAAACAGGAATCATGCCAGAATGCCTCAAAATTGGTCAAATCACTCCATTGCTGAAAAAAACGGGCTCTGACACAAACGGGCTCTGACACAAACGATCTCAATAACTTCAGACCTGTCTCCAATCTCCCATTCCTAGCCAAATTACTAGAAAAATGTGTTCTCCGACAACTCACCCTTCACATGGACCACAACAAACTCCTAGACCCTCACCAATCGGGCTTCAGAAAAGGTTGCAGCACAGAGACAGCTATCCTGAATGTCATTGATGACGTCTACAAATCACTCGACATGGACCGCTGCTGTGTACTCATACTCCTAGACCTATCGGCGGCCTTCGACACGGTTGACCACAAACTGCTCATCAATGTACTTCGTCAAAGGGTAGGAGCAGAAGAGGTGGTCCTACAATGGTTCACCTCCTTCCTGCAGAACCGCTCACAAAGAATAAAAATCTGAAATTTCACGTCTGACCTACGCCCTTGTAAGCAGGGGCGTATCCCAAGGATCAGTTCTATCACCCGCACTGTTCAACATATACATAGTGCCCCTCACCACCATACTCAGAAGAGCCAAAATACCCTTCCACCTATATGCGGACGACACCCAGATCTACCTAGAAACTTCCTCCATGGCAGACATGAAAAGACTTAATGACACCTTAATAGAAGTCCAACAATGGCTATCCCAAAACCACCTAAAACTCAACCAGGACAAGACTGAAATTCTCCTCATAGCCAACAAAGAGCAAACCCCCCAAATCACAGAATGGCTAAAATCTATTGATGCTCTCAACTGCACTCTCATCCCAGCCGACTCTGTGAAATCACTGGGAATAACTCTGGACCCTAACCTAGACATGGTCAAACACATCAAAAACACAGCAAAGAGTGCTTTCCTCAACCTTAAACTACTTAACAAAATCAAACCCTTCGTCCCTACAAAAGACCTTAAGCAAGCCACGCAATCCCTTGTGCTATCCAGATTGGACTACGGAAATGCCACCCTCACAGGCACAGCAAAATCACACCTTGCTCCTCTCAGATCAACCCTAAATGCAGCAGCCAGAATGGTGACTGGAGTAAAGAAATTCGAACACATCTCCCCTGCTTTCAGAGAGCTAAACTGGCTCCCAATAGAAACACGTGCAAACTTCAGAACTGCTTGCCTCACTTACAAAGCTCTACACACTGGCAAACCGGCCTATCTGGCCTCCAAACTCAACAAAGCAGGGCAGACAAGAAATCTCAGGAGTACTAACACTCTACTTCTCATCCCTCCAAAAACTCGCAAACAAAAAACCTTATCACGCTCCTTCTCTGGAAATGCTCCCAAAATTTGGAACGCCATCCCAGTACACATCAGGACGAACCCTTCCTTCGAAAAATTCAAAAGAAAACTCAAAGCCCTCTTCCTCAATCGAGCTCTTATGAAGTAAGAGGGGACCCACGAGGTGGAATCGCGCCCATCGGAGCATACAGACACTATGATAAGATTAACTTCTTAAAGCATCTACCTCCTGACTCACTCCTTTGTCCCCCCCCGAACAAGATCCTGCACGAATCAATATGTTTACTACTGTTATTCTATGTACTCAAATGTTTCTTGACAAATGTTGTAAAGCGCTCCGATACCTTCGGGTCTGGCCAGCGCCATATAAAACTCGTAAATAAATAAATAAATAATAAGTTCCAGCTCTGCAAATGTCATCCAGACCACCACCTCTCAACTCTGCCCAAAAGTTGGGTTGAGGACGAGTAGGACTAAGACTAATTAAGATTACTGGTAAATAATCTGAGGCAATAATCATAACTGGATATTCTGCGACACCGAAAAAACAGCTTCTAGTTCTGGGTGGTCTTATTATCATAGTAGTGATGACAATTGTCATGATGTAGGCACACAAAGTACAGCTGGAGGCCCACGAAGAGCTTCTTCAAGATATAAAGGCATTCAGTATTAAACCAGTGTGTCAGAGGTAACTAGTTGATTATATCCATACACACAGTAAAGGTATGTTGGGGATGACCGGGTTCTACCCTGCAAATTCGAGAAGTTTCAAATCAAATTCAGATTTCTTAAACCTAACCTTTAGCGATCCCATGAGTGTGCGAGCTAACTAAGCATAAAGTATAGTCGACAGCAAGTGCATCTTGCTACAGATCAGAGCTCAAAAGTCAATTCCATTCATGCCGAAGTGATCCAGATTTTTTTTTTCTTTGTCTTCTTACCTTTTAACCTAAATTTGTAATGGAATAAAATAGCACTAGAAGTTCCAGAATGCAAAAGAAAAAAGCACATTCGGATTAGCTACTTACGTATGGAACGGGTTAAGTTGAGGTCCGAAAATAGTTTGTACCCACATTACATTTACATTGGCATTGTTACGTGGCAGCTAGTAGCCCCCATTTCAACGGGTGTCATTTCCACAAGACCCACATTTTTTGGAGACCAATTTGCATACTTGTATTTGCAGGCCCACATTTTTAATGGGAAAAATGAAACCACATGCCAACAAACAGTAATTACTGTTAGCTGGAAAGCCACAATGAGTGGCTGAATGCATTAAACAGTACAAAGGGAGAACAGAACTGCTATTATGGGCTTAGGTACAAAATCTGTGAAATTCTCAAGGGCCAGGCTTAATAACACGGGGCCTCATTTACAAGGTTTTGGCGCAGGGCAGCGCCACAAGGAATCTTGCTGCACTGCCCTGCGTCAAAAGAAAAGGGCAGGAATGTGCTGTATCTCTGAGATACGGCACATTCCTGTCCTTTTCCCCTGCGCTGGCGCACAATGGGCTGCCATGCGCCAACACAGGCATTTTTCTGCTATGGTGCAAGGATGTCTGCGTTGTAGGGGTGATTGTTTTTGTGCAGGAAGGGTCACCGACCTGCACAAAACCAATCACAAGAGGGGTTTTCCTCTTTCTATGCGTGCTGCAGAATGCACCATACATAGAAAGAGAAAAAACAAAGAGAAATAAGGATATTTCTCCTCGTTGCGCCTCCCTAACGACATCCCTGGGGTGGCGTTAGAATCTAACACATTCCCAGGTTTACAATTCCTCGTACATTTGGGAATGCTTCAGATTCCAAGGGTGCTGCGAGGGAACACCCACAGCAACACCCATGGGATGCCGCTTTCACGCAGTGTTCTGCGTGAAAGGGGCACATATTTACAAGGCCATAAAAAGCCAAGCAAAGTGACTTTGCGTGGCCTTGTAAATATGCTGCGGCACATTGCACCACCAGAGAGTCAAAATAGTGACGCTCTGGCGGCGCTAAAGTGCCGCCAGGAGCCTCGTAAATGAGACCCCAGGTCTTTCCTATAACTGTGCAAATAGTAAAACACTGTGGGGCTTATTTACAAGCCCCTTGCGTCACCAGTACGTCATTTTTTCCCATATTAAAAGTGAAGCACCGGCTTCGCAAGGGGCTTGTAAATAAGCCCCGGCACATTGCACCACCAGAGAGTCAAAATAGTGACGCTCTGGCGGCGCTAAAGTGCCGCCAGGAGCCTCGTAAATGAGACCCCAGGTCTTTCCTATAACTGTGCAAATAGTAAAACACTGTGGGGCTTATTTACAAGCCCCTTGCGTCACCAGTACGTCATTTTTTCCCATATTAAAAGTGAAGCACCGGCTTCGCAAGGGGCTTGTAAATAAGCCCCTGCGTTTTAATGAGTTGTTAAAGCCGTACCAGCCTTTCGATATTAAAACTCGTTGCTAAAAGGTTGGAATGATCTTTGTTCCTACTATAGTATTCAAGTGAAACCACAAACAACCCTCAATGATGACAGATTCCGTTTCCTTCCTCTCACTCTGCCGTCACCGGAGCTTTGCTAATATACAAACAGGTAAAGGATAGGCTTGTGCCCCAATACTGTGTGTGTCCGTCAGACAGTTTACTGCAATAGTTGAGGTTCTGCTGCTTTCTTGTATGTGCGGCCACCACGGGCAACCCTTGGACTAGGAACGCGGTATCATTTAGTTTCACTTTCGTTTAACGCTTAAAAATTAACAAAATATTCATATCTCTCTTCCTCTCACCCGGTTATAAATTCCGCTGTAAACGCGAATTCTCGTCCCCTTTACGGGAACCGCTCGGTCGATAGCTTCGGTTTCGGTCGGTGCTGAGCAGAAGAAAGAGTTGGATCTTGGACCCACCGAGGAACGACGGATGCTTTCTCTTCCCGGTTACTACGAAGTCACGTGACCCACGTGAAAATGAAACTTACAGAACTACCGGTGTGACAGATAGCCTGTGCCTTCCATGAGAAAATTGGTAGGAAAAAATGAGCTTTCCACAGTAAACAGCGACGATCTGGGCAGAGACAACGAGGCTACTGCATGAAAACAAATACATTGCTACATAGCGGTGTGACTCTCAACGCCATCTCGTTCACCTATTGAAAATATTGAATGTGGCGCAGCAAAAGCAACAACAAACTGGATGTAACAACAGTCACTCTCATTGGCCTCCTCCTTATAACACTGACACCGCCCATGGGCAGAGTTAGGCTTTGTGTAGAAAACTCGCATGTAATCAACACATTTTTTACGCTTATACGATATTTCTTTCTTTGAAGTGCGTTTATGTATAACGTTTGCTTGACTCATGTTTAGCAGCCCAAGATGAAAAGTGATGCAATGCTGACATCTCCAGTCTTATTTTTTGTTTACAAACAGAACATATAGGTCTGTCTTGACAATGAAACTTAAAACTGCAGGTCCCAGAATGCAATGCAAAGAAATATTTGATGTGATTATCTCGGAACTGAAAATTTTATTTTACATTTCACAAGTCTGCCAATTGGTACTGCGAAATATGGTACCATCAGCCATTCCTTGCTTTTTAGCCACAAGCATGTTACATTGAGGAGTTTGTAGGTTTGCTTTAACAGTCTCTTTATGGGCTCAAAATCTCAGCATGCAAAGTGCTTGTAGCTAAAATGCCAGAACTGGCTGAAGTGTTATACCTGACTTAGAAGCACTTGTCATATATTTTCAAAATTTTTCAAAGTTGTCTAGTCCATTGAAAAAACTGCTAGTTTCATACATAAAACCAAAAGTAAACTCTGCTACATGTTTTATGGGTGTAAATGAGTATGGCCCTAGGCCCACATTCTAAGATCAAGGCCCACATAGACACAAGCTGTGAGGGTATGTAACTGGCCTCGAGCACGTGTACCCAGGCCCTTTTATTAACGGGGTCATCTGACTTGTGATGCTTGTGTTGGTTGGATGGGTTTGGGATAGGTGTAAGCACTGACCATAGGGAGGGGCTGCTACATCATGTGTCTAACTGGACACTGCAGTGGGGCTTCACTCTTTCTTTCACATCACATATTAATACCAAAGCAAATCACTTTGGGCCAGATATATATCTTGGCAGAGAGGGAACTCCATCGCAATAGCAACAAGTTCCATCCCCGCCAAGACTATGGCCCACCCATCCAGTTTAAATGTGGGCGGACGATAGTTTGACAACAGCAGAGACTACTCTGTGTCTGCTGTGGTCATACTTCTCCGACAGACGAAGGGCCATCAGAGGTTTGGCTATATGTCTGCCCACCTAATTTAGATGGACAAACATATAGCTGTTTTTCAGTGCCCATCACCGCCAGTAAAAACCTGGCAGTAAGGGGCATTGAAAAGTGCTCAATGCCCCTTTGCCATGGGAGAAAGCACCCATGGCGAGGGTGGCATTTGTTTTCCCAAAAACTAAAAACTTGGTAAGTTTGCCATACAGCTCCGTCTTGTTGATGGAGCTCTACCCTTAAAATTATGATGCATTGGCAGGAACCGCAGTGACAGCGGTTCCTGCCAATACTAGAAATGTCTGCTGGCCCATCGGACATTTCTAGATTTGGCCTTCAGCACGTCGGAGTAATTTACTCCATCGCCCTGATGGAGGACGGGCCAGCTGCCAGGTAATTAATCAGACCCTATTTCTTTTGCGCAGTGGAAAGTTTTATATACGAGCTTCACAACACAATAAAGGTGCAACAGGGACAGGAGCAGTGCAACCTTCTGTAACATTAAAAATTGGTAAAAGATTGATGGCAGTAACACAAGGAACATCACACAATTTTCTCACAGGTACAACACAGTCAGCTAACACACTATAGAGGGAGAGAGATGAGTTAAGGGGCGCTCTCCTCAAACAGGCATAAACGTATAATGAAATACAAAACTCCTGGAAAAAACTGGGAGAACACGTATGGAATTCCCTTACATTCATGTCCTCATATAGGATAATAAACCCTCACCTACCTAGTGTGCTATGCTCTATCAGTGGGTTCCATATCTAGCCTTGGAAAGCATCCAAGAGTACTAGTGTTCACTGGCTATACAGTCTCCTAGTTATGGGTTCGCTAGTTTGGTGAGGTTATGTCCCTTATGTCAACATTTATTTTCTACCTTTGTCACACCTATATTAAAATTGTGTGGATGAGCTAATATGTTTAATTGGTGTCTTCCTACCACAAGATAATAAACAGGGGGGTTGAACAACAGACCCTGTTTCTCTTTTCTGTCAACATGCTTCTGCACTCAAAGAGTGCCCCTCTCGGATCAGGCGTCTACCTCAGGACTGTAGGTATCTCACATCAAATATTGTGAAACAGTACCCTTTATGTAAGGCATGTTATTAAAGTGCATTTAATATATCCTTTGGTTTTCCATGACATGGCACAACATTAGTTGAAACACCCTTCTTATTAGAACATGACTGATATCAAGGATGGCATCAGGGAGCTTAACAACACTGTTGCGAAGGGTCATACGGCTAATGCAGACAGTATTAAGGACATGACTGTAGCAATCAAAGAGCTATGCACCACCATGCAGATGGACCACAGCTCTAGGCGCCGTGAAAAGCAACGTCTATTTAGCCGTATGGAAGGGTACACAAAGGCAGTCAACCATCTGTGCAATGCCACAGCTGTCCTGTCCAGATGCACCGAGGCATGCAAATGGGTGAGGTAACCCATGGCATACGATTAAAAGAGTTGTAATTTGTGCATGGACTGTATATATGCCATGATGAGCAACACAAGGCACACACCAGTGAGGAGTTGGAGGCTGTGTGCACACATATTACCTGATGTTAAGGTCAATAAAACACAGTTGTTCAACAGTCATGGTTTGCTTTGTCTCATAACACACATAGAAATAGTTGCGTGTGATCTCATCACGCCTCTGCCTGCCATCTGCCGCACCTACACCACCTGCTGCTCTGCGAGGTGGCCGTGGTTCATCCTCCTCCTCAGAGTCCGAGTCTGTGGTGTCCAATGGGATGCCGTTGGTTGTTGCCAGGTTGTGTAGCATGGCACAGGTGGCAACGATTTTACAACATTTCTCTGGCATGTACTGTCGTGCACCTCCACTCTTGTGTAGGCAGCGGAACCTACTCTTTAAAAGTCCGCTCCATGACATTGCGCGTCGACTTATGCGCAGCATTGTATCTCCCTTCACTCGGAGTTGCAGGATTGAGATATGGCGTGAGCAGAAAGGAGCGTACTGCATATGCGCTGTCACCTACAGGATGAAAGGCAAAACATTAATCACTGTCACATTGCAACAGATCCAAGGAGTGTATCAGAGTGAGTAACATGCATTTACCTAGCAGGTATCCTTCTCCAAATTCACCCCCAGTGAGACGTGTGTATATTCCACTGTGCCTAAAGATGTAAGAGTTGTGCGTACTGCCAGGAAATTTGGCCACAATGTCCGTGATAATGTGTGAGGCATTACATATGACCTGGACGTTGATTGAATGGAAAGATTTCCTGTTCCTATACACCTACTCATTAGCTGAGGGGGGACAGATTGCGACATGTGTCCCATCAATGCACCCAATTACATGTGGGTTTGTGCCATCTGGTAGAAATCCATTTTTGTCTTCTGCAATTCCTGTTGCGTAGTGGGAAATCTTATGTAATGGTGCATTCTCTGAACCATTGCATCCAGGAGAGCATTAAAAAAGCGTGACAGGCAACTTTGTGACACCCCTCCAGCTACAGCTATCACCCCCTGGTAGCTCCCTGATGCCAGTAGGTGCAGTGAACACAGGATCTGCACATGTGTTGGAATGGCTTGTGTCCTGCGGGTCTGACGCTCCAGTATGGGATGTAGGTCATCTATCAGGTCTAGTATAGTAGCTGAGTCTAGCCTATACTTCTCATGTATTTCTTCTTCTGTCTGCTGAAACAGGGTAATGCGCACTCTGTAGATGTGTTCCTGTCTCCTCCTCCTCCTCTGTGCTGCTGCTTGAATCCGCATCCTCCTCGCGATGACATACAGGGCTGCCATTGTGGAAGATTCTGAGGCACTCTGGGGCTGTTTAAATAGTGTGCACCTGGTTACCACCTGCCTTGAGTTGGTGGTAATGTGAGATTTATTATTTGCAAATTTGAGCACATTACGCAATTTGCGATTTTTCATACATTTCACTGCGATTTCTTAATTGCGAATTCGCAAATTCCGTGTCACATTTTTCATATTCGCTAATAACAAATCGCTATTTCTGACTTCGCAAATTTGAGAATCGCTAACTTAGGTTTCGCTAACTTTGGATTCGCTAACTTAGAAATCGCAAAGTATGGATTCTGTATTTTAGTGATTTCTAAATTTGCGATACCGTCAGCTTTCATACATTGCAAACAGCCATTCTGCGATCGCAAACGGCCGAATTCTACGTATCGCACCGTTTGCGACCGCGGAATGGCTTGATACATCTGGCCCAAAGAGTCTTTTTCTTCTTTGAGTGGCTTCTCATCTGTAAGGTTGAATAAATAGATGTTTATAGTGACTGGGCATCATCACGTCCAGCTTTCACCATTCTTTCATCCCATTTTATCACTGAGGAAGGTTCTATAGGCAACTGGAACATGTCCCAACGCTTTCAGACTATACGCCTGAAGATCAGATTTCAGGACTTCTTTCTGTTTGCTGACTCTATCATCATTTTTCTTTCTCTTCGCCTGAAACTGCATTAACGTTTTTTTAAATCCTTTTTTAAATCTGTGGGGTGAATTTGAAATTGTCTTGTGCGCGCACCTACCTGCACTTTGCACTTTGGGTAGGGGCACACCTCTGTTCTCCTCACGCTGTAATCCGGGGTTGACAACTAGAGACACCATTTTGACAGTGCGTGCTCTAGTTGCTAAGGGGGCCGGACTACAAATATGCACGATGCGCGAACGTGCAGCGGGCGCACCGCTGGCGCAACGAAGGCGCGCCTAAGGCAAGCTTGTCTGCGCCCGCTAGCGGCCAGCGCCAGTTATTCTGTCCGCTCCGCCTCCCAGTTCCGAGCTTCTCCTCAGTCCTACAGTGGGGCCGAGTTGTTTCTGCTCCGTCCCCAAAGCTGTAAGTGCTTTAGTTCTTAGGAGGTTTTAGACAACTTATCCACGGTTTGTGAGATCTGTAACTTTCGCCTGTGCCCTAGAATTGCAGAGGCCTCCTCCCCAGGTACCTCCTGTGGAAAACGGGGAGGGATCACACATCCTGGCAGCCTTGATCAATGCTCGCTCGTTAGCCCGACACTCTCAGGATATTTGTGATCTTATCCTGGATGAGTCTCTAGACCTTTTATTTATAACAGAGACCTGACTTAATGAATTTTCCAACCCAGTTATTGAACTGGCCATTCCTGGGAGGTATAAAGTGTCCCGGGCTGATCGCAAGACTGGAAGAGGTGGAGGCATAGCAGTGGTGTTCAGGGATAAGTGGTCCTTCCACTGGGGAGAGACCTTGAGTATTGGAGATGGGGAGGCATTGGACTTTTCCATTACCATTTCACCACATTTTACGCTGGGCGGAATACTGGTCTACAGACCTCCTGGTCCTGCAGGAGCTTTTCTTAAAGCCCTGGACGAGGTCATCATTCCCCGTGCTCTTCGCTTCTCCCATTTTTTATTCCTGGGGGATCTCAATATTCATCTGGATTGTGCAGAGGCCAGGGAAACTCGGGAGTTCCTCGACTCTCTACATCTCGCCCAGCTCTCTCAATGGGTCAGTTTCCCCACGCATTGCGGAGGACATATCCTGGACCCGATATGTTCAAACTTCCCCATTTCTGTCAAAGTGCCCTTCCAAGTAACTTGAACCGATCACTGTGTGGTCCAATTTTCGTGGACCATAGAGAATCGTTATTCCACGAACCGGCCTGGCAAGGCAGACAGTCTCACAAAATTGACCCGGCCGCTTTTAGTCTGGCCCTGGCAGAGACTCGACCAGCCTTGGCCAAGGATCTGGGAGGAGCCTTGGAGAGTTTTACTAGTTGGATTGCACAGGCGGTTGAGCACCTCTCTCCCTCCTCACCCCCTATGCGAGCCAGAGACTCCCCCTCGAAACCATGGTTTTCTGATGAGCTCAAAATGCAGAAACGTAACTGCAAAAAATTAGAACGATGTTGGAGACTAACATATTGTCCACTAGCAAAAGCGACATTAAGGAAAGAGCAGAAAGTGTACTATGCAGCTGTACTGCAAGCTAAGAGCCTGTACTATGCAGAGCGGATCGCTCATTCTAAAAACAATGCTAAAGAAATTTTCTCTATTGTGCAGAGCTTCTTGGCCCCTAGTGCTGAGACTATTACTCTTCCTACCTCGGCCGCCTGGTGTGAGAAACTGTCTAGTTTCTTCATTGACAAGATCCAGGCGATCCAGGCGAATTTTAGGATTAGTACCACCGCCCTAATAGGGAATTCTGCCCTCAAAGTTCCTACATTGAGCTCCCACATATCACCTTCCCTGACGGCCTTTGTACCCATTGCCCTGCAAGACTCCCTGATAATTCTAAAATCACTCAAATCTGGCTCCCCGTCAGATCCTTGTCTGGCCAGGTTGTTAGCCTCAGTTGCTGAGGCAGTTAATCCAGAGGTCAATACTCTGATTAATATGTCCTTGTAGACCGCTACTGTTCCTCTAGATTGGAAGCAGGCCAAACTTTTGCCGCTGTTGAAAAAGCCTTCTCTGGATCCTTCGATTCCAGCTAGCTACCGCCCTATCTCTCTTCTCCCGGCCGTGGCGAAAGTCTGTGAGAAGGCTGTTAACAAACAGCTTACCAGCTTTGTGGAAGGTTTTGGCTTGCTCCATCCAGCCCAATCGGGGTTCAGAGCCAATTATAGTACAGAGACGGCCCTTGTTGAAATCTCTGAAGCAATTAGAGAGTGTTTGGACGCTGGTGGCAGAGCGGCTCTGATTTTATTAGACCTCTCTGCGGCCTTTGACACCGTACCTCACTCCTTGCTATTGGCCCGTCTCTGAGATATTGGTATCACTGGATCTGCCTGGAACTTGCTTAAATCATTTCTGGAAGACAGATCGCAGCAGGTTTGACTGCCCCCGTCCTTTTCTGCTCCACAAATGGTGACCACTGGAGTGCCGCAGGGTTCGACCTTGAGTCCCCTCCTTTTTTAGGTCTCGGCCTGCACCTGCGCTTGCGCTGGTCTGGCCGAGAGTTTTAGTAAGCGGGTTTTGGAAGTGCAAACACTGGCTTTCGGCTGGCGACCAGCTTGAGTTCACGATGGCGTGCACGCGCAGCTGCCATCTGTTGTTTCCTATCTCTTCCTCATTTCCTCGTCATGGCTCATTAACTCTCTGGACTCTGATGTTTCAATCGCAGCAGCAGCTCACATTACCAACTGAGGGCCCTGGACTACAGTCACATGAAAAACAACAGCGATTAGCATTGAAATGCAAGCTTTTTTTGTCTAGTTAGAAATATTGCTTCGGTGGGTTGATTTCACCTTATATCGCTATTTGTTTTATATTGGGAGTCACAGCCTAATTACCAGTATTTTTGTCTCTCACTGTTTTTTTTTAAAATATTTATTCGCGCAAAGCACAAAGCTATATTTAAGGTTACTTTTCCGCGTCACTTCTTCACTCTATTTAACTCCACCCCCCACTCTTATTGTCTCTCTCCTTCTCTCTCTCTCCCCTCTCTAATTCTCTCTCTACTTAATTAACTCTCCCCTCTCTATCTTTTTTAGCCTTTCATTCTCTCTCACCCCTTTATCTGTTTCTCTTTCAAACTCCTTCATTCCCTCTCTCTCCCTTCTTTCTCTCTCTCTATCCCGCTCCACTCTTTATTCTATGTACACCCTTTCTCTCTCTCTCTTTCTCTCTCACCACCCTCTCTAATTGGGCATTATATCTTCACTCTATCTCTCACTCGGCAACACCACAGCATCACTCAGCGCAACCACAGCATCAATCAGAGCCAGCACAGCATCACTCAGCACCAACACAACACCACTCAGCACCACCACAGCATCACTCAGCACCACCACTCAGCACGACCACAGCATCTCTCAGCACCACCACAGCACCACTCAGCACCACCACACCACCACTCAACACCACCACAGCATCACTCAGCATCACCACAGCATCACTCAGCACCACCACAGCATCACTCAGCACCACCACAGCATCACTCAGCACCACTTAGCACCACTTAGCACCACCACAGCATCACTCAGCACCACCACAGCACCACCACAGCACCATTCAGCACCACCACAGCACCACTCAGCACCACCACAGCATCACTCAGCATCACCACAGCATCACTCAGCACCACCACACCACCACTCAGCACCACCACAGCATCACTCAGCATCACCGCAGCATCACTCAGCACTACCACAGCATCACTCAGCACCACCACAGCATCACTCAGCACCACCACAGCATCACTCAGCACCACCACAGCACCACTCAGCACCACCACAGCACCACTCAGCACCACCACAGCACCACAACAGCACCACCACAGCACCACTCAGCAGCACCACAGCATCACTCAGCATCACCACAGCATCACTCAGCACCACCACACCACCACTCAGCACCACCACAGCATCACTCAGCACAGCACCACCACAGCATCACTCAGCACCACCACAGCACCACTCAGTACCACCACAGCATCACTCAGCATCACCACAGCCCCACTCAGCACTACCACAGCACAACCACAGCACCACCGGAGCATCACTCGGCACCACCACTCAGCACCACCACAGCATCACTCAGCATCACCACAGCATCACTCAGCACGACCACAGCACCACTCAGCACCACCACAGCACCACTCAGCACCACTCAGCACCACCACTGCATCACTCAGCACCACCACAGCATCACTAAGTACCACAGCAGCATCACTAAGCACCACCACAGCATCACTCAGCACCACCACACCACCACTCAGCACCACCACTGCATCACTCAGCATCACCGCAGCATCACTCAGCACCACCACAGCATCACTCAGCACCACCACAGCATCACTCAGCACCACCACAGCATCACTCAGCACCACCACAGCATCACTCAGCACCACCACAGCATCACTCAGCACTACCACAGCATCACTCAGCATCACCACAGCATCACTCAGCACCACCACACCACCACTCAGCACCACCACAGCACCACCACAGCATCACTCAGCACCACCACAGCACCACTCAGCACCACCACAGCATCACTCAGCATCACAACAGCCCCACTCAGCACCACCACACCACCACTCAGCACCACTAAGCACCACAACAGCATCACTAAGCACCACCACAACACCACTCAGCACCACCACAGCATCACTCAGCACCACCACAGCATCACAGCACCACCACAGCACCACCACAGCATCACTCAGCATCACCACAGCACCACCACACCACCACTCAGCACCACCACAGCACCACCCCAGCATCACTCAGCACCACCACAGCATCACTCAGCACCACCACAGCATCACTCAGCACTACCACAGCACCACCTCAGCATCACTAAGCACCACCTCAACACCACTCAGCACCAACACAGCATCACTAAGCACCACCTCAGCATCACTCAACACCACCTCAGCATCACTAAGCACCACCTCAACATTAGAATAGGCAGGAAGAAGTTGCCAACATTGCAACGACAAAATAAACGACAAGACCTTTCTTATGTTTATTCTTTTTTAATTGGGTCATTCAGTTGTACATAATGTCGTCTTAGTTATATATAAAGTAACAAAAATGCTTATAAGTCTTTTTATTATAACTTTTCAACATGCTGCACAGCAGCCACAATGCTCTTAAAAACATTGGCAAAACCAATAGCTCTGCCTAAACACTTATAAGGCCCCAAGGCGAGACCTATTGGCTAATAGGTCTCGCCTTTGGGACCGTATATGTGTTTAACCAGGTGTCAGTTATGCAGCACAATTGTTGCATGGCTAAACACTTATAAGGTCCCAAAGGCGAGACCTATTGGCTATGCCAATGCTTGTAATATATATGTCACCCCGCTGATCTATTTGGTGGAGGAGCTGGGCGCTAAGATCCTCGCATATGCTGATGACACCCAGCTCCTATTTACATGGAGTAAAAATGACTCATCCCCTGCTAGGGCTAGAGCCTGCCTTACAGCCGTTTTTCAATGGCTCCTTTCTGCACAGCTCAAGTGCAATGTGGACAAGTCAGAAATCCTCTTGTATGGGACTTTTCCCTCGCAGTTTAAGGAATCACTCTGGCCGGCTGAATATCCACTGCCCAACTCCGAAGGTCAATCTGTTAAAAACCTAGGGATCTGGTTCAATGAAGATCTCCAGTTCACCACTCAGATCAAGAAACTAGCGGGGCAATGCTTCGGCACCCTAAGATCACTTAGGAAATTTTTCCTCTCCTGCCTAGGGCCGCCAAAGAAATGGTTACCCGCGCCCTGATCCTTTCGCGCATCGACTACGGGAATGCTCTGTACATTGGCCTACCTGGGTCAGGGGCGTAGCTAGGCCTTCGGCTGCCCGTGGCGGCCCCTGCGTTTGCCGCCCTCGGCAAAATGATAGAAGAGCGGGGGGGGGGGTGGTAGCGGCCACGGCCGCAACAGCCGCAGGTAAGAGCGGGGGCTAAGGGGGCCGGCTGCCGCCCAAAAACTCGTGCCGCCTGGGGCGGATCGCCCCCCCCCCTAGCTATGTCACTGACCTGGGTACCAGCTGAGGAAACTGCAAGTAACTTACTTAACATTCCTGGAAGATCTAGCATAAAGCAACATCTGCATGATCTTCACTGGCTTCCCGTGGCAGAAAGGGTTAAGTTTAAAGCACTTACTCTGGCGCATGCAGCTCTGTACCAATTTGGTCCGGCATATCTTAGGAAACGGTTCAAGTTCTATGTGCCCCCAAGACAACTGCGCTCTGCTGCACAGCTCTTGGCACTTATTCCTCGCTTCCGCCTTACGAGAATGGGTGGTAGCTCCCTGGCCTACAAGGCAGCGGTGGCATGGAACTTACTTCCCTTAGACCTTCGCAGCATCCAGGATCCAAAGCTTTTCAGAAAACGGCTGAAAACTCTGTTTTTTGTGTAATTTCTCCGTTGACCCTCAGCTCCCATTTAAGGTACCGCGCCGGGACACTCTTGAGTAGCCGTGCGCGTAACAAATGCAAATAACATAACATAACATAACATAACATTAGACAATGTGCAGTTGACTCCCAACTTTATTTGAAGATTACCTTTATCTAAGACATCGAATCCATCCTTGTCTAAAGAAATTACAAAAATGGATGAATGAAAATGTTAAATCTGGGGACACGCGCAGACGGCACACAAAATGGCTGACTGCCTTTGAAGCTCCTTAGTGGCTTCGACGGTCCGACGGAGATGCAACTCCTTTTGACATCGTTTTCAGCTCTGTGAAGGAGCTTCTGCTGTTGACAGGTGGGTGCCTCAGGATTAAAGGGCTTTCCAACTTCTAAATAAAAATGTAAAGACTCTTTTTCACAAAGGGTGCTACGAGACTATATCTCTGATATGACTGCCGCCATTTTGAATATTTTACTATTGCCTCTTGTGAGGTAAACGTTCAAGCCTTATTATGGTTGGCAGTGTGGGAAGACTCTGTATTTTCTCTCGCTTAGGAATGTAAAAACACTTACTCAGTGTTAGACCTGTCATCCTTAGGGTGGTCTTTCCCCAGACCTTTTGCCTTTTACCTCCTGTTTTGCTGATTCTTTTTGTTGGCCTTAGGACTCTGAGCACTTTAGCACTGCTAACCAGTGCTAAAGTGTCAGTGCTTCTCCCCTAAACATGGTGACATTGGTGTATACCTGATTGACATATTTGATTTACTTGTAAGTCCCTTGTAAAGTGGTATAACATATACCCAGGACCTGTAAGTCAAATGCTATTAGTGGGCCTGCAGCACTGATTGTGTCACCCACATCAGTAGCCTTTCAAACCTGTCTCAGGCTTGCCATTGCAGTGCCTGTGTGTGCATTTACTGCCACTTAAACTTGGCATTTAAAACTACTTGCCAAGCCTCAAACTCCCCTTTTTTTGCATATGTCACCCCTAAAGTAGGCCCTAAGTAACCCTAAGGGCAGGGTGCCCTGTAAGTGAAAGGTAGGACGTGTGTGTTTAATATGTACATGTCCTGGTAGTGACAAACACCCAAATTCATTTTTCACTACTGTGAGGCCTACCCCTCTCATAGGCTAGCATTGGGAATTCCTTAATACACGTTTAAGCTGTAATTCCTGATCAGAGAGGAGTTGCTTTTTCATGTTTCATATCTTTGAAATGGTAATGATAAATCCTCCTTACTGGTGAAGTTGGATTTAACACATCTGTTTTAGAAATGCCACTTTTAGAAAGTGGGCATTTCTCTGCACTTACTGGTTTGTGTGCCTGACAGCCTGTCTCCAATACAAGTCTGCGGAGGGTGACAGCTACACTTTGTGCATTCCATCTAAACAGCCACAACACAGAAAGATAGGTGTGTCTGAGTACCCATCTACGTACATCTGCATTCTGACGGCCTTACCTGGGCAGGATGGAAGGGAGGGGCTAACACTTCACTTAAATTGGTAGTGTCCTGTCCCCACACAAAAGACTCATTATCCCCCACAGATAGCCTGGCAGACAGAACAGAGTTGAAATGGATACTTGTGCACAGCGAGAGCTGCTTTGAAGTACCCCCACATTAAAAGGCACTTTAGGGTATAAGTACTGAGTCTCTGACCCCCTAAAATCAGACACTACTGGACTTGTAACTAAAGCTGTGCCAGAAGAACTGCTGTGCTGCTTAACGGACTCAACTGGACTGCTGATCTGGAAGGCCTGCTTTTCTGTTTGTTGACCTGCTACTCTCTGACTCTGCTGAAGGACAGCTGGATTGTACCTTCATTCCAAGTAATCTCCAAGGGCTTGTTGGCTTGCCTCCTTTTGCTTGAGACTGTCGGAGCTCCACAAGCCTTACCTTCTGCTTGCGGAGTGGTCTCGCAGAGATGACATGAACAACCTCCACCGTCTCCCACCACTCCTAGTGATAGAAACTATACCGACCAGAGTGAAGATGGGGGCTGGGAGAAGTGATCCTAAATGGTGTGGGGTGTGTTCCTTCTGTGTGTAGGCCTTGTTGTGAATGATCGTTACAGGTGAGGGAACCCTCCTAGGAACAGCCACCTGTTAGGGACAAACCATTGCATTAGTTTCTCTTTTTACCCCTGGGTTCCACTCATACAACCATTCACACAGAGAGGAAATAACACCGGATGAACATCCGTATTCACATGGGACGTGGTTCAAGCCGAAACTCAAGATATACGTTCACAGGTGGGGGAAAAAAGGAAATGAAGCTGAAAACGCTCCTGCTTGTATAAAGGTGAGCCGTCACACCCTGCTGATCGTGTTGCTCACAAAGAAAAGGTAAGCGCTCCTGCGCAAGAAGTGTTAGGGTGTTGGTTATTAGATGCAAAAGAAATATACGCTCCTGCGTGTGGAAGGACCCCAGTAAAGCATTGAGCGCTCCTGCGCCAACACCGAAGGTGTGTTTGATACAACAGCGCGCTCCTGCGCGTGTTGGTTTATTAGCTGCAAAAAGAAATATACGCTCCTGCATGTGGAAGGACACCATTAATGTGTTGAGCGCTCCTGCTCCAACACCGAAGGTGAGTGTAGCACAACAATGTGCTCCTGCACGTGTTGCTGCCCAGAACGGTGTAAGCGCCCCTGCGCCAACACCGAAGGTGTGTGTAGCACAACAAAGCGCTCCTGCACGTGTTGCTGCCCAGAACGGTGTAAGAGCTCCTGCGCCAACACCGAAGGTGAATGTAGCACAACAAAGCGCTCCTGCACGTGTTGCTGCCCAGAACGGTGTAAGCGCTCCAGCGCCAACACCGAAGGTGTGTTCTTTAATGAAGCACTGCGCTCCTGTGTGTGGTGCTACTCGTAAGGGGTGAGCGCTCCTGCACTAACACCGAAGATCTATGGACTCACCACTTGGATAGGGGGCAGGATGTCCGGGTCGTTGTAGCGAACAGCCGGTCCGCCGAAATCTGTAAGGTACGGGTTGAGCGCTCTGCTGAGAAACTGCAATTCCATCTGAGGCGTGGATTCTCAATCCGAAGCAACGCCGGGTTGAATGCCACAAGTTTAAATGTGGTTTCTCCCAGAAGTTCAACCCGCGCTGACTTCCTGGATTGCTACGGCAGGAGAAGAGCTAGACTGCCAACCTCCGGTAGTCCGATGACATGGAGCTTCGTAATGCCCGCAAGGAAGCGGAACAAGCACTCCTCGCAACCACTCGGCCTGTCGGGCCCCCAGGTGAGCTCCCAGACCTAGAACCATGACAGCGACTCAGGGATATCAAAGTCTCTACCACTGCTCCTGTGCCTGGCCCAGATACTTGCAACACAGATTTTGACGCATCTCCTGTCTGCGTGTAGCAGAACTGGGGCACCGACCCGATTGCGGGAGTAAAATCGGCATATCGCCTCGGAAACAGTGCCTTCAGAGTTCGGTGCATCGGACAGCGTATCGCCGCTGCTGTAGCTAGGTCAGATCCACCCATCAACTCGACAGTGTGGCAGAATCCGGCACATCACTCAACGCCTCTTGACTCTGGCACCCGTCTTTGGAACTGACGCATTGCCTTCACTGCGTGGAGAAGATCGAAGCATCCTGCACCTTCAGGCCTCGACAATGATGCATCTCGCTGTTTGCGACCAGGAAAGGTAATTTGTTCACCGGGGCCTGTGTGGGTCCTGTAGCCGGCTGGTGCTCCATTGCGGTGGGCCCGAACTATGACTTTGCCCCGGTCCAGTGCGAAATAAAGTAACCTTTTTTAGCCCTACTTGTTCTGAGTGCTTTACTGCATTTATTCCTTTAAAATTCAATATCTCAACTCTATACATTGGATTTTTGTTGTTTTAGTCTTGTTTAGTTCAGAATATAATAATCTATTTTCTATACCTCTGTGTAGCCTTTTTGTAGTGTATTCATTGTGTTACTGTGTGTTGCACAACTACTTGACACATTGCCTCTTTAGAGAAGCCTGACTGCTCTGTGCCAAGCTGCCAGAGGGTGAGCACAAGTTATCTTTTAGTGTGTCTCTAGCTTACCCTGACTGGAGGGGTGTTTCCTGCCTGGCCCGTGTGCATACCTCAGCCAACCAGAAATCCCATTTCTAACACTCAGCCACACCTGGAAAGTTATTTATGGCTATGTTTCACATATGATTAAGAATTTATACTTTGTAGGCTAGGTGGGCATAACTCAAGATCAGTAATATCAGCTCCTCACTAAGGCGACTTTGAGCATGAAAATTTGCATGAGAATCCACTCACTGCGGTCCACGCTGCCGTGCACATTTTTTATTCACCTTCATGAATACAGCTGGCAATTTTTGTTGCTACTTGCTCATTTGGTACTTTAGTTTAAAGTCACATGTGTGATAATTTGTCATTACTTACCATTTGGATGGCGATTTACTATTCTTTTTTACATTAACTGGCTGATTTATCCTTTTCATCATGTGTTCAATGGTTTCAGACTTTCTTCCCGGTCATTTTGCATATTTTTCAGCTTTGCCTCACAATAATCAATCTTGGTATTCATATTCTGCTCATTCACTCAATATTGAGGCATTTTTATAATCTGAGATGATAATGTTTCACAGCGCTTTGATCCTTCATGGGTAAGCCTCATTGACTGAAATCTGTAACTAGGCCGTCCTTCTCTACTGCCAAACCTGTTAACAGGCGACCTCATCATCAAAAGGATCTTGGTACAGAATATCTT
Source organism: Calotriton arnoldi (assembly GCA_963921515.1). NCBI lineage: Eukaryota > Metazoa > Chordata > Amphibia > Caudata > Salamandridae > Calotriton > Calotriton arnoldi. The sequence continues at coordinate 286,575 of CAWUFW010012532.1, forward strand.
TCGCCATCATGGAGAGGGAATGTGCTTACAAAGGCTCCTCATCTACCTCTGTGATGGGAGCTATTGGACTTGGCCCTTTTTTTGGCTAAAGTTCCCTAAACTTTTTGCCTTCCCCCTAGACCTTTTTTCTGACATGGTGTTGCCAACTTAGATGCTTTGGGCACTTTGCCACTGCTGATCAGTGTCAAAGTGCAAGTGCTCCCTGTATAAAGTGTCATGGTAATTGGTTGTCCATAATTGGTATGTTTGCCTTACTAGTAAAGTCCCTAGTAAAGTGCACTATGTGTGCCAGGGCTGGTAATGCAAATGCTACTGGTGGGCCTGCAGCACTAATTGTGCCACCCACACAAGTAGCCCCAAAGAGAGAACTCAGACCTGCCACTGCAGTGCCTGCGCGCAGTTTGCTAACTACCATGTTGTCCTGACAAGTGCACCCACTTGCCAGGCCTTACCCTTCCCTTTCCATGCACATCAGACACCCCTATAGTAGGCCCAAGGTACCCCCCTGGGCAGAGTGCAGTGTCTGTGAAAGGTAGGACATGTACTGAGGTGTGTACCATGTCCTAACAGTGAAATACTCTCCATTTCGTTTTCACTGTTGCAAGGCCATCTTGCCCATAGAACAGAATGGGGAAGGCTGTGTAATATGTTTCCAGCCTATCTTCCCATAGGCTTAAGATGGAGAGGTGAAGTTTAGTGTGCCTGAACTCACAATTTAATAACACATCTTTTTATGAAGGTGGTTTTTGAGTTGTGTGTTTAGAAATCACGCTTTTAGAAGTGGCTGGTTTTTTTGTTCTAACAATTCTGTGTGTCTCTGCCTGGTTGTGGATTGACTGTCTGGATTTGAATGTGATAGGATCTTGGAAATGTCTTGACCGAGGGGAGGAGTAGGTGAGACAGCAACAGTCAGGGGGGAGGGGTAGCCACCTGGAGGTGAAGAGGCCTGGGCTGCTGCCATAAAATAATGGCTCCCCCTCCTGCTGAGTGATTGAGGAACCAGACCCCCACTATCAAAGGAAGAAGGTGCCGCTGGCAGGAAGACACCCAGAACTGGTTTGGACAGGGGTCAGTGCCCCTGAACACAAAGACTTCAAAGACATTTAGGGGTATAACTATGAGAGCTGAAGCCCCTGAACGTTGGACTGATCAAGACTGAAAAGGATTGAAACTACTTCGTGGTCAAGAGGAACCTCTGCCAAGGAAGAACAGCTGAAGAGACTGAAGAGAAGGACTGACCCTTGCTGTGTGTTCTGGGGCTAGCCTGCAGTTTGCTGATTTAACTAAGGAGAGGCTAAGGGACTTTGCTGTGTGCTGTGTCCCCCTGCTTGAACGGACTTTGCTGTGTGCTGTGTCCCGAAGTAACTTGTCTCCAAGGGCCCGAGGAGAGCTGGCTCCCTGTTGTGGAAACTCAGGAACATCAAAGTTTCCAAGTGTGTCTCAGCAACGCTGTGTGCGTGTGCTTTTTGCAGCCTGAGACCTTCGTAAGCATTGCCCCGGGACTGTGTGGCCCGAAACCCAACCGAGTCTCAGCAATGCTTTGTGCGTGTGCGTGTGCAGCCTGAGACTGCCGTTGGGTCCGTGGTACTGGTTGGAAAGTGCCCCGTGACTGCAGTGCCCCCGCAGCTAGACCATCGTCCACGCTGCTGTGTAGCTGTTTGTGGCCCGAGCCGTCATCGTAACGGAGGCTGCGGATCAAGATCGCCGCCGCCGGCCCGAGCCGCAACGTGCAAAGGATTTCGTAAAGTTAAGGAAGTCGTGAGGTAATCGTGATCGTTGTTCGCAAAAAGAATCTGCCCAAGATCGTCAGCAACGGAGAAGGCAGCGCCGTAACCTGTCCGGCTACAGCGTCACCTTGGATAGGAGCTGCGTCGTCATCGGGAGCGCCCAGCAGGATGTCCGACAAGCGGGGAGAGAGAGAGAGCGAGGCAGCGCATCCCCCAGGTAAGGCTTGGACTCCGGTCGGGAGCCGCAAGCGTGTGAGGCCTGGGGAGGCGCAGGAGGAGTACCAGAGTGCTCCCGTCTCTCTCCCGCTGCATCGCGTTAGACGCGCTGAGTCCTCGAGCGGCCCAGACCTGCCCGGCAGGACCGGGGCCACCCTCGGAAGTTCAGGACTGTTGTCTGTGGTTGGGGCCTAGTGGTGCCCGCGCTAATCGCGTCGATTGGCCTGGTATTATTCCTGCATTACGAACTGCCTTATTCCGTGCATTAGGGATTGTATTATTCCTGCATTACAAACTGCCTTATTCCGTGCATTAGGGATTGTATTATTCCTGCATTACGAACTGCCTTATTACCTGCATTAAGGAGTGCGTTATTCTTGCATTACGAACTGCCTGATTACTTGCATTGAGGATTGCATTATTCTTGCATTACAAACTGCCTGATTACGTGCATTGAAGATTGCATTATTCTTGCACTACGAACTGCCTTATTACTTGCATTACGGAGTGCGTTATACTTGCATTACGAACTGCCTGATTACTTGCATTGAGGATTGCATTATTCTTGCATTACGAACTGCCTGATTACGTGCATTGAGGATTGCATTATTCTTGCATTACTGAACTGCCTGATTATTTGCATTGAGGATTGCATTATTCTTGCATTACGAACTGCATTAGTCTGATAATACGAGCTGCAGTACGAACTGCATAGCATTGCATTAGGACTGTATTTGAACATCGTGAACTGCTCATTAATACCGCAAGAACCTACAAGTGTTTGTTGGCCTAATAACCGGCAAAGTGAAATATTACGAATACGCATATGTTGGATTTTTATCGTTTGGTCTTACTGTATTTTTCTGCTTGATAAAGATACCGCTATTTTCATACATCAGTGTGGTGTCCATTTGTGGTGTTATCACTGTGTCACTGGGAGTGTGGTTGCAAATACTTTACACATTGCCTTGAAGATAAGCCTGGCTGCTCGTGCCAAGCTACCAGGGGGTGAGCAGGGGTTATCAACGAGGGTGTCCCTCCTTTCCCTGACTAGAACCAAGGGTCCCTATTTGGACTAAGGTAACTGCCTCAGCCAACTAGAGACCCCCAGTTCTAACAGGAGCCATCACAAAGAAACCATCTGAATCGGTCAAACGACCTAAACCATATGCTGAATCTTCCTCTAAGTCCCCTTCTCCTTTCACTTTGGAGGACATTATGGAGGAAATTAGAGCTCTAAAGCCCTTTGTTATTGAAACTAGTTCCTCTCTTCAGTGTATTGAGGAAAAATGGGCCTCTCATGACCAGCGCATCTCTGCCATTGAACAATGAGTCAGTGAAGTGGAAGATTCCATTCCAGATCTTTCTCACCTACTAAAAGAAATTATGCAACTTAAGAAAATAACGGAGGATTTGGGAATTAGGAATTGGAGGAATAAGCTTAGACTCTATGGCATACTGGAAAATTCAGAAGAATCTAATATGATTTCCTCCATACAAAAAGCAATTTCCTCAATAGTTCATCAGCGAGACCAAGGTCCTCTTAGTATTCAAAGGACTCATCGTTTTGGACCCAAACCACCAAATTCCTCAAATTCCAAGCCAAAAGGGATCATCATTCTTTTTCTACAGTTTACAGAATTGAAGAACATATTGTCAGCGGCTAAACAGCTTTGCACCCTACATTGGTCTGCAAGCAGAGTCTACGTTACCCAAGATGTCTCCAATGCTACTGCTGCCAAAAGGAAACGATTCCTTGAGATGCGTCCTCAGTTGAAGTCTTAAACATAGGATACGGTTTGGTCTATCTGTGTTTTTTTTAAATAACATACAAAGACAAACATTATACTTTTGAAGAACAGGACGGTTTGCAAGATTTCCTTCATCAACATGGCCATGAGGATATGGAGACTGCGACGAATGCTATAACATGGCTTTGTTATATCTTTTATGGTTATCATTTTGTTTAAATAACCAATTGCTTGTTTATTTCAAGTTGCGCTATATGCGCTAACATTGTTGACAACTATTTTTCTTTTTCCCATTCTGTTTCAGTATTGGATCACAAGAGATGCTCACATGACTATATGTGTTTTTCCAGCGTAAGTTTTGTCAATTGCCATCAATTCTCTCTGTCATTAATGGTAAGTCTGTGGTCTATTTCCTTTTATTATCATATAATTGTTGGAATAGTCCAACTTAGCCTAAATGTCTCTTCTGCTCCTTCACATGCCAATGTCTCTCTTTATTATGAGTCGATTTGAATATTATTAGTAAAGCAAATAAACTCACTTTCTCTCTAGCAGCACTTACTCTGGATGCAGAGAAAGCATTTGATAGAGTTAATTGGCCGTTTCTTCTGAAAGCATTTGAATGGCATGGTTTTGGTCCCCAATTTCTCCAACTCATTTCCTTACTATATTCATCCCCCCGTTCTACAGTACTGGTGAATGGCTTACAATCTCCTTATTTTCCTCTTAAGAGAGGTACCAGGCAAGGTTGTCCTATTTCTCCATTATTATTCGTACTAGCATTAGAACTCTTTTTACATCAATTAAAAACTTCAGACACCTTATAAGATTTAAGTCAAAGACACACATATCCAATATATTGTTTATTCTGATGGCATTCTTCTTTTCATCTCACAGACTGACACCTCGATACTGTCTTTTTTTGAAGAGTTGAGATAGTATTCTGACGTATCGGAATACAAGTTTAATTTGGACAAATCTGAAGCTCTCCCTCGTAATAAATGCTGCATATACCATCCTTTTATTCAGTCAGGACTATCTTGGAATCCTGCTAAGATTAAATGTTTTTTTTTATACCAACAATCTCAGAGATTCGCTAAAATCAGTATGGGAGAGGATGTAGCCTTACGGCTAGATTGGTCGACCTCGAGGCTGGGGAACCGGGTTCGAGTCTCGGCAACGACGCTCAACATCCTGTGATTCTGGGCAAATCACTCAATCTCCCCCGTGCCTAACAAAAATGAATGTGCCCATCTGTAACGAAACTGGTGCTCATGTAAAGTTCTCTGATACCTGATATCCTCGGGTCTAGTGCGCACTATATAAAACTATTTTTTAAAACAAATGGATAGTATAATCTCTAAAATCGCACATCTCACCCAGTGTTGGTCATCTCTATTCTTATCTTGGTGGGGTTATTTGGACACCATTAAGATGATGTTCCTTCCCATTGTGATGTTTTATCTTCAGATGTTACCAATTAAGATTCCCAAGAAATACTTTAACTCCTTAGAAAGAATCTTATCTAGATTCCTATAGTAACCGCTAGAATATCCTAAAATAGATTAAAACCCCCGAAATCAGCTGGCGGTATTAACTTCTCTGACATCTATAAATAGCATAAGGCGTTCAGTATTAAACAAATGTAATCCTTCTTTTTTGATTCTAGTAGTTCAGAATTTAAATTATGGTTCTTATTCGAATCCTCCACGGATTTCCCTTTCTCCCACAAACATGTTATGTTTATGTCCTAGCCCCCCCCAGGTTTTGGTTACCATCACTAATATTATATTCTTGTTCCCTGATTAAACTGTTTATGGTCTCCAATACTTCTACTTATCATCAATTTCTTCAAAGCCCCATATGGTACAAGAAACTGTTCATCCTAAAACGGCAGCCTCTTATGTGGAAAAGTTGGATTAATATGGGTCTTTTCACCATTTCTCACTTTATCTCAGATAACTCAGTTATTCCTTTTCAAACTCTTCCCCATTCATTTAATCTACCATCTACATTCCTTAAACAGTATAATATATTGCATGATCTTCCTATACAGGCTCTTAATATTTTCTCCCGTATTCTTTGACTCAAACAGATTCTATGCATCCTCCTACCTATTCACCACACAGAACTCCCACAGCTTCCCTTATGTATAAAAAAAACTCATGGCTCCTGTTCAGGATAGATCTAAATATAAGCAGGAAACATTGTGAGAAACTGATTTACACTATAGCTGGCCTCTCTCTTTATGGGACACAATCTGGACTAAAGTACACTCACCAGGCCATCCCGCTAATTTAACACAAACATTATACTTACCTGCTCACTTGTTCAAACTCAAGCATCTTAAACAAGATACTTGTTGGAAGTGCAACTCCCATCCTGGCACCTATACCCATAGGTTTTTCATTGTCAAATAGTTTCCATGTTCTGGATGAAAGTTTGTGATATAATTGTTGCCATTACTGGAATTTCTGCATCGTTTTCCTTGAATGAAACATTTTTGGGTGGGTTATTTTCCTTATGGTCAAATAACAAAATGATTTGTAAATTTGTAGATCTCTCATTAGCAATTGGTACAAGTGATTACATCTAACTGGAAATCTGCAGGCAATGTCAACATTAAACAGTGGTGGAATTTAGTGTGCCAATATCATAAACTTGACAGATATAATTACATTCTTTCCCAATGTCTGTGAAATGAGACATTTTATGGTCACGTCTCACTACGTGCCTTTCTAACGTTGCAAAGTCTTGTGCTTTTTGATCTTTATCAATGATTATTTTGTGTTCATCATTACAGTTCTAATAAAGTTTTTACTTCTATGACATAATGTTGTAATTTTGTGATACATTATTTTCTTTAGATATTACTTATGAAGGTAACTTTCTCTTGTTCTTTCTCCCATCCGTTCTCTTTCTGTCATATCTGTCCTTTCCTCCTCTTTTGGCTTGATCTTAAATAATTGCCATCCATCATTATATTCCCTCTAAAATGATCGTATCCATATTTTAATTGTTTTTCTTCATTTTTTTCTTCATACGATAATATTTTTTCTCATGTGGAATGGCAGTATATTTGCATGTATGCTTGTATTCTCCAATACAAATTTTAAATAAAAAAAATGTTAAATCTACAGAATACAAAATGAAAGCTAATATAATCAAAATCGAAAAGCAAGGTGACCAAAGAGTTACTCCAAGAACTTTATCTGGATGTTTTTACACCTACCCTGCCGACGTCTGGATTCACAATCACTCCAACCTATCTCATTCAACAATTCAGCAAAAGGCTCTATCAGCTAACTACAATTTACATAAACTCACAAAACGAAAAATATTTTTTCACATCAAACCAGTTAAAAAAAGCAGCATGTGCTCTAATAATTTCAAGAATCAATTATGGCCACTCAAACTTAGAAGGAATTCCAGCCAGGCACCCTTCTCCTATCAAAGCAGTATTCAATGCAACAGCAAGATTAATCATGGACAGAAAGAAATGTGAGCACATTATGCCAATTCTACATAACCTCCATTTATTTCCACTGGAAGGCAGAATAAAATTCTGAATCTGCTGTGTAACTCTCAAACCCATTCATCATTGAAAGTTAATTACATTGATATTCTATGGTCAATCCAGAGATTCCAGAAGCAAAAACACAATGCTGCTAATGCCACCCAAGAACAAAACAAGTTCACAATCAATCCTTCACTGGAGCATCAATAAGTCTGTGGAACTCTCGATAATCCTACCTGAGACAGCAACCAGACACACTCTCCTTCAGAAGTGGCTTATAAACTTTCAAACTGAAAAGACACTTCCATTAAGATCTATCTAGAGCTGTGCATCTGTCCCCACTGCTGAACTGACCAGTCCCACTTGGGCTCTCACTCCTTTTAACTAACCCTCAATCTTTCACATACTTTTTACCTTCAACAAAACATACATACATACCACCACCACCTCCCCAACCTCAGCACAATGATAGGGCTAGTGTTACATGTTTAGTTCATATATTCCTTGTATGGTTTGTTAAAATTATAAAGTGCACTATTGCAGCGAGGTGCAGTTATTCAATATAAACATGTCAAATAAATAATGAATTGGTGATGGTTCTGAAATCACACTAACCCACATTTTGTGACAGCTAATGATCCCCACTACCAACGAGCCATTTATAAATTCACTCCACATGTGCACTAGGCGTATTATATTAATTTCCATAATTTGAAGCATCCTACATGTCACATGCAAAAGGTCTTCAGATACCCCTGTAATTCCTTCAATGTGGAGGTTGTCTTTTTGAGCTCATGAGGGAAGCAATGTGTGACCAGCATCATTTCTGTTTTTAGAAAGTCCGCCTACACTGATGCTCACCCATTCACTTTGAATTCATGATCCCAGAAGACACATTCACCCTGCCTAGAACTGGATTCCATTCAGCATGTTTTAGACCTTGTGCTAACTCTTACAGTTTCATTCTCTTTTACTGCTTGATTTATGGGTGCATGATTCTCTCCTTGGTGAGTTGCCTGACGAGCAAGATACCTTTGATCATGCCTTCTGCTCCATAATCAGAATACTGATGTTGATTAGATCAGTGTGATAATGCTTATCCAGGTAATATTTTCATTATCTCTCTATATGGGCCACCGTCAGGTTAGCAGCACTTATCCTTTGAAGTGGCCTGACTCCCCTCATCCAGCAACGACTACCCTCAAGTGCTCCATAGTCTGTTCAGCTACATCACATTCTACCATGATTCTTAGGTGCTGACAAAAGAGTCTAAAGTGTTGCCAGTTCCCAGTCAGTAGTCAACTTCAAGCTGTCTCAGTAATTGCAGGAACCACTTGACTACTTATGGTGGAAGGTGGAGGGCTGTTCCTGCCTGCTCAGTGTGGCTGCCACAGGTTCTGATCCCATCCTAGTAGATCCAATGTGCAAAGATCCTATCACACTTTCAGAAAGTTTCAACCCTGGACCAGTTACTCAGGGTGGCCATCTTTACATCTAATAACTGAGGCCCTCCCTCCTGATCACCCCATGGCACTGGAAGGACTACTACCTGTTTCATATAAAATAAGGGCAAACATTTTAAATGAAATGCAGCACCTTCCTCCATAAAACAACCTCTGGAATGACTGAACTATGGAGCTGATGAAGCCCAAACACTGTCAACTAGTTTATGACAATTAATACTGGATGCGACAACAAACCACACACAAAAACAAATGTTACTGAGTGAAGACGAGAATACAAGCACCGTAAAACAGTGCTTTGAGCTGTAAAAATAGAAAGAATTCATAGATTGTGTGTTTAACATGTCTAATAATCATATTTACTGATGGCTTAACAATGGGGAAATGAAAATTCATATAATTATGCACTGATAATATGCCAACTAATGTAAACTAAACTTGATAAGTTATATATGTATGCTTACATGAGTCTCGATTTAATTATGCAGTGTGTATAACAAATGTAAAAGCAATGTTTTAGTGCATTGTAATGCATTGTAATGCACCAAAGAGATTGAAAAGCTGGAGCAAAAGTGTCATAATACAACTTACTTGAATGAAACTTTCTATGTAGCTGCTTTACACTCATAAGAACCTAGATTTATTCAAATGGCAATAATTATATGATTTACAGAATTATTTTACATATAGGTAGTTTGTGACTCGTAGTAATAGGCCATACTTAGGGTTGAACATTTCTTTGCAAGCACTGATGATGACTTATAATTCTTGCTTATTTAGACATGAATACTTAATCAAAATGATTTTGCTTGGATCTAATTCAACATTTGTTTATTAATAAGAATCACATTACATTATATGCATTAAATGATTTTCCCTGTAAGCTTCCAATCTACTTCATGGACTGATGTGAAAGGATTCTGTTTGCTTTTCATGTAACTTTTTCGGTTCTTTCACATAACATTCCTAAGGTCTAAAGGATACTTTTTCAACTTTTCGACATGTGACAACCTTAACTCTTAACAATAGTACATGGAAAGCAACACTGAATTGTTCCTTGTGGATTGACCTGTGTGCCCGGAACAGACGATCGATTTCAATGGATGGTATGGGAAATCTCTCTAAAGTAACTTCATTTGCACCTTGTGAGTGGAAGGTGGTCACCTGGGTGACTGGCCATTGTGGGGTGAAGGTAGATGTCGCCTCCAGATGGAGCAAGTTGCCGTTTGGGAAGGAGAGCTGAGCAGAGCTGAGGAGAGCAGAGCTGAGCAGAGATTTTCGGACACTCTTCCTTTTTGGACACCTGAAGATGCTGGCCCTCAGAGACATGCTCTCAAACTCTCGGACTGGGGCATCCTTTTCTTGGTAGCCTTTGTTTTCCCGATGCTGAGACTGTTGATGTTGACTTTCTTCTCCCTAGCTACCTTTAGAACTCACTTCAGTGAGGCTTGCTGACATTATTGACTTACCAGTCTTCCCTTGATCCTAACCCCGACCGAACTATATGCCTATACTAAATAACTGTCCCGAACCATCTTCCTGCCTTTTTTTGGTGGAAGGAATCTCCTTTTGCTTAGCAAACTTTACAGACTCTGTGGCGAAAATACTAGGTTCTACATTTCCTTGAAGATTGTCTTCTGATTTAGCTCTGCTAAGGTGTAGTTTTAGACTACCTTTTGTAATTGCTTATCGAGACTCATGACTTATTGCCTAAATACTGATTATTGCTTTGAATTCTAAATTGTTTAACACAACAACTAAATATGACCCTCATTGTCTGAGTCTTTTTTCAATCGTAACTGGAAATGTTCTTTGCACAGAGACCGTGCATACTATGACTCAGATTCTAATGCATAACAGGGATCGCCATAGATTATTCTCAGAACACAAGATTCGATTGTTACGGTTCTGCACCGCTACAGCAGAATTATTGGTTTGTATGATTTTAGCCCGAATGTACTTCTTTAGGAGGTTCGGGATTCCTGTAGTCATTCTATATATCTATTTTTTTTGTTGTTTGATTTGTTTATTAAAATTTGTACATACAGTGAAAAGAAAACAATATACCACCATAGAAATTATCATACAGCACCAGTAGGTAATTAGTCAGACTCAACTTGCAAATCAACAGCTCAACGGCATGTTTACAATGATAGTGTTAGGTGCAAAAGGTAACAGCGAGTGGGATACCCCGGCACTCACAGAACCTCCTCCCGCCATCAACAATACTGTTTAGTCTTGTTGTGGTACAATATAACTCAGCTATACAATCGCATTTCAAGTACATATTTATGGCTCTTATGGCTTCACTCCGCCATATCACATCAGTCTGCTTATATAATCAAACGATCTTATAAAAAACACCTAACAAGAACACTATCAGGAAGGTAGGATAGGAAGGGAAACAGGAGTCACCTAAGGGTAGGCAGGGAAACACGAACCCAAGCGCTATAAGACAGAACTCTGTCAGCCATCATATGGGTGCACGGCCTGACTCTAAGGAGAATAACCGTACAGTGTGGGGTGTAAGGGACGCTGTCCACAAATCAAAACATAGCCCGGGCCATAGGTCCACACATGCATGACACACTATTAATCCGGAGTAGGAACATCCAAGAGGTCATCCGGAGTCAACAGTCCCTGCAGCGTACACAGCATTGCATTCCATGCAGCGGAAATGGGGAATTTAGGCAGCCCCAACGTATCCTCATGTACTAAGGAAACCGCCTCCGCCTTCACCCAATTCAGCATGGATAGAAACCAAACTTTCAACGGCGGGGGCTGCCCCGCCTTCCACATACGCGTTATTAAGCGTTTGGCCACAATGAAACCCAAATCCAGAAACCTAGTGGATGCTTTATGTTTTTTGTATCTCGGAAATACTCCGGTGATGCACGCCTCCCAGGTCCTCGGTACCTCCCTGTCAGTGCTAGTGGCCAACGCCCCTGTTCCCCCTCCCAGTATGTATGCAGATCGGGGCAGGACTAGAGCATATGTAAGAGATCAGCATCCACCAGCCTGCAGCGCGGGCAGCACGCATTCCACCAGTGAAAATATCTATTTATTTTGTCAGGGGAGAGATAGGCCGTCATCCTATATATCTATAGCATGATCCTGAGAGTAAGATATTTGAATTTGATTTCCAGTTTGTGAGTTGGTTACCAAATAGTTGGTCCTCATTGGGTAGCAAACAGGAGACACCCTAGTTCCTCACAGCTTAATGCAACGAGCTAGGTCCATCGGAGTACCAAAGACTCGTGGGTGTGAGTAGAGATCAAGATTTAATAAGGTGAGGTAATCAGCAAATTGTCGCAAATGGTATGTTAAGGGCCCAGTGGATAAAGATTGATTTGAGCTTCCGCTGCAACAGAGCTAAACACACCAGCACCTTTTAATTACAGAGCCTCTTAAGGGGCATAATTGCCAACAAAAGGACACCTTGTGAGAATGATTTGTCAGTTACCATGCTGACAGTACAGCTTCCCTAACTTTCTTAGGGGCGTATCATCAAGCCGGCGATAAGAAATTATCGCCGCTTTAGCGTCTGTTTTCAGACGAAAAGCGGCGATAATTTTATCGCTGTATTAGCAAGGCCACGCTATCGCGTGAATCCTTGCCCTATCGCCCTTTTCCATAACGCCACCTTTGCATCTCTAATGAGATGCAAAGTGGGCGTTCCGTCCCAAAATAACTGGAGAAATGTCGTTAACCGACATTTCTCCAATTATCAAGGGAATCCCCAACAAGCATAGCGATGAGAAAAGTAGCGCTAACCTTGGTTAACGCTACTTTCCTTACGCATGCTTTTAGTTTGACTTAGCCATGATATCCAATGGAAGGTGGATATCATGGTTAAGTATGCCCAGCCCTATCAACAAGCTATCGCCAAATGTCATGCGATTATCGCTGGATTTCCAGCGATAATCGGACATTTGGCGGCTTGCGCCAGGAATTTTATCGATTCTGAGATAAGCGTTGCTAATAGCACGCTATCTCAGCGATAAAATTCATCGATCGCCGGCGATAAATATCCTAGCGCTAAGTGCGCTTAGCGATATTTATCGCCGGTTGTTGATAATATGCCCCTTAAAGTTTGGAAATGAGGGAAAGATTTCACTGAGGTTACCTGTCTTCAGGTTTTCCGGCTCCTCGCATAGTCTGTCCCCAAAGAAAGCAGATTTTTCTCCAACTATCTGAAAACAGTAATCCCTGTATACCAGATCTTACCAGTACAGAAGGTATCAAAATCGAAACTTAAAAGGATATATGGCTACAAATTTGGTCTTGGACATATTGCCATGAATGTGCAGCTCTAGCATGGCCGGAGCCTACTGATGTTGCAAAAACCCTCCCAGTTTACTCCTCATCCTACGACCTTTGGCCTCTGAGAGCAAAACTGTTCCCAAAGCTGTCTAACACAGAGTTCTTATAAACGTATGCCTATGACAAGGCAGGAGTTGTGATTTTTTTAAGATTGGTCAGATGGCCAAAATGCTGAATCAAATCATGCACTCTAGCTGTTGCAAATTCTTTCTAATGGCTGAATGATCGGACATGGATAAATATTTCGTCCTAACATGGGTGTATTATGATGGCACTCTCTTGAGGTATTCCATCGGGCCATTATTTTGGTGAAGATGATTAATTGTAATTTGAAGCCAAAGGCAGTCGCTGTGCATTTTATAGAGCCCATTAACAGCAAATTGGAAAAACATCTGGTGAGCTGGGAACGTAACACGCATCTTTTGCTATCATCCATTCACTGAGGTACACCAAAGGAATCTCTAGGGTTGGATGAGTGCTAGCAGCCTACACTCTGAAAGTGGCACCTGTAACAGAAATCTCTTCTGCCCACTGCCCTTCCTCCAGTCGCTGACCCCTGTGTCACACCACCCACCAATTGTAGCATGTCCTTCCAAAGCAGCCAAAATGGCTTCATTGAGAGCCATGTCAGATGACATTTGTCCCCACACAACAATTCAGGATGGCTGACCTTCCATTTCTGCCACTCCACTTCTGCCTCCATTACAGAATAAAGGGCTCAAAAATCAGTGAGCAAGATAATAATGCAGAACCTCAATGTGCAGTTCAAAGTTGCATAAACATTTCACAAATTAGCTTTTACTTTTCTGACTCTAGGGTCTCTGGGAGCCATCACTTGAGCTGGGATCCCTTCAAGACAGGTAACAAGTCTACCTGAATTACTTTAGGTAGATCAGCTTCTGTCCGTTGAATTGGGCAACTCGTGTTATGTAAGATTTTTTATATAGCATGCAGTCTGTCATTAGTGTGGCCTTGCAACTCTATTGCAGGCTGGGTATCATCAAATCATGGATTGTAGGATTCGAATGCAGGCCAGAGTCTAGTTACACTTTGTTGTAGATGTAAATTAAATAGTGTAGTTGTACTACTTTTGCTGTTTTCCGTATGGATGACTTCATATTAGGTGCGTTGTGAGTTATGGTATAGCCAGTCTTACCAAATCAATTGTGCTTTGTTTCGGTTAGGTGGATTGCACATTGCCCAGCATTCAGTATGTATGAGAAGTAGATGAGATAGGAGATTTTGTTCATTCAGGAGTCACAGTAGCCTTACAATGGTCTTTATGTCATGTGTGTAAGGCTTAAGTATAATATGTGCAGTTGTGAAATGGCCGTAGCTTGTTAGGAAGGAAAAACTGATCTGGTCTAAACTGTGCTCATATTAGAGCAGCGTTATGCCTAATCCATTGTTTTGCAAGCTGTGCGTACAGTTTCATACTAGTTGATGCTGTGTGGTCTATCTGTGATGTGTTTAAAGCGAATGCAGAGATTTGTCTAATGTTTTTGTTGGTTTGGGTACATGTTGTTTTTTAATGTGATGTGATGTTGTGAACGCAGTGATTCCCAGCTGTTTGAAATGGCCTTTTCTGCATGGTCATCCCCAAACATTTTCCTTCCTCCTCCCCTTTTTGCTGAATTCGTTTTTGCTGGCTTTAGGACTCTGAAGACATTAGCACTGCTAATCAGCGATAAAGTGCATGTGCTCTTTCCTTAACACATTGTAGAATTGGCTTATACCCAGTTGGCCTTTTTACTTTACCTATAAATCCCTAGTAAAGTGCACTACATGTGCCCAGAGCCTGTAAATTAAATGATACTAGTGGGCCTGCAGCACTGACTGCGCTCCCCACTTAAGTAGCCCTTTTAACATGTCCTAGGCCTGCCATATTAGAGCCTGTGTGTGCAGTTTTAACCTGACATGACACCCTGGCAAAATAAACCTATTACCAGGCCCAAACCTAAATTTTTAATACATATACATCACCCATAGGGTAGACCCTAGACAGCCCAGAGGGAAGGGTGTAATATATTTAAAAAGCAGGACATGTACCTTTAAGTTTTACATGTCCTGGTAGTGAATAACTCTTACATTCGTTTTTCACCACTGCAAGCACTAGGATATCATTGGAGTTGCCTTATTACATTTTATAAGTGTAATTTCCAAATGAGAAGATATAATTGGATCAGGTTTGATAACTCTGGAATCCTAATTTAAAATCCTAATTTATGGTGACGTCGGATTTTAAATTACAATTCTGAAAATGTCACTTTTAGAAAGTAACCAAAGAGGGGGGACTCAGGGCTTTTCAAAAGATCCAGCATACATGCCCAATAGTAGAACAACACAGAAAGGTAAGTAGCCATTTGGTGCCTGCAGCCTGCCTCTGGTCACATGACTGGGTTTAGTTGGCAGTTGAGCTTTGTGTATTCCTCATATACAGCCACACACAATGGGAGCTTAGATGAGACTGAGTGGGCCATCACTGGCAGGATGGGAGAGAGGAGCTGGACCCAGCCTCACTTACACCTGAATAGGCTGTGTCCTGTCCCCACACAAAGGGCTGCATACCTCTTATAGTCAGTCTGATGCCGGGGGCATGGAAGGCATAGTATATGTGCACTTCAAAGGCATGGCTCTAGAAGCTTCTCCCCACATCAAAGGCACAACTGTGTGTAAAAGAAGGACCTCAGACACCACCACTTAAGTACACTTCTGGACCTATGGATACTCTGACAGGAAGAAGGATTGCTGTGCTGATGAAGGACTGCCACTCTGCTGGACTGCACTCTGCTAGACTCCTGCTTTGCTGTGCTGACTTGCTACCTGATGCCCTCTTGCCTGGGTGAAAAGGACTTAACCTATCTCAGAACCGACGCATCGCCCCAATGGCATGGTGCCTTCACAGTCCAGATCCTTGCATCTCTCGTCGACGGCAGCCTTGATGACGACGATGGACTCTGCATCGCAGTCTCGTGGCTCCTTGGAACTGATGCATCTCCCGCTGCACGCGTCATCCCCAACACCAGACTTTGCATCGCAAGGCCCGTCTATGGTATCTTTGCTGAGGACCCAACAGGACATCGCACCACAGGCTTGCCGTATCTGGGAACTGGTGCATCGCTTCGGCTGCACAACGCATCTTTAATTCGGATCCACGCAATGCTCCACAACCAGGATTTAAGGTACTCTGTTCAGCGGGCCTAACCGGGTCCCTGTAGCTGGCCCGTGCTCCATCGTGGTTGGCCTGAACTTGAGACTTTGTCCCTGTCTGCCAAGTCCAGATATTCCCAGTTGGTGCTTTATGCTTCTTGGTGCTATTTTTACGAAAAACTCTCAAATTCAATATCTCCGGTGCTACTAATTGGGTTTTTATCATTTTGGTCTTGTTTGATTTATTTCAACTTACTCTATTTTAATGAATCTGTTGTGGGCTCCATTTGTGGTGTGTTGTCACTGTTTTTGCCAAGCTACCAGAAAGGTGAGCACAGGTTAATTTGGAGTTTGCTTGTGCCTTACCCTGACAAGGACTGTGGTTGCTGCTTGACCAGTGCTTACACCCCAGCTGACCAGCTACCTGCTGCCCTCTTGCCTGGGCGAGAAGGACTGAACCTGCCTCAGAACCCACGCATCACCCCGATAGCGTGGTGCCTTCACAGCCCAGATCTTCACATCTCTCGTCGACGGCAACCTGGATGATGACGATGGACTCTACATCGCGGCCTCATGGCGCCTCGGAACTGATGCATCACCCCCTGCACACCGCATACCCCAGCGCCAGACTTTGCATCGCAAGGCCCGTCTATGGGATCCTCGATGAGGATGCAACAAGACATCGCACCACAGGCTCGCCGAATCTCGAAACCGGCGCATCGCTTCAGCTGCACAACTCATCTTCAACTCGGATCCATGCAACTCTCCGTAACCAGGATTTAAGGTACTCTGTTCAGCGGGCCTAACTGGGTCCCTGTAGCTGGCCCGCACTCCATCGTGGTCGGCCTGAACTTCAGACTTTGTCCCTGTCTGCCGAGTCCAGTTATCCCCAGTTAGCGCTTTGTGCTTCTTGGTGCTATTTATACGAAAAACTCGCAAATTCAATATCTCCGGTTCTACTAATTGGATTTTTATCATTTTGGTCTTGTTTGATTTATTAAAACTTACTCTATCTTAATAAATCTGTTGTGTGCTCCTTTTGTGGTGTGTTGTCACAGTTTTTGCCAAGCTACCACAATGGTGAGCACAGGTTAATTTGGGGTTTGCTTGTGCCTTACCATGACAAGGATTGTGGTTGCTGCTTGACCAGGGCTTACACCCAGTCAACCATCAACCCAATTTAATACACCAACTATATGCTGTTTTCTTGAAACTATTTATAGGTGTGCGTTTACCTTAAGGAATCAGTGTTAACAGAATGCTGCCAAAAGAGACTTTCGATGAGTCTTAGGGGACTTCCTGAAGGCATTGTGACATACTGTAGAATGCATGTCAGTCAGTAGGAGTATACAAAGTTGAGGGGCAAGGATGTAGAAAGCCCTCCCTGCCAAAGAGGTCTCTTGGTATCAGGAAACAGACAACAGCTAGTCTTTTGGTATCAGGAAACAGTCAACAGCTCAGCAGAACCAGAGCATAGATGATAAAGGAAGAGAGTAATGTAGTACTCTTGTAGAGAGTTGCTTAAAACGCTGACCATAGATTGCTTGATGGACAAGCCAAAAGGCCTTGAACTCAATGCCTCAAGCCATGGACAATTAATGTGTTCTATGAGCAGTTGAAATGCGATCGATTTTGCTCAACTTACAGACTAGTTGTACTGCCATGGTTTGAATGACCCAAAGTTTCTGAACAGCTGAGTTTGGCAGTCACAGGTAACTGACGTTGGCATAATCAACCTTTAATAGAATCCATGCTCTTATCAAGGGGGTCAAAAGTATCTAGACATTAGTGGCATTCAGTCTTTTCGTTACTGTTGAATGCAAGACCTTTGAGTGACAGCTACGAAGTCAAGGTCAACACGTTACCTTGTATTGCTTAACTGGTTACAATGAAAATGGACCTCTGAATGAAAACAGTTCTATGCATTTATAGTAATGTTAAGAGAGGTCATCGGTTCATGCACTTGGCCAATCAGAAGAGTTGCTTTGAGGGAATAATAATTCCTCTTATGTAGTTCACTATGACTGCAAACTTTACTGCCTTTGAAGAAACCTCTGCAGATATGCTGTTTCAAGGACATTTCCTAATTCTTCCAGCGTTCCCAAACCTCTGCTTCAACATGTTGTATACCTGCTAACTTAGTAACAACTTTATTTTTTGTTAGATTTTTCGGGGTCAATTGGGTTGCAGAGCATTATCTAGTGGTGGAGAAAGTTCTTACCCTGATCATGTTTGCAAAGAATAAAATGGAAATAATGCTAATAATGTAATTTGGTACTTTTCCAGACCTTTCACATAAGGAAAGCGGAAGTGGAGTTGCTGGTCATTGTTGCAGTGTATTCTCCTTCTTGGCTGCTGTAGATCTGTGCATCTTTTCGTTGTCGACCATTTGTTCCAGGCGGAGGTCAGCTTGACACTGTACAACAGTAACCATGCAGAATGACGCTGGTGAGTTTGTTGACCTGTACGTTCCTCGTAAATTCTCTGGAAGCAACAGGATCAGTGGTGCCAAGTATCATGCGTCTATCCAGATGAACATAGCTAAGGTTGATATGGTCACAGACAGAGTCACTGGACAATTCAAAACATATATTATTTGGGGGGCAATTCGTAAGATGGGTGAGTCTGAAGACTCTATCCTCTGGCTAGCCAAGGATTATGGAATTGACTCCAAGAATTTCTAACAAGGACTTCTTTTGGAGCCCTGGAAGATGCAAATGTGGTTGGGTGGTTTGCAAAGAGTCGAGATTTGCTGTCTTTTGGTTGATGTTCTCAGGCATATTCTATACGGCTTACTGCTGATGGAGAACATGTATTTCTCTACATTGTACCAAGGTATGATTTAAACAGGCACGTCTGGAGTACATAGAAGGAATGTGCTGGGTGTGACAGATTCACAAGTCAGAGAGATGATGTTGGGGCAGAGATGCCTCTGCGGAGGTGATAGGATGAGCATAGTATGGCTTGGAAGTGGGGAGTTTGTGTGTGTTGGAAGGCAGTTGTCAGTCATAGGGTGGGACACAAGTTTTAAGTCTCTTGAAAGAGTAAACTAAACTATTTGTGTTAGCAGGCAGTTTTTGACAGACAGGGAAGTGTATGCACCTATATTCAATTCAATTCAGTTGTACTTGTATAGCGCATGGCTACATAAAAGGGCCTGCCAGTGCGTAATGCAAAACAACCCCTCTACGAAACTGAGATGAACCATTACCTCAAGCCATGTTTAAAAAAGGTAGTTTTTAGCATTTTCCTGAAACAGGCTTCCGATGTCTGACTTCTAAGGGAAGCCAGAAGAGCATTCCAGAGCCTGAAGGTGAGGAAAACAAAACAGCAGTCTCTACTCCTTGCTCTTTTGATCTTGGGCACCACCAGAAGTCCCTGGTTGCTAGAGCGAGCGAAGGGCCCTTCCTGGAGCGTAGAGGGTAAGCAGGGCCTTTTCCATGGATGGCCTGATGCGTGATACATAGAGCCTTGAAGTGAATTATTTTTTGAACTGGAAGCCAGTGCATGGCTATGAGGGCTGGTCTGACTGACTGATGCTTTGGTAATTTTTCAAGAGTTCTTGCAGTGGCATTTTGTATCACTTGGAGCCTTTTGATCACATATTTTGGGCTCCAAAGATACAGGGAGGTATCATAATCGAGGCGAGAGTTTATAAGCCTCTGCACTACTGTCCATCTAGTAGGAAAAGGTAGCAAGAATTTCCTTAGAGATCCTAAAATGCCAAAGCATGAACTTGCCAAGTTTTTTGACTTGTGTCTCCATTGTTAGCTTTTCGCATATCCAGATGCCTAGACTTTTTATTGCTTGGGCTGGCTTAGGGCTATCGCCCAGATAGTCTGGCCGTGAGAGTTCCTGCCATCTAGAGCTATTATTGCCTCCCACCAGAACCTCCGTTTTCTCACTGTTAAGCTTTAGCCTACTGCTAGACATCCAATCTGTGACCTCCCTGAGGCAGGAGTTTAGTTGGGAGGTAGTTTGAGTGGTGTTGGGTATAAGGGACAGGATAACCTGAGTGTCATCAGCATATGACACTAGGGCAAGCCCATGTGAGTGGACAATTTCAGCCAGGGGCATGCATACAAGTTGAACAATGTGGGGCTAAGCAAGGAGCCCTGTGGGACCCCACACTTCAGAGGATGGATAGAGGAAGCAAAGGAGTCTTCACCTATTTGGAAGATTCTGTCCACTAGAAGGGCTTCCAGCCATTTAATGGAGATCCCTGTGATGCCAACATCCAGCGTCCTCTGGATGAGGATAGCATGCGATACAGTAGCAAAGGTTGCACTCAAGTCAAGCATGATCTTTGCCGCTGAGCCACCTTGGTCTAGAATGGAGCAGAGTTCTTCGGTGGCAGTGCAGTCTCCGTACTGTGGACAGACCTAAAGCCTATCTGAGTGGGATGGTAAATGTCATGCAGTTACAAAAAACTGGACAGATGTTGATTAACATGTTTTCCAGTATTTTGCTCACTTCCGGGCGCAGGGAAATAGGTCTGTAGCTGTCTGCTAGCACAGAGTTTGCTGTTGATTTCTTTAATAGTGGCTTCACTATAGTGTGTTTCCAGGCATCAGGAATATGTCCTGTTTCGAGCAAGTGGTTGAGGATATTCCTGATGGTGTCTAATACGGACAAGCCACCTTGGCCTAGAATATCTGGCAGGGCCGGGCCCAGAGGAGAGCCTGATTTGATAGACTTGAGAGTAAGTTTCAAAGTTTCACTATTTAATGCGAGGAAGGCAGACAGGGTGGGACCAGCATGTTGCTTTGATTGATCACAGGTTTTAGGAGTGGTAGCTGATGGAAGGAGTGTCACGATTTTATTGATTATATTAGTGAAATGATTGGCGAGCGTATTGCTGCGTTCTGTAGAGGGTGTGAATTCTATTGCGCATGAGGGAGGGGGCCATGAAATTGTTGACTATTGAAAATAGTTCCCTTGATGGGTATGGGGTGGTTTCTATTTTCGCTTGGAGGTAAGTGATTCTGGTCTGCCTGACCGCCTGTTTGTAACTTTTTATGGCTGTTCTGTAGCCACTTTTGCAGTTCTCACTATACCTTTACTCCACTCTCTTTCCTCCTTTCTAGTTTCTCTTTTTATTTGAGTTAGCTCTGGTGTGTACTAGGGTACCCTGCCCTTGGACTGGTTCGATTTCTCGGATTTGAAGGGAACACTAAGCTTTAGCGAGTCATTGAGCCATTTCTAGAAGGTGTTGTACCTCTCTGTAGTGTCACCCTTTGGAGCGGGGGCAAATTCAACTAGGGCATGCTTCCATTCACATATATTAATTTTGGACCATGCTCGTTTGGGCTTTTATGGGCGCTGGTGTTTGGCCGTTATCTCTGACATTTCAAAGTAAAAGGGGACTAGATGATGATCAGACCACAGTATAGGGAGAGGGTCAACAGTGAGTAGGTTGCTCAAGTTAGTAAAAATGGGGTCTAAAAGATGTCCCCCATCATGGGTGGAGTTTTTACCATTTGGCGTAAGATTAGGGCTTCAAGATCGTGGGATAAGGCTCTTGCCGTTTCGCATCCATTGGGTTCAAAGTGCATATTCAAATCTCCTAACAGAGTAAGATTTGCTTTTTGTAAACTACATTCATCTACAATATCTGGTAGAGCTGTGGCGAATTTTGAGGCTCGCAGGAGGGCGGTACATAACAATACCGGAGAATGTAAATGTGGGGGTGAATTCTAGCGAAAATAGGAGGCTTTCACAGCCTAGTATTGTAATGGGAGAGAAAGAGGCCAAGTATTCCAACTTATATATTATGGCTACCCCTCCTCCGCGTCTGTCTTCTCTATTTTGGTTAGCTATTGAATAGCCAGGGGGGAGAGCTAAAACCAAATCTGGGGTTGAGTCGGTGGATAGCCATATTTCAGTAAGAAACATGACATCCGGACGCCGTTACTCTAAAAAGCTAAACAGGTCAATACTGTGTTTTGGGAGGGATCTACAATTCAGTAGATACATTTGTAGTTTGTGGGGGAAGCACGTTTCTATAGGGTTTCTAGTACTACTGGATGGTGATGGATCGAAACCCAGCATCAGACTACATGTAGTGCAAACTGTTGGGCACTTAAGCATAGGCAGAACCTTTTTACAACTATTTACCTGAAGTCTGTTGATTTGGTGAAGCAAGTCGGATGTGTAGGTTAGCCACATTTTAAGGAGCAGAGTATCTGGCCCCAGGCCTCGTCGGATCCGGAGGGGCGCAGACGGGCTTGCCTTTGGTGCGCTGGCTGCGCGCCTGCGAAGCAGTGTGCCTTTTGTACCAGGTCCCCATTGTTATTAGTTATAAGATGGTGGGATGGGTTCTGATTTTGAGTCTGAGAATTGAGGTAGTCCAGAAAGATAAAATAAATGAATTAAATAGTATACATATGCACATATATCTCATATAGTTTCCAAAATGAGATACAGTTTTCCGATTGAGTCTGCAAGATAAGGAAGTCAGGAGGTCATGTACGAGGGAACAGATTGAAACACATCTATATATATATATATATATATATATATATATATATATATATATATATATATATATATATATATATATTCAGCTCGGGGGAATGTCCAACAGTAGGGCTGCACTCGGGCACAATCCAGCCCTTCCCCAACAGCTTCCCACTTGGTACAGAACAGTCACGACTTCCAGTACATTAAAGGCATCAGACTGCTGCCCGACGCGTTTCGGGAGTTCCCTTCTTCAGTGGCAGTGCAGTCACAGAGCGCAGGTCAGACAACGCCTCCTAATTATGCCATATCGTACGCCAATGATTGGACGCTCTATATGAGAAGTACGTTGCATTATGGGAGACGCAGTCTGTTCTTTCCTCTTCCGATAGTGCGCTCTGAAATAAATGCTAAATAAAGCTCGGATTGAGCCCCGGAAGCGTGCTGTTCTTCATCCACGGTTCGTGCCCCACAACAAAAGCCCCTCACTTCAGGGCTTCGTGGCCCCCTTCTTCTGAGGTGGTGCAAGCCCGGCGGCAGGACGGCCGCCAAAATATTCAGCTCGGGGGAATGTCCAACAGTAGGGCTGCACTCGGGCACAAACCAGCCCTTCCCCAACAGCTTCCCACTTGGTACAGAACAGTCACGACTTCCAGTACATTAAAGGCATCAGACTGCTGCCCGTCGCGTTTCGGGAGTTCCCTTCTTCAGTGGCAGTGCAGTCACAGAGCGCAGGTCAGACAACGCCTCCTTATTATGCCATATCGTACGCCAATGATTGGACGCTCTATATGAGAAGTACGTTGCATTATGGGAGACGCAGTCTGTTCTTTCCTCTTCCGATAGTGCGCTCGAAAGTGGGGAGCAAGATGGATTTAAGGCAACGATGGCTTCTGGGGCTCATCTGTGAGCTTTATCCATTTCATTGAGGGTGCATCCATCATGGATTTAATCAAGAACTTCATTTCCCATAAGGCAACGTACTGAATCATAAGCAGCCCATTGGGGCAAACGATATTCGCCAAATACAGGAAATGAAGTACTTTTATGCACCCTTTTGACTACGTAAGCCTTTGATAGAGATGTAAATCGAAACGCGTCAGGCTGTCGTCAGATGCTTGAACTTACCGGAAATCACGCTGCCTGTACCTAATAAAGCTGATGGGGAAAGCAACTTGTCTCTCGAGTGCGGCTCAATTTGTGGACACACCCCAACGAGCTTGATGTAAGAGCGGCCGTCCAGCCGCCGAGCCTGCACCACCTCAAACCAGGGGGCCACGGAGTTCGCAAATTCAGCGAGTTTCGAAAGTGGGGAGCAAGATGGATTTAAGGCAACGATGGCTTCTGGGGCTCATCTGTGAGCTTTATGCATTTCATTGAGGGTGCATCCATCATGGATTTAATCAAGAACTTCATTTCCCATAAGGCAACGTACTGAATCATAAGCAGCCCATTGGGGCAAACGATATTCGCCAAATACAGGAAATGAAGTACTTTTATGCACCCCTTTGACTACGTAAGCCTTTGATAAAGATGTAAATCGAAACGCGTCAGGCTGTCGTCAGATGCTTGAACTTACCGGAAATCACGCTGCCTGTACCTAATAAAGCTGATGGGGAAAGCAACTTGTCTCTCGAGTGCGGCTCAATTTGTGGACACACCCCAATGAGCTTGATGTAAGAGCGGTCAGTCCAGCCGCCGAGCCTGCACCACCTCAAACCAGGGGGCCACGGAGTTCGCAAATTCGGCGAGTTTCGAAAGTGGGGAGCAAGATGGATTTAAGGCAACAATGGATTCTGGGGCTCATCTGTGAGCTTTATGCATTTCATTGAGGGTGCATCCATCATGGATTTAATCAAGAACTTCATTTCCCATAAGGCAACGTACTGAATCATAAGCAGCCCATTGGGGCAAACGATATTCGCCAAATACAGGAAATGAAGTACTTTTATGCACCCTTTTGACTACGTAAGCCTTTGATAAAGATGTAAATCGAAACGCGTCAGGCTGTCGTCAGATGCTTGAACTTACCGGAAATCACGCTGCCTGTACCTAATAAAGCTGATGGGGAAAGCAACTTGTCTCTCGAGTGCGGCTCAATTTGTGGACACACCCCAACGAGCTTGAGATATATATATATATATCCACAAAAAAGTTGCCCAGAATGATCACGCCACACACGGAGAGGTAAGTTCCTTCTTTTATTGCAGGTTACAGCAGCACGAGGCTCCCATTTCAACAAGTAAATCAGCCATACGCGTTTCAGACTACACTGAGTCCTTGATCACTGGCAATCTCAAAAACAGCGGCATTTAAATATCAAAAAGTCCCGCCTCAGAGGGCGTGTGCTATTGCATCATGGATCTTTTATCTCTCAAACTACATGTCGGCACCCACTTGGGACTCTAAGATCCATGATGCAATAGCACACGCCCTCTGAGGCGGGACTTTTGATATTTAAATGCCGCTGTTTTTGAGATTGCCAGTGATCAAGGACTCAGTGTAGTCTGAAACGCGTATGGCTGATTTACTTGTTGAAATGGGAGCCTCGTGCTGCTGTAACCTGCAATAAAAGAAGGAACTTACCTCTCCGTGTGTGGCGTGATCATTCTGGGCAACTTTTTGTGGATGTTTAGCGGGACGCCTTAACCGCGATCACGCCCCGCTGCTTAAAGGCGGACCTGCGGTGCTGAATGTTTGGTGCCGAAAGGACGGCGAGGTTCCAAGGTTGCAGGTCGAGGTATTGACAGCATAACGCGGCTTTCCCAGTTTTCTTCACCCACTTGGAAAAAAGACTTTTTTATCTCTCAAACTACATGTCGGCACCCACTTGGGACTCTAAGATCCATGATGCAATAGCACACGCCCTCTGAGGCGGGACTTTTTGATATTTAAATGCCGCTGTTTTTGAGATTGCCAGTGATCAAGGACTCAGTGTAGTCTGAAACGCGTATGGCTGATTTACTTGTTGAAATGGGAGCCTCGTGCTGCTGTAACCTGCAATAAAAGAAGGAACTTACCTCTCCGTGTGTGGCGTGATCATTCTGGGCAACTTTTTTGTGGATATATATATATATATATATATATATATTATCTACTGGCGGTCGCCAGTAGATAGTTATAGTTAGGACATATTTTCCATAGGAAATCCGCAGCATTCTATTTGAAATAACTTTGGCGCCGGTTGACGAATCTTCGCGAAATTTTCAAAACTCGTGGGGCGCTCTGGTCCGCTCCTATCCTGAAAGTCTCGGGGTGATTCGTCAAGTGGGGGCCGAGAAAAAAGGGGGGTCCCAAAACGTGTTTTACCCATGCAATTTTCCATAGGAACCTTTCATCGCAGCTACAGCCCGAACTGCTGAACGGAATTACACCAAATTTGGCAAAAAGGTAGCCCTTGGTTCAGAGTCGTGCCTTTTGGTTAAATGGTGTAAATCCGTTCCGTAGTTCCTGAGAAATTTGAAAAAGAAAACACATATATATCTGGGCTGAGCCTTACCACACATGTCATCGTGAGATCTGATTGGCTGTCAGCACTTCATCCTGGAATTGCTGGCAGCCATCTTGGGACCAATATAAATGATAGCACCCCATTGAAATGCATTGTAATGAATCGAAGATTTTGAGGGTTACCAAAAGGAGACTTATAAAGGGTGATAACAGACTTTAGTTACATTAGAATTCATTTGTTGATGGTACCATACTAATTTCAGGAATTGTGGTGTGTTCTAA
This sequence comes from Calotriton arnoldi, assembly GCA_963921515.1. Taxonomy (NCBI): domain Eukaryota; kingdom Metazoa; phylum Chordata; class Amphibia; order Caudata; family Salamandridae; genus Calotriton; species Calotriton arnoldi. Next base: position 312,913 of record CAWUFW010012532.1, read on the forward strand.
GGTCATTTTTCCCTGTGAAAAACCTTCTGCTGGGATATCATGAATCATGTTTGAGAGAAAACTATTTTCACATGCTTGTCCCACACAGTTTTGGAAGGTGCTCCAGAAGCTAAAATGAGAGCATATTTTCTGTAAATTCACATTATCTTTCTCAGTCATGTGAGAATGTAGTCTGACATTCTCAGTAAAACATGTACATCCAACAAGGGCAGAGACTGTCAGTTGATTCCTTTGTGTTCTACTGCAGCTTCCCAGAGTGTTCTAAAGAACAACTAGAGCGCTAACAGCCTTACTTATGACAAAAGTATGGCACACCTGAAGCCATCTTGATTGGAATAAACTGGTAACTCTTAAAACATTTAATTTAAAAAGGAACAAAATGAGGGGGTTCATTTTGTCATAGAAATTATGGTTAGTGCTGTAGAAAGAAAAATTAGGACATGTTTTAAGTGAGATCTCAAATATCTTCCTGTTATATTTCAACAGGAGCAGCCTGTCAGTTGATGCCTTTGTGTTCTACTGCAGCTTCCCAGAGTGTTCTAAAGAACAACTAGAGCGCTAACAGTCTTAATTATGACAAACGTATGGCACACCTGAAGCCATCTTGATTGGAATAAACTGGTAACACTTAAAACATTTAATTTAAAAAGGAACAAAATGAGGGGGTTCATTTTGCCATAGAAAGTATGGTTAGTGCTGCAGAAAGAACATTTAGTGCATGTTTTAAGTGAGATCTCAAATCCTCTTCTATTTCATTAGAAAATTCTGACATGCAGACTGAAACAATCACTTTCAATACCAGCAGTAGACTTCCAGTTAACTCCCTGGTGAGCAGTAGCTTTACTACAGTGACCTAATGAACAACTAGAGTGCTAACATTCTGAATTTATGGCAAATGTGTGACACATCTGAATGCCTTCTTGATGGAATCAAAGTAAAAACTGAAAGCATTTCCTACTGAGGAGACTGCAGTAAATGACGAAATTAGGAAACTTCATGACAAATAAGTCTCCCAAGATGGCCACCAGAGAAAAAAAGAGCCCAAATGTAGCACGAATATCACCCAGATGTAGCCCACATATAGCCCAATGACAGAAGTGTGCAAAACACTTTTTATTTTTAGTTTTTCTGCAGTTTTATATAGTGCAAACTGGTCAGGTATTGGAGCGTTACATCTTACTTGGACCCCTTATTGTGTATTTTGCACGAAGTACATGAGATTGATCTTGCGAAACATTGAACTTTACGATTCTGTTAACCTGAAGTTGCTCTGAACCGGGCTTTGTAACACCCGTTTTTACCTACTGGTTTTAATGAATTCTCACTGTATTGTATTAGGAAAGAGGATTTACTATTTTTTTTGTACACTTTTATGATCTATGTTTCTAAATCAGATCAAATAAAGTTTAATGAATTCTATGGCAGGACGGAGGCGAGGATTATTTGGGGTTTGCTTGTGCCTTACCATGACAAGGATTGTGGTTGCTGCTTGACCAGGGCTTACACCCAGTCAACCATCAACCCAATTTAAAACACCAACTATATGCTGTTTTCTTGAAACTATTTATAGGTGTGCGTTTACCTTAAGGAATCAGTGTTAACAGAATGCTGCCAAAAGAGACTTTCGATGAGTCTTAGGGGACTTCCTGAAGGCATTGTGACATACTGTAGAATGCATGTCAGTCAGTAGGAGTATACAAAGTTGAGGGGCAAGGATGTAGAAAGCCCTCCCTGCCAAAGAGGTCTCTTGGTATCAGGAAACAGACAACAGCTAGTCTTTTGGTATCAGGAACAGTCAACAGCTCAGCAGAACCAGAGCATAGATGATAAAGGAAGAGAGTAATGTAGTACTCTTGTAGAGAGTTGCTTAAAACGCTGACCATAGATTGCTTGATGGACAAGCCAAAAGGCCTTGAACTCAATGCCTCAAGTCATGGACAATTAATGTGTTCTATGAGCAGTTGAAATGCGATCGATTTTGCTCAACTTACAGACTAGTTGTACTGCCATGGTTTGAATGACCCAAAGTTTCTGAACAGCTGAGTTTGGCAGTCACAGGTAACTGACGTTGGCATAATCAACCTTTAATAGAATCCATGCTCTTATCAAGGGGGTCAAAAGTATCTAGACATTAGTGGCATTCAGTCTTTTCGCTACTGTTGAATGCAAGACCTTTGAGTGACAGCTACGAAGTCAAGGTCAACACGTTACCTTGTATTGCTTAACTGGTTACAATGAAAATGGACCTCTGAATGAAAACAGTTCTATGCATTTATAGTAATGTTAAGAGAGGTCATCGGTTCATGCACTTGGCCAATCAGAAGAGTTGCTTTGAGGGAATAATAATTCCTCTTATGTAGTTCACTATGACTGCAAACTTTACTGCCTTTGAAGAAACCTCTGCAGATATGCTGTTTCAAGGACATTTCCTAATTCTTCCAGCGTTCCCAAACCTCTGCTTCAACATGTTGTATACCTGCTAACTTAGTAACAACTTTATTTTTTGTTAGATTTTTCGGGTCAATTGGGTTGCAGAGCATTATCTAGTGGTGGAGAAAGTTCTTACCCTGATCATGTTTGCAAAGAATAAAATGGAAATAATGGTAATAATGTAATTTGGTACTTTTCCAGACCTTTCACATAAGGAAAGCGGAAGTGGAGTTGCTGGTCATTGTTGCAGTGTATTCTCCTTCTTGGCTGCTGTAGATCTGTGCATCTTTTCGTTGTCGACCATTTGTTCCAGGCGGAGGTCAGCTTGACACTGTACAACAGTAACCATGCAGAATGACGCTGGTGAGTTTGTTGACCTGTACGTTCCTCGTAAATTCTCTGGAAGCAACAGGATCAGTGGTGCCAAGTATCATGCGTCTATCCAGATGAACATAGCTAAGGTTGATATGGTCACAGACAGAGTCACTGGACAATTCAAAACATATATTATTTGGGGGGCAATTGTGAAGATGGGTGAGTCTGAAGACTCTATCCTCTGGCTAGCCAAGGATTATGGAATTGACTCCAAGAATTTCTAACAAGGACTTCTTTTGGAGCCCTGGAAGATGCAAATGTGGTTGGGTGGTTTGCAAAGAGTCGAGCTTTTGCTGTCTTTTGGTTGATGTTCTCAGGCATATTCTATACGGCTTACTGTTGATGGAGAACATGTATTTCTCTACATTGTACCAAGGTATGATTTAAACAGGCACGTCTGGAGTACATAGAAGGAATGTGCTGGGTGTGACAGATTCACAAGTCAGAGAGATGATGTTGGGGCAGAGATGCCTCTGCGGAGGTGATAGGATGAGCATAGTATGGCTTGAAGTGGGGAGTTTGTGTGTGTTGGAAGGCAGTTGTCAGTCATAGGGTGGGACACAAGTTTTAAGTCTCTTGAAAGAGTAAACTAAACTATTTGTGTTAGCAGGCAGTTTTTGACAGACAGGGAAGTGTATGCACCTATATTCAATTCAATTCAGTTGTACTTGTATAGCGCATGGCTACATAAAAGGGCCTCCCAGTGCGTAATGCAAAACAACCCCTCTACGAAACTGAGATGAACCATTACCTCAAGCCATGTTTAAAAGGTAGTTTTTAGCATTTTCCTGAAACAGGCTTTCCGATGTCTGACTTCTAAGGGAAGCCAGAAGAGCATTCCAGAGCCTGAAGGTGAGGAAAACAAAACAGCAGTCTCTACTCCTTGCTCTTTTGATCTTGGGCACCACCAGAAGTCCCTGGTTGCTAGAGCGAGCGAAGGGCCCTTCCTGGAGCGTAGAGGGTAAGCAGGGCCTTTTCCATGGATGGCCTGATGCGTGATACATAGAGCCTTGAAGTGAATTATTTTTTGAACTGGAAGCCAGTGCATGGCTATGAGGGCTGGTCTGACTGACTGATGCTTCGGTAATTTTTTCAAGAGTTCTTGCAGTGGTATTTTGTATCACTCTGGAGCCTTTTGATCACATATTTTGGGCTCCAAAGATACAGGGAGGTATCATAATCGAGGCGAGAGTTTATAAGCCTCTGCACTACTGTCCATCTAGTAGGAAAAGGTAGCAAGAATTTCCTTAGAGATCCTAAAATGCCAAAGCATGAACTTGCCAAGTTTTTTGACTTGTGTCTCCATCGTTAGCTTTTCGCATATCCAGATGCCTAGACTTTTTATTGCTTGGGCTGGCTTAGGGCTATCGCCCAGATAGTCTGGCCGTGAGAGTTCCTGCCATCTAGAGCTATTATTGCCTCCCACCAGAACCTCCGTTTTCTCACTGTTAAGCTTTAGCCTACTGCTAGACATCCAATCTGTGACCTCCCTGAGGCAGGAGTTTAGTTGGGAGGTAGTTTGAGTGGTGTTGGGTATAAGGGACAGGATAACCTGAGTGTCATCAGCATTTGACACTAGGGCAAGCCCATGTGAGTGGACAATTTCAGCCAGGGGCATACATACAAGTTGAACAATGTGGGGCTAAGCAAGGAGCCCTGTGGGACCCCACACTTCAGAGGATGGATAGAGGAAGCAAAGGAGTCTTCACCTATTTGGAAGATTCTGTCCACTAGAAGGGCTTCCAGCCATTTAATGGAGATCCCTGTGATGCCAACATCCAGCGTCCTCTGGATGAGGATAGCATGCGATACAGTAGCAAAGGTTGCACTCAAGTCAAGCAGATTCACAAGTCAGAGAGATGATGTTGGGGCAGAGATGCCTCTGCGGAGGTGATAGGATGAGCATAGTATGGCTTGAAGTGGGGAGTTTGTGTGTGTTGGTAGGCAGTTGTCAGTCATAGGGTGGGACACAAGTTTTAAGTCTCTTGAAAGAGTAAACTAAACTATTTGTGTTAGCAGGCAGTTTTTGACAGACAGGAAGTGTATGCACCTATATTCAATTCAATTCAGTTGTACTTGTATAGCGCATGGCTACATAAAAGGGCCTCCCAGTGCGTAATGCAAAACAACCCCTCTACTGAAACTGAGATGAACCATTACCTCAAGCCATGTTTAAAAAGGTAGTTTTTAGCATTTTTCTGAAACAGGCTTCCGATGTCTGACTTCTAAGGGAAGCCAGAAGAGCATTCCAGAGCCTGAAGGTGAGGAAAACAAAACAGCAGTCTCTACTCCTTGCTCTTTTGATCTTGGGCACCACCAGAAGTCCCTGGTTGCTAGAGCGAGCGAAGGGCCCTTCCTGGAGCGTAGAGGGTAAGCAGGGCCTTTTCCATGGATGGCCTGATGCGTGATACATAGAGCCTTTTGCCGCTGAGCCACCTTGGTCTAGAATGGAGCAGAGTTCTTCGGTGGCAGTGCAGTCTCCGTACTGTGGACAGACCTAAACCCTATCTGAGTGGGATGGTAAATGTCATGCAGTTACAAAAAACTGGACAGATGTTGATTAACATGTTTTCCAGTATTTTGCTCACTTCCGGGAGCAGGGAAATAGGTCTGTAGCTGTCTGCTAGCACAGAGTTTGCTGTTGATTTCTTTAATAGTGGCTTCACTATAGTGTGTTTCCAGGCATCAGGAATATGTCCTGTTTCGAGCAAGTAGTTGAGGATATTCCTGATGGTGTCTAATACGGACAAGCCACCTTGGCCTAGAATATCTGGCAGGGTCGGGCCCAGAGGAGAGCCTGATTTGATAGACTCGAGAGTAAGTTTCAAAGTTTCACTATTTAATGCGAGGAAGGCAGACAGGGTGGGACCAGCATGTTGCTTTGATTGATCACAGGTTTTAGGAGTGGTAGCTGATGGAAGGAGTGTCACGATTTTATTGATTATATTAGTGAAATGATTGGCGAGCGTATTGCTGCATTCTGTAGAGGGTGTGAATTCTATTGCGCATGAGGGAGGGGGCCATGAAATTGTTGACTATTGAAAATAGTTCCCTTGATGGGTATGGGGTGGTTTCTATTTTCGCTTGGAGGTAAGTGATTCTGGTCTGCCTGACCGCCTGTTTGTAACTTTTTATGGCTGTTCTGTAGCCACTTTTGCAGTTCTCACTATACCTTTCCTCCACTCTCTTTCCTCCTTTCTAGTTTCTCTTTTATTTGAGTTAGCTCTGGTGTGTACTAGGGTACCCTGCCCTTGGACTGGTTCGATTTCTCGGATTTGAAGGGAACACTAAGCTTTAGCGAGTCATTGAGCCATTTCTAGAAGGTGTTGTACCTCTCTGTAGTGTCACCCTTTGGAGCGGGGGCAAATTCAACTAGGGCATGCTTCCATTCACATATATTAATTTTGGACCATGCTCGTTTGGGCTTTTATGGGCGCTGGTGTTTGGCCGTTATCTCTGACATTTCAAAGTAAAAGGGGACTAGATGATGATCAAACCACAGTATAGGGAGAGGGTCAACAGTGAGTAGGTTGCTCAAGTTAGTAAAAATGGGGTCTAAAAGATGTCCCCCATCATGGGTGGAGTTTTTACCATTTGGCGTAAGATTAGGGCTTCAAGATCGTGGGATAAGGCTCTTGCCGTTTCGCATCCATTGGGTTCAAAGTGCATATTCAAATCTCCTAACAGAGTAAGATTTGCTTTTTGTAAACTACATTCATCTACAATATCTGGTAGAGCTGTGGCGAATTTTGAGGCTCGCAGGAGGGCGGTACATAACAATACCGGAGAATGTAAATGTGGGGGTGAATTTAGCGAAAATAGGAGGCTTTCACAGCCTAGTATTGTAATGGGAGAGAAAGAGGCCAAGTATTCCAACTTATATATTATGGCTACCCCTCCTCCGCGTCTGTCTTCTCTATTTTGGTTAGCTATTGAATAGCCAGGGGGAGAGCTAAAACCAAATCTGGGGTTGAGTCGGTGGATAGCCATATTTCAGTAAGAAACATGACATCCGGACGCCGTTACTCTAAAAGCTAAACAGGTCAATACTGTGTTTTGGGAGGGATCTACAATTCAGTAGATACATTTGTAGTTTGTGGGGGAAGCACGTTTCTATAGGGTGTCTAGTACTACTGGATGGTGATGGATCGAAACCCAGCATCAGACTACATGTAGTGCAAACTGTTGGGCACTTAAGCATAGGCAGAACCTTTTTACAACTATTTACCTGAAGTCTGTTGATTTGGTGAAGCAAGTCGGATGTGTAGGTTAGCCACATTTTAAGGAGCAGAGTATCTGGCCCCAGGCCTCGTCGGATCCGGAGGGGCGCAGACGGGCTTGCCTTTGGTGCGCTGGCTGCGCGTCTGCGAAGCAGTGTGCCTTTTGTACCAGGTCCCCATTGTTATTAGTTATAAGATGGTGGGATGGGTTCTGATTTTGAGTCTGAGAATTGAGGTAGTCCAGAAAGATAAAATAAATGAATTAAATAGTATACATATGCACATATATCTCATATAGTTTCCAAAATGAGATACAGTTTTCCGATTGAGTCTGCAAGATAAGGAAGTCAGGAGGTCATGTACGAGGGAACAGATTGAAACACATGTATATATATATATATATATATATATATATATATATATATATATATATATATATATATCAGCTCGGGGGAATGTCCAACAGTAGGGCTGCACTCGGGCACAAACCAGCCCTTCCCCAACAGCTTCCCACTTGGTACAGAACAGTCACGACTTCCAGTACATTAAAGGCATCAGACTGCTGCCCAACGCGTTTCGGGAGTTCCCTTCTTCAGTGGCAGTGCAGTCACAGAGCGCAGGTCAGACAACGCCTCCTAATTATGCCATATCGTACGCCAATGATTGGACGCTCTATATGAGAAGTATGTTGCATTATGGGAGACGCAGTCTGTTCTTTCCTCTTCCGATAGTGCGCTCTGAAATAAATGCTAAATAAAGCTCGGATTGAGCCCCGGAAGCGTGCTGTTCTTCATCCACGGTTCGTGCCCCACAACAAAAGCCCCTCACTTCAGGGCTTCGTGGCCCCCTTCTTCTGAGGTGGTGCAAGCCCGGCGGCAGGACGGCCGCCAAAATATTCAGCTCGGGGGGAATGTCCAACAGTAGGGCTGCACTCGGGCACAAACCAGCCCTTCCCCAACAGCTTCCCACTTGGTACAGAACAGTCACGACTTCCAGTACATTAAAGGCATCAGACTGCTGCCCGTCGCGTTTCGGGAGTTCCCTTCTTCAGTGGCAGTGCAGTCACAGAGCGCAGGTCAGACAACGCCTCCTTATTATGCCATATCGTACGCCAATGATTGGACGCTCTATATGAGAAGTACGTTGCATTATGGGAGACGCAGTCTGTTCTTTCCTCTTCCGATAGTGCGCTCGAAAGTGGGGAGCAAGATAGATTTAAGGCAACGATGGCTTCTGGGGCTCATCTGTGAGCTTTATGCATTTCATTGAGGGTGCATCCATCATGGATTTAATCAAGAACTTCATTTCCCATAAGGCAACGTACTGAATCATAAGCAGCCCATTGGGGCAAACGATATTCGCCAAATACAGGAAATGAAGTACTTTTATGCACCCTTTTGACTACGTAAGCCTTTGATAGAGATGTAAATCGAAACGCGTCAGGCTGTCGTCAGATGCTTGAACTTACCGGAAATCACGCTGCCTGTACCTAATAAAGCTGATGGGGAAAGCAACTTGTCTCTCGAGTGCGGCTCAATTTGTGGACACACCCCAACGAGCTTGATGTAAGAGCGGCCGTCCAGCCGCCGAGCCTGCACCACCTCAAACTAGGGGGCCACGGAGTTCGCAAATTCGGCGAGTTTCGAAAGTGGGGAGCAAGATGGATTTAAGGCAACAATGGCTTCTGGGGCTCATCTGTGAGCTTTATGCATTTCATTGAGGGTGCATCCATCATGGATTTAATCAAGAACTTCATTTCCCATAAGGCAACGTACTGAATCATAAGCAGCCCATTGGGGCAAATGATATTCGCCAAATACAGGAAATGAAGTACTTTTATGCACCCTTTTGACTACGTAAGCCTTTGATAAAGATGTAAATCGAAACGCGTCAGGCTGTCGTCAGATGCTTGAACTTACCGGAAATCACGCTGCCTGTACCTAATAAAGCTGATGGGGAAAGCAACTTGTCTCTCGAGTGCGGCTCAATTTGTGCACACACCCCAACGAGCTTGATATATATATATATATATATATTATCTTCTGGCGGTCGCCAGTAGATAGTTATAGTTAGGACCTATTTTCCATAGGAAATCCGCAGCATTCTATTTGAAATAACTTTGGCGCCGGTTGACGAATCTTCGCGAAATTTTCAAAACTCGTGGGGCGCTCCGGTCCGCTCCTATCCTGAAAGTCTCGGGGTGATTCGTCAAGTGGGGGCCGAGAAAAAAGGGGGGTCCCAAAACGTGTTTTACCCATGCAATTTTCCATAGGAACCTTTCATCGCAGCTACAGCCCGAACTGCTGAACGGAATTACACCAAATTTGGCAAAAAGGTAGCCCTTGGTTCAGAGTCGTGCCTTTGGTTAAATGGTGTAAATCCGCTCAGTAGTTCCTGAGAAATTTGAAAAAGAAAACACATATATATCTGGGCGGAGCCTAACCACACATGTCATCGTGAGATCTGATTGGCTGTCAGCACTTCATCCTGGAATTGCTGGCAGCCATCTTGGGACCAATATAAATGATAGCACCCCATTGAAATGCATTGTAATGAATCGAAGATTTTGAGGGTTACCAAAAGGAGACTTATAAAGGGTGATAACAGACTTTAGTTACATTAGAATTCATTTGTTGATGGTACCATACTAATTTCAGGAATTGTGGTGTGTTCTAAGGTCATTTTTCCCTGTGAAAAACCTTCTGCTGGGATATCATGAATCATGTTTGAGAGAAAACTATTTTCACATGCTTGTCCCACACAGTTTTGGAAGGTGCTCCAGAAGCTAAAATGAGAGCATATTTTCTGTAAATTCACATTATCTTTCTCAGTCATGTGAGAATGTAGTCTGACATTCTCAGTAAAACATGTACATCCAACAAGGGCAGAGACTGTCAGTTGATTCCTTTGTGTTCTACTGCAGCTTCCCAGAGTGTTCTAAAGAACAACTAGAGCGCTAACAGCCTTACTTATGACAAAAGTATGGCACACCTGAAGCCATCTTGATTGGAATAAACTGGTAACTCTTAAAACATTTAATTTAAAAAGGAACAAAATGAGGGGGTTCATTTTGTCATTGAAATTATGGTTAGTGCTGTAGAAAGAAAAATTAGGACATGTTTTAAGTGAGATCTCAAATATCTTCCTGTTATATTTCAACAGGAGCAGCCTGTCAGTTGATGCCTTTGTGTTCTACTGCAGCTTCCCAGAGTGTTCTAAAGAACAACTAGAGCACTAACAGTCTTAATTATGACAAAAGTATGGCACACCTGAAGCCATCTTGATTGGAATAAACTGGTAACACTTAAAACATTTAATTTAAAAAGGAACAAAATGAGGGGTTCATTTTGCCATAGAAATTATGGTTAGTGCTGCAGAAAGAACATTTAGGGCATGTTTTAAGTGAGATCTCAAATCCTCTTCTATTTCATTAGAAAATTCTGACATGCAGACTGAAACAATCACTTTCAATACCAGCAGTAGACTTCCAGTTAACTCCCTGGTGAGCAGTAGCTTTACTACAGTGATCTAATGAACAACTAGAGTGCTAACATTCTGAATTTATGGCAAATGTGTGACACATCTGAATGCCTTCTTGATGGAATCAAAGTAAAAACTGAAAGCATTTCCTACTGAGGAGACTGCAGTAAATGACGAAATTAGGAAACTTCATAACAAATAAGTCTCCCAAGATGGCCACCAGAGAAAAAAGAGCCCAAATGTAGCACAAATATCACCCAGATGTAGCCCACATATAGCCCAATGACAGAAGTGTGCAAAACACTTTTTATTTTTAGTTTTTCTGCAGTTTTATATAGTGCAAACTGGTCAGGTATTGGAGCGTTACATCTTACTTGGACCCCTTATTGTGTATTTTGCACGAAGTACATGAGATTGATCTTGCGAAACATTGAACTTTACGATTCTGTTAACCTGAAGTTGCTCTGAACCGGGCTTTGTAACACCCGTTTTTACCTACTGGTTTTAATTAATTCTCACTGTATTGTATTAGGAAAGAGGATTTACTGTTTTTATGTACACTTTTATGATCTATGTTTCTAAATCAGATCAAATAAAGTTTAATGAATTCTATGGCAGGACGGAGGCGAGGATTATGCATATCTTTCCTCACTTTATTTGCATAGCAGTTCAAAGAAAACGTAACACAACAATCATTAAACAAAAGACTACACAACCCATGAACCATTAGGGGGTAGTCTCCAAGGCAACTATAGTCCAATCATATCACAGTCCATCGTATATAATATCGTGACGTCCCTTCCGCTTCCTCTTTCTTTCACTGCTCGCCAGTTAAGTGCATTCCTTACATTCTTGGCTTAATCTGACGTTGTTGCTGTTTGTATAGCGGTTTCTTGTGCACGTTATTAGCATTATTGCCTTGGTATTGTTTCATATTCCCTGCGCAGCAGGCTCTTGCCCGAGCGCGTTCTCCCCTCGCAGTTTCTCCCGCTGTGTGCTCTGCGCGTGGTGAGATCCTGTCAGGCGCGTCTGGTCCGAGCGAGGCAGCTCCGTCGAGCGCTCCCGCTGGTCTTTACGCGCGTTTGGGAATCCGGTCACTCCTTTAGTGTCCGCTGATTCCCGACCAACCTCGCCTAATTTTGACACCGCTACGCGGTGATTTCCCCACACGGCCACGTTAGTGACCAGCGCCACCTGGTGGTGGTAATTGGTATTGCGCCTCAGTCTATTCTTATAACAGCTTCGGGAAAGCCCAGCTGTTGGAGCACCGGCGAGGGGGCTGTCTTAAGGATTTTAAGGGCATTTGTTCTGTGCTCACACCCTCTGCTATCATGTCTTCTCCAGAAGACCATTTTTACTCCTCCTACCAGGAAGTGGAGGAGGAATGGCCCCCAACTTCTCCCTCCAGCAGTGGACCAAGCCCTCTCTCTGGCTATTTCTAGGGCGCTGGCTCCTCTTAGGGATCAGGTTGATAAGCTGGCGAAAAGCATCCCTGGGGTGTTCAGTGACCCAGATCTGGTGGTGGCGGGTCCAAGTAGCTCCCAGATGGGGAATAAAAGGGCCGTTAAGCATAACGCGGGGCACTTGGAAGGATTTGATAAACTTACGGAGACCTTCCTCAAGAGTGCGCGAACGCTAAAACATGCACCCTGCCGGGAGGAGGAGGGGCCCGGAGAAAATTGCGACACTGTCACCACTATTGTAGACCCCGACGGCGGGTTTCCTTAGAGGGAGAGGGTGTATCGGAGGACGATTTCTCCTCCGATGAGGATAAGGACTCGGGCGTCCCTGGCGTCCAGAGTCCCACTCCTCTCAGTCCCCGGTTGGGGACGGGGTCCACTCGGACATGTTCGAGCCTACCCAAATTTACCATCCTAGGTCGGCAGAGTGGACACCTGACGCCAAAGTGGCAGAGTATGTGGTGGGGAAAATCCATCAACCCCTTGAAAGGGAGGTCAGGAATAGGATGAGGGGAGAATGCCCCAGGCCCTCACTGAAGGGGAAGGTGGCACACACGCCTGAAATTGATGAGAAACTATGTACCTTTTTCTCCAAGTATATGAGGGATCCCAAGAAAGGAATTGATAGGTCTTGGACGTGGTAGGGCCCTTGACCCAAATTATTCAATTGACGGAGCTGTTCCAAAGAGTCAGGATCCCTTTGTCCACGGATATTGTGGCTGGTTGGGCGCACTACCCTAAACCCTAAAACACTACCCCTCCACTACCCAAACACCACTGCACTACCCTAAACCCTAAAACACTACCCCCAGCACGACACCCTACACTACCCAAACATAACTGCACTACCCTAAACCCTAAAACACTACCACCAGCACGACTCCCTACACTACCCAAACACCACTGCACTACCCTAAACCCTAAAACACTACCCCCAGCACGACTCCCTACACTACCCAAACACCACTGCACTACACTAAACCCTAAATATACCCCCAGCATGACCTCCCACACTACACAAACACCACTGCACTACCCTAAACCCTAAAACACTACCCCCAGCACGACCCCCTACACTACCCAAACACCACTGCACTACCCTAAACCCTAAAACACTAACCCCAGCATGACCCCTACACTACCCAAACACCACTGCACTACCCTATACCCTAAAACACGACCCCTACACTACACAAACACGACTGCACTACCCTAAACCCTAAAACACTACCCACAGCATGACCCCTTCACTACACAAACACCACTGCACTGCCCTAAACCCTAAAACACTACCCCAGCACTACCCCTACACTACCCAAACACCACTGCACTAACATAAACCCTAAAACACTACCCCCAGCACAACCCCCTACACTACACAAACACCACTGCACTACCCTAAACCCTAAAACACTACCCCCAGCACGACTCCCTACACTACCCAAACACCACTGCACTACCCTAAACCCTAAATCTACCCCCAGCACGACCCCCTACACTACCCAAACACCACTGCACTACCCTAAACCATAAAACACTACCCCCAGCATGACCCCCTACACTACACAAACACCACTGCACTACCCTAAACCCTAAAACACTACCACCAGCATGACCCCCTACACTACTCAAACACCACTGCACTACCCTAAACCCTAAAACACTACCCCAGCACGACCCCCTACACTACCCATACACCACTGCACTACCCTAAACCCTAAAACACTACCCCCAGCACGACCCCCTACACTACTGCACTACCCTAAACCCTAAAACACTACCCCCAGCACGACCCCCTACACTACCCAAACACCACTGCACTACCCTAAACCCTAAAACACTACCCCCAGCACGACCCCCTACACCACCCAAACACCACTGCACTACCCTAAACCCTAGAAAAGAAACTCCCACCCCATGCCCAATCCCCTTACCTCTCACTCCTCATGGTTCCTCTCTCCTCGTGGTTCCTGCTTCACGTCATCTCTGAGGGGCGGTGCACGCTGCTGTGAGGAAACGGAACAGCCTCTGTTTCCTTACAACGACATGGATCGTCTACATGTTTTTAGAACGCATGGTCATTTACTATACATACCTTTACAACAAAATTCGTTGTAAAGGCATGCGTGGTAAATGACCATGCTCTAAAAATGCGTAGTAATGACTTTGTGATGTACAACGCATGCGTGGTAATGCATGCGTTGTAATGGTATCGCAAAGTAAAAAGTCGTTGTAACGGCTGTTTACCGATCGAAGCTGGCCCCTGTTCTTCAGTGAGACGTTTATTTGATTAATTAGGAGGAAGGAATGTGTTTTTTTACCGAAAAGTGCATTCCCGGCTGTTGTATTGTGAAAGTGTCCGCGTGGCCTGGTTTCACTTCCGGTGAGAGAGTGGAAGAGTCTGTTTGGATCTAAAGGAGTTCTGTTGTTGGACGGGGCCGGCGCGACATGTCATCAGAAAACATAGCTAATGGAAAGCGTCCTCCCTGAAGTGTGGAGCAGTGCCATGAGAGGTCAACGAGTGTGCGTCCCACCGCAGTATGACCGTACCGCGTGACCCATGTGCCGCCTCCAGGGTACGGGAGGCAGAAGCGGCATCGCAGGTCCTCTTGAAGACCGTTGTAGCACTAATTCTACATTTTGGTACTAGGGCATTTTAACTTCGTTGTTCCTGCCAGATACAAAGAGAAGATCCTGTGTTATTCAGTGCCCTCGTTACCTTTTTTGTGGGTTGTGGTGCTTGTCACTTCGCTGCCCCGCCGGTGCACACGACTGGGCACCCCACCTCGTGTGCCATCTGCAGGGCCTCTGCCCTCGGATCACTGGTTTCGGTTTCTGGAGTGGCAACATAAACAGTTGCTCCCAAAGGACTAGCCTGAACACTTAGGTGAATATCCCCTGCACCAGCATTCCACGGAAATTCTTTCCTAGCTCTCCCACGTCAACGAGCACGGCTCCGCCGCGACACCGTATGACGTCATCGGAGCCATAAGAGGACCTCGTCGGCGTGCTGACGTCAGTTCCACCCATTTTTTCCGTGCCACCGAGGCAAACAGGGGACCGAGACATTTTCACATGTATACATAGTATAATAAATATATATATATTCACTGAAAAAACCATAGGTTTCAGGCACGTTATAGTTAGAAATTAGCATTTAAAAACCTTAGAAATTCACTGAAAAACCATAGGTTTCAGGCACGTTATAGTTAGAAATTAGCATTTAAAAACCTTAGAAATTCACTGAAAAACCATAGGTTTCAGGGGCGTTATAGTTAGTTGGACATTTCACTCGCACAAAACCATAGAAATTCCCCGTTATAGTTAGTTCAGCTAACTATAACTCGCGCGCCCGCAATGCACTGCTGATGACGTCACATATTACATCACTCATGACATGGTCAGTGACATCACTCATGACATCACTGATGACATCTCAAATGACATCACTGATGACATCACTGATGACATCATCCAGTGAATGTGTGTTTTTCTGAAAATTAAATATGTTTTATATATGTATATCTCAAGGTCGATGGAAGAATAAATGGGTATATAAGTGTCTAAATGGATGATTTTTTTTGTAAAATTGATTGTATAACTGACTAAGTGTATCTTAGTGAATACATGGGTTAGTGAGTAATGTTTAAATATGAAAATATCTGTATCAGTCTCTCACTTTGTGTATAAGTGGCTGCATGGGTTGGTGAGTAGCTACATGAGTGTCTATATGGGTTATTAGTTGGTTTTTTGAGTATCAGTATGAGTGTCTGAGTGTCTGTATGGTTCGGTGGGGGTATTACTTAGTGCATAGATGCATGAATGAGTGACTCACTGTTTGTATGTGTTGAAGACAGCATGTGTGCAGGACTGTATAGGTGGATGAGTATGTGTATGGGTGTGTTAGTGAGTGAATGACTGTCTCAATAGTGTCTTTATGAGTAACTACATATGTTTTAAACTAGTATATGTGAGTATTGGTGTATATAAGTGAGTATATGTGAGAGTGAGAGATTGGAAGAGTTCCTGTACAAATAAGTAGGTGTTTCTATAAGTGATTGTTTAAGAGAGTAAGTATGTGTAAGTTTCTGTAGAAGTAAGTGTGGTAGTGTGTGTATAACTGTATATGCAAGTAAATGGATGTTTGATACTTTGTTTGCATGTGTGACTATGTGTGTGAGTAACTCTATGGATGAGTGGCGGTGTGTAACAGGATGTATAGGTGTATGAGTACATATGATGAGTGAGTACATGTATGAGTGACTGTATAGGGACTGTTGGTGAATGAGTGGATGTGTGTGTAGATCTTGGAATTACTGAATAGGTGTGTTGTAAATGGTATTGGTATGTCCATTGTTTTGAAAATGTTAGTTTGTATTTTTGAGTGTGTGTATCAAAGGTTATATTAGGGTGAGAGGAGGTCTGCCACTCTATCACAAGGATGATGTCATCAGTGATGTCATCAGTGATGTCATTTGAGATGTCATCAGTGATGTCATGAGTGATGTCACTGACCATGTCATGAGTGATGTAATATGTGACGTCATCAGCAGTGCATTGCGGGCGCGCGAAGTTATAGTAAGCTGACCTAACTATAACGGGGGAATTTCTATGGTTTTGTACGAGTGAAATGTCCAACTAACTATAACGCCCCTGAAACCTATGGTTTTTTCAGTGAATATATATATATATATACTTCCCTTTGCCTTAGGAGCACATCTAGCACCCCCCGATCTGTATACACAGATTGTGGTAGCACTCAGACACAGCAGCACAGAACCTATAACAGGTGTGTACCTACAGTAAAGCCCTAGACCATTGTGGTAGATACAGTCCCTGTATTTTTCATGTTTTTTATTCAGTCTTCATTTTACCAGTAGCTACTGATCAATTTTCGCTGGGGCAGTGCCTCTCTTAGGGTGCTGGGGTGTTGCCCCAGTCATATTTTGGCCCCGTGGCCCCCCCAATTAAATGCGTGTAAAGTCCTAAACCTTTTAAGTATTTTGCCTTGGGCCGGTTGCAGTATTGAGGCATGAGGAGGTCCCTCGAGAAGCCAGTGCTGGCCTAAGGGGGCAGGGCTTTACAGTATTGACAAACACCATCAGAGTCACCCAAGTGCGCATGTTGGGTTGGATGGCTGTTTCTCCGGCCAGCCCGACATGCGCACTAGAGGCCAGCTTAGAGACTCTTCCCCTGCGCATACTGGAGCCCGGGCGACTCACAGCCACAGCCCCCGGGTCCAGGAATGAGCGTTTAGATTCCCTGCCCCAGCCAATCCATGCGCTGCTGTAACAGCAGGAGCAGCGTCTGGTTTGGCTTAGAGATGATAGAGCACTGTGATAGTCTGAAAATTGTAGGGGTACATTATATTCATGATTAGTCCGTACCCGCATATATTCTAATGTGTGTTAATCTTAGTTAGAACCTGTATTGTAATAATCAGTGGTAAATGAAATGTTAGGATGAATTGTGCCATTCAAGAAACGTAAAATGGCAGTTAGAGGGAATCATGTAACTTTCGATGTTCATTGCAAATGCTTGATGAAGTAGTTTATGTGTAATATAATGCCTAGATTTAGATGTGCACCATGTTGAAGTTGCACAAGTATCGGTGACTAATTGTGTTTAAATGTAATGAAATGTAGTGTTTATAGATGTAACATTTTAAATGTGTGTTTAATTTGATGTCAAAGGCCTAGATGGAGTATTTGCTCTTTCGTGCTAAGAAAGGCCTATTCGTTTTCCTTATGTTAGCTGGTTTATGTAGGCCTGAAATGCATTTTCCCTTGGTAGGGCTCTCATTTGGAGGTAGTCAGCGAAATTCATGTGCGTGCAAGGTTGTTCCGTTCTCATGTTTTCGTTGCAGGTGCAAGGACATCGTCCTCGTTAGTTAGAATAACGCTTTTGTTTTAGGAATTAGGTAGGGAGGAGACCTGTTACAAAGTATTCTGGAATGGCGATAATTGGGAGCTGTTATTTTCTTTTGCTGAAGAAGCCTGAGACCCAAGGACACACCAACCGTCGCTGGACCGAGTACACGTTTGGTGGAAAATTACCTACGAGAGGTGCCTGCCCAGAGGAGGTGTTTCAGGGGGCATGTTTATCAATTGTGCATTTTGTATTAGGGACAGTGCCCCGAGGGATGAGTTAGCAGAGAGCCGTTAGAGGGTAGAAGGAAGGGATCGACTCTTAGAATGAAGACTTAGAACGATTTTGTAATCTGGGCTTCTGACCTTTACAACGTGAGTGTACTTCTTAGGAAGTCTTCACAAGCTGATATCTTTTCTGGATCTTGCTTGGGAAATGTTAAGTAGGGATGCCACTTTAGGATAGTGTAGGGATAGATTAATGAATTTCTTTTACAGCCACTAATGAAGACTAATATAGATGTTGGTGCAGTTATTGCTTGTTTAGTGTTTTTAGAATTGCTTATTCTCTTTATGTTGTATCGGATTAGATTGATTCATAGGATGGACTTTGTATTAGTGCCTATGTATTTTTGCAACCTCGTCTTGAGGTGCTTGTATGTTCAGTTATTTTTGGTTTTGTAATAAACCTCTAAGTTTGGAATTCGGAGTCAGTGATCTTTTCCGAGCTTTACCTAAATTGATTCATGCTAGTTTGTTATGAATACATTGTTTCTCCCCTTTACACTTCTCAGCAGGTAATAAAGATCCAGTCGACCGAGTGTTCCTAGTAAACTTTTATAGTGAAATCCGGCGTTATCAGAGATACGGGAGTAGTAGCTACATAACATGGGGCCTCTGGCGCAGTGAGTGTGTGAGGCAGCGCAGGGTGGGAGGAGGCTGTTCCTCTCTCTCTACCCTTTTCGTCTGATCCTGGCATGAAGAGAGTCAGGCCACAGCTTTCGTTGCTATTATAGTATTATGTCATCTTCACGCAATGATTTTAAAAGAGCTTCCTGCTTCCACACAGAGGTAAATTTCATGATACATGTAGTTTCTTTCCATTCCAGCCTTTCACTGTCAGTGTGCCTGCCATTCAGGAGCAGCGCCTGTAGTTTGAACAGTGTGTGATTAGAAATAACGGTGCACCAAAGAACAGCACCACCTAGTCCTCCTGTGCCTTCTCTGGGCTGTCACAATGCCCCCAAACCTCCGCCCTCCTCCCCCACCTCTGTGCTGCTCTTGTTTGCCTGCCTTTCCACAGCGCTCGACAACCGCACGAAAACCGAGTCAAACACAGGTCTTGGAAGTAGCAGAAAGTGCTCAAGAGGGGTGTTTATTACCTAGTGCCATCTGTGGCGTTGAGGCCTCGTTTCATCCCCACCTCTGATCTATATAATCAATTAAGGGGCACATTTATTGCTAATAAACATTTCTCATGCTGCATTTTTATTTACGCACAAGCTTTTCATGTGGGGAAGGTTTTTCAATAGCTGTATACTTTCTACCTATGTCATTGTGGGGGCAATGCTTTACTAGATTTTAAGGATATATTATCAGATGTGATGAATGCCATTGTTTGTTCATTTTCGTGCTTCAGGATTTATTTAATTAAGTTATGCATGGTGCACCAAATGCCACCTAAGCCTAAAGTTGTCCTGAACTTTGATGTATTTTTAAAAACTTTGCATAGTGAAAAAGTGATGCCTTTCATCCTCTTCACAACACTTTGGAGCACCACAAACACGGCTGGCTGTGATGTGCACTCACATTACAGGGATGTCACCCCTTCCTTAGCATCATACCCCTCCCTCTCTAAAGAAACAATAGGTCTTCAGTTGTGCGATTTTCTCAGCGCATTTGTTTTAGAAAATGACATGCAACTGCTCCAACATGTAAAATGTGTAAGGGATGTTCTCCGTTGTCCTCTGGCATTGAAATTGTGGCTCATCGTGAACTTTGTAATGAAATGCAAGCCATTGCCACTGTACTGGTGGGGTACCTTGCATTGTGATGTAAATTTGAGAATGTGGCTAGTGGGACAGTAATTAACTCAGCCTGCACAAAGACCACTCAACCTTTCAAGGTTGAAAAGTTGTGCATTGTGAAGGTTGGTTCTGATAATATATATGGGTTCTATTTAAAGCGTCACGAAACAGCAGCATGAGCGCTCCTCGAAAGTATATTAGAATGTCTTTAAAAACAATACAGCAAACTTCAGACTGATGCTGTGCTTGCAAACTGTCCTTAGGTGGTTTAATTTTGCAGCATTATATTGGCAGTTGCTTTAGGCACAAATGTGTATGGGTCTCTTACTTAGGGATGTCCTCCGTTGTCCTCTGACATTAAAATTGTGGCTCAACGTGAACTTTCTATTGAAATGCAAACCATTGCCACTTCACTGGTATGGTAGGGTAGTTTGCATTGTGATTTGTGATGTAAATTTGAGAATGTGGCTAGGGCGACAGTAATTAACTTAGGCCTCATGCTTTACCTACGTCATTATCATATGAAATATCTTTATTGATGTCATAATCACACTTTCACAATTGCCTTATTAACCTTCTTGCTTTCTCAAATTTGCTTGAAAATACATTTGCCTACTCTTTTTTCAAAATGTTCTCAGGGAGAGGCGGACCATCCCAAACCCCCTTATAACGGTCGGTCTCACCATCTACGGTCGCTCACCATAGTGCTCTCATCCCAAACTTTTTTTTACGCCTCACTACTTTACAATGTCACCAGCCGCCACTGACTGCTGTGATATTCTCCTTTCATTTAAACTGTTAATGCAGTTTCGTTTTCACAAAAGTCATCTCCTGATCGACATCATGATGATTTGCATTCATTAAAGTTCTTCAGGGAACCAGCTTTCTAGGTGATGTTGACTTTGTATGCTGCAGAACAATTCACATCATAAAATAATCACGTGCCAGTTCCAGCAATGGAGTTCTACTAACTGTCTAACTGAATATTGATATCTTTGAATCTCGTTGATCCGTACCCTTTGCCTTTCATCCGGCAGCGGCTTTAGCACCTCATAGTTTACTTTGAACAACAATGCAAAATTCTATTTTTGCATTTGTTCATAACGCGAAAGTCTTTAAGTAAAACCAAGCGAGACTGCAAACTTTTTTTCATGTAATGTCCACCAGAGGGCGGTAAAACTCCGAAGAAGCAAAGACAATGACAATAGAACTTTAGACATTTGTAGTTAAAGGGACCGAAACACAAAGCTGTTTTCTGATCAAAGTGTAAGTTAAGTGCACAAATAACAGCAATGAGGACAAAATTCCATTTCTGATTCACAGAGTCTGAAAATATCTGTTATTTAGGGCTAAGATGTCCCAAGATGTCATAATAAATTAAATGGAATGTTTTTTACACAAGTTTACTCCCAGGATGTGGGAAGTTCATTTTTAGGTCGAGCCTGGGCAGCGCATGTGCTGCGCTGTGCGCCATGGTGTATTCAGGTATGGACTTGAAGCTACACCCACTCTCCGCCCAACTTTTCAATTGGCTCCTGTAACTGTCCTTTCTAAATGGTTACTTCTGATTTGTTAATAGGCTTGTTAGTACCTCCTTAGTAACACCTTGTCTGCATTTGTAACCTCCCATGAGGACTGGACTTTTTACTTGTGTGGTTCCACAGTATGTTTATTTAGTCTGGGAGCACTATTTTCTTTCATTATTTTGTCTTAGTGCAGACATGACATGCTTTCCTGCAACAGCTTTTAAGATGTGTGCGAGGCACCTTCAGGTTCAAGAACGGCAGCCGCTTATTTCTTTTGTTATGCGCGTCTTCCGAAATTAATTAACACAAACCCACTAATGGCGCCAGCGGCTGGTATCCCATCCTCTCTGTCCTGGCCCCGGACACCACGCTTTAGATTTCAGCACGGTGCCCACTTTCAGATTAACAACATGGGCGCCTGCTTTCATATAAACACAGCTTTCTTTGCAAGCGCACCTTTGTTATGTGTGACTGCAACTGCTTTTTTTTTCCCAGCGTGATGCACGCCGCGCTTTCTTATGTTTTTTGGGACTTTAGCTGCATGCTGCAGATCCAGTTACATGTTGCTTAATAGGTCTTGCATTTGTGACAGCTTAAGCTATTGGCATTGTAAATAACAATGCCTTTAATTTATCTATTTTAAAAGACCAACACATAAATAAAAGGCATTGTCATTTACAATAGCTGAAACTATCGCAAATGCGAGACCTATGGCATTGCAAATGCTTGGTTTTTTTCTGTTCGAGAATGACAAACTTTTCCTGGAGGTTCAAAATAGGGGAAAAAAGTACATCAGACCTTCTGCGCCAGACGGTATGAGGTACTTGCACCGACAGTCCAAAGATTCTCCTGTCGTTGTTGTAAATGTCTACTGGTAGAGCCAACAGGGACACCGCTATCAGAAGCATGACAGTCCTCCTCTCAAAATAGAGCAGATGGACAGGGTACTCCACCACATTTGTGGTAAGTACACTGTCCACCAAATTCTAAAGGAGGCCCTTAATTCTGTCAAGGAGGGTAGGAGTGAATCTGTTTCCATTGTAGAAATGGGAAGAAACTACCCCAAAATTGTTTTCCACATGCATAAATATACATTTAGCATGCAGAAATACCTTCACATAGTCTAAACGAGAAATTCACCAAAATGCTCATTTGCTAACCTGGGGACTTGTGACTGTTGCATAAAAACTCATTGGATGTGGGCATTCTGAAGTATGCAAGGTCTACCGGAGACAGTGGTAGCCATAGAACATATTGCATGATTCTCTAATTGTGTGAATCATTGTGCTCTATCTCTTAGACCCACAGTCCTAGGAGATGGCCAGGAACTGTTATATGCCAGCCTATTGTGCTCTGACCACCCAACTCGAGGGTGCTTGTTATGGAAATCCAGATTGTCCTTGTTAATGAAAAACATAGGAAGAACTGAAGGCCTTGGGGTAGATGTACCTTAGACAAAATGGTGTTAAGTTTAAGTATGGGTCAGAATCAAATTAGTATGCATAGATGAAACGCTGGTGTAATAACGATCTGTCTAAGGTGCAGGCAATACCCCGAAAGTAAGGAAACAGTGAGGAGATACTATTCTACTCATTATAATAACCTACTGTGGTACATGTGGTTATTGAATTTAATGGTATATGAGCAAATATCTATCTCCTTTCAGTGATTACGAACAACTTTTTTGCAGCTCAGGTAGGTGAACAATAGACATGTGTCCTGGATAAGTCTAAAGTATACGGGCCTGCCACCTGCCAATGACTACGCCACACATGGAGCTTAGTATTACACATCTTTATTCTTCTGCGTGTAACTGCGAACTCAACATTTTAAATCAGCCTTCGTTGTATTCCGCTCTAACACCCACGTCATAGCTCTACGGAGTCCATTAGGAGCCAAAAGGGTTCCGTCATTGCTAACTCGCAAGACACTGCAAGTGGTACATAATCTGAACTTAATGTGTGGTGTAGGGATCTCAAATTAAAGCTTTCACTCTAAAATAGAGTAAGAGGGATGTGTATTAATGGATGAATGTGATTTTGGAAAAAAACATACTTAAGGAAAACTGTTGAAGAGAAACTTTTGCCACAAACTGGTTTCTTCAATTTTTTCCCCAAATGAATGCCATTCTTGGGATATCAAACCCATCCTTGAAAATACTCCTTCATCTTAAAAAAAATCTTTGCAACTTTTTTTCCATAATTGCATAGATCTCTTGTTTCTGTTCTACTGTAGAAACCTCTTCTTTTCTCTGCCTTCCTTCTCCTTTATGTCTCCCTTTATCTCTCTTCCTGAACCCGGGCCAGTTACTCCTTGCCTCCTACCCATTTGTTTCTTTATCCTCATATTCTACCGCTGCCTTTACCCAAATACCTGTTCCCAATCTTTGCTTTCATACCTCCAACCCAACATATAGTCTAATACCTCTGCCTCTATCATTTCCTCAGTACCTCAATGTCTACCTATGCCTTACTTCCCCTACCACACCTATACTCTCACATCTCTACCATATTTATACCCTAGAACCGCAATCCTCTGCCTATATCCTAGCATCTTTAACCTGCTTCTTAGTACCGGTACCCCCCTACCTAGGCTATAGTAATTCTACCCCTTCCTATACTCTAGTGCCGCTCTCTTATCCCATACCAGAATATTTCTCTGCGGCATACAGCCTAGAACCTCCATGCAGACTTCTACCATTAAACTGTTACTCTTTCTGCATCATAGTAAATCTATACCTGCCTATACTTTAGTAAATCTACCTTTACAAATTACCTAGTGCTTCTAACTACATAGACCTCAATAACCCTGCTTAGTCCCTAGTATTTGTAAACCAGTTAAAGCCCTAGTACTTCTGCTCATAGCCCTGTCATACCCTAGCCTATTGTTACTAATTCTTTATTATCGCTACCCTTACCTACAACTCGAAGACTTACTCCTCCATCACTTCTGCCCATTTTTAGGTCGAGCCTAGACAGCCCTTGCGCAGCTAGGTGATCTGTTGTCTGTACTTTGCGGGGTCTGATTCCTCCCACGCCTTGGATTGGCTTTTGTCTGTATTGTTTAAAAAAATCGTAGCCTGCAAATGGCTAATGGTGGGTGCGTGTCCCACCTTTTCTCGCAAGTTCACTTCCATGGAGTACTGCTGCGGGAGTGAGCAGGGATGCACACGCTGCTTGCATGCCTTTATCTTTCCCTTTTGAAGACACTCCCTGCCCAGACCATCTGTTGTGTTAGCATAGAAGCGCAGCCGCTGCAGCACTCTTGCACTACTCTTTGGTGCAGTAATATGCTATGGTACCGTCTTGGTCAGCAGAATGGCCGGAGTGCTAGGGAGGAGAGTGAAAATGCCCTTCACTCATACGCCCACAGCAGATAAAACGCCACATCCCACACCAGTGGTAATAACGCACTATACAAACGCAGAACAAGTGAGTCAGCTTTCGAACAGGCCCCCTTCAAGCTCCTCCTTTTATGCTGCATTGCCAGCTAGTCTACACAGCTTCCAACATAGGAGCATGTGCAAAACAATATTGCTGCTCTCTCAGCTCTTGGCAACAAATAAACTTGGCAGGAACGCTTGTCCTAAGCACACTGGACACAGCTCAAGAAAAGCAAAGACGGTCTATAGCATGCAAGCCACTCGCACGTCCTGGAATTTGACATCTCCTACCAGGTAATGCTGCACCTCGGTACATCCACTGGCCACCCAACAAAGTAATGACTCTGTGGTATTCACTGCTCCATGGTATTTAAAATGTGCACTCAGATCCATGACTACAACAGCAGTGCAAAGGCCCATACTTACAGGACCCTCTTCCTCTTGAGACAAAAGCAATATCCTAGGATCAGAAAGTTGCTTACAATGTTGCTTTTCAAACATGGCATTTCAGAGCAGGCTGGAAAAAGTCAACTTTCAACAACCGTGCCATACAACAGTGGCGGCTCCTCCGCTAAGGTGGAGGAGCGTTACCCCACTGCTTTAAGCAGTGTGAGGAAAGGAAAAATAAATTATAATAACTTGTTGTTATTATCATTTTTCTTGTTTCAGGCTGCTTTGCGGGTGGGTGGGTCTGCTCTGTTCTTAAAGCAGGGGAGGAGTGGTTTGCCCACTCCAAGTGCGCATGAATGCTTGGCCGGCCCTCTGGGGCCGGCCAAACAGTCATGCGCATCTTTGTATGCTTCTCCACGCAGGCTGTAAAACAGCCTGCGTGGAGAACATGCCCAGGCCCCCAGTATCCATTTGAGCGTCGAACCATGGCACTCATACCAATCACAATGCTGCATTGGAGCATTGTGATTGGTCAGGGGAGCCTGGGTGCTTACCAATCACAACGCTGCATTGCAGTGCAGTGATTAGTCAGGCGAGCCTGGGTTTGCTTCCTGGTTGCTGTTCCGGTCCGAGTCCGACGGAGGAGAGACGGAGCAGAGACGGGGAATGCGATGATAAGGTAAGTGGTTTTTTTTTTTCCTTCCCCTTCCCCCCGCCCCCTGCCTTGCCACCCTAGATCCTTGCCGGCTGTCACTGCTATTACAATCTGCATTGCACGTGTTTGAAAAGGTCACACACAGAATTCTTTGTTTTGATATACACACACAAAGCCCTAAAGCAATATGTTACTTTTGATCGTGCGATCAAAGGGGACCATAAGCAGTACCATATACCTACTGCTAGTAAACACTGCCACTACAATTGTTTTGTAGTCATGTTGTACTCGCACACCGCTTGCGTGCCTTTATCTTTTCCTTTTGAGGACACTCGTTTCATTGTCTGCATTGCGAAGAAAATGTTAAACATGCATTTCATGAGCACACACTTTTAATAAATTAACACTTTGGGTCTGATCCACTATGGTGTAATTGTGATCGAAGTGAACACACAATTAGAAAATAAACACCAACAAAACTTAGAAGTGTAAAACAAATCGGATTGCTGGGCAAACAAGTGACTCACTGTCCATTTGAAGAACTTTTTTTGTTTTAAAACATACCTCTGCATCAATTGCATTGATTTAATGTAAAACTGATTATAATACAGACTGACATGCAAAACACATGCAGAATTATATTCAAATAAAACGACCCATCACAGACAATCAACCATGGTTATTATTGTGCCAGCATGATAGCAACTGTGCAACTGGTCGAAAAGGTGTACAAAACGACGAATGATCAGAGAGAAAACGAAGTATGCAGGTGAGACAATACTGAACAGTGGTGCAGGCACACTGCATTACAGTGGCAGAAGAGGAAACCCTCCACCCTCATTAGAGCACACGGGCACGGGCACACATTAAATCAAAGCGCTGAGGAAATGCGTTTCACCTACACTCCTAGAAGAGAAGGCTGTAATAAAAGGTACCAGGCATTGCGGAAGCATTGCCTAACCAGCACAAAACAATTAAAACAAGCATTGGCATAGCCAATAGGTCTCGCCTTTGGGACCTTATAAGTGTTTAGCCAGAGATATTGACTTTGCCTATGTCTTTAAGCTGTGCTGTACTGAAGTCTGCAGCATGCTGAAAAGTTATAATAAAGAAGTGTCAGAAGCATTTTTGTTACCTTATATATGACCAAGAAAGCATTATGTACAACTGAACGACCATATTAAAAAAGTATTAACAATAAATAATGTCTTGAATTTTTTTTGTCCTTTCAATGCTGGCAACTACTATCTGCCTGTCCCAATGGTTGCTTGTTATGGTTTTTTTTGTTATGGGGGGGCATAAATAACAGGAGGGTGAAGGTTGGGAAATAGTACCTGTATAACAGTCAGTGAGAGAGTCAGCCAGTCAGTGAGAGAGTCAGTTAGTTAGTCAGTCAGTGAGAGAGAGAGTGAGAGAGTTACTCAGTCAGTGAGAGAGTCAGTCAGTCAGTGAGAGAGAGAGTGAGAGAGTCAGTCAGTCAGTGAGAGAAAGAGTGAGAATGTCAGTCAGTCAGTGAGAGAGTCAGTCAGTCAGTGAGAGAGAGTGAGAGAGTCAGTCAGTGAGAGAGAGTGAGAGAGTCAGTCAGTGAGAGAGAGAGTCAGTCAGTGAGAGAGAGAGTCAGAGAGTCAGTCAGTGAGAGAGAGAGTCAGAGAGTCAGTCAGTGAGAGAGAGAGAGTCAGAGAGTCAGTAAGTGAGAGAGACAGTCAGTGAGAGAGAGAGTCAGAGTCAGTCAGTCAGTGATAGAGTCAGTCAGTCAGTTAGTCAGTGAGAGAGTCAGTCAGTGAGAGAGAGAGAGAGAGAGAGTCAGTCAGTTAGTCAGTCAGTCAGTTAGTGAGAGAGTGAAAGAGTCAGTTAGTCAGTGAGTCAGTCAGTCAGTCAGTGAGAGAGTCAGTCAGTCAGTCAGTGAGAGAGTCAGTTAGTCAGTGAGAGAGAGAGTGTGAGTCAGTCAGTCAGTCAGTGAGAGAGGTAGTCAGTCAGTCAGTGAGAGAGTCAGTCAGTCAGTCAGTCAGTCAGTGAGAGAGAGAGTTAGAGTCAGTCAGTGAGAGAGAGAGTCAGTCAGTGAGAGAGAGAGAGTCAGAGAGTCAGTCAGTGAGAGAGAGAGTCAGAGAGTCAGTCAGTGAGAGTCAGTGAGAGAGAGAGTGAGAGAGTCAGTGAGAGAGTCAGTCAGTCAGTGAGAGAGAGAGTTGGTCAGTTAGTCAGTCAGTCAGTTAGTGAGAGAGTCAGTTAGTCAATGAGTCAATGAGTGAGTCAGTTAGTCAGTGAGAGAGTCAGTCGGTCAGTGAGAGAGTCAGTCAGTCAGTGAGAGAGAGAGAGCGAGAGTCAGTCAGTCAGTGAGAGAGAGAGTGAGAGTCAGTCAGTCAGTCAGTGAGAGAGGTAGTCAGTCAGTGAGAGAGTCAGTCAGTCAGTCAGTGAGAGAGAGTCAGTCAGTCAGTGAGAGAGAGAGTTAGAGAGTCAGTCAGTCAGTGAGAGAGTTAGTCAGTGAGTCAGTCAGTCAGTCAGTCAGTGAGAGAGTCAGTCAGTCAGTGAGAGAGTCAGTCAGTGAGAGAGAGAGAGTGAGAGAGTCAGTCAGTCAGTTAGAGACAGTGAGAGTCAGTCAGTCAGTCAGTGAAACAGTGAGAGAGTCAAATCGAGTTAATCGACGTCGACATTAACATGGTCTTTGAGGAAATATTGTGAATTGAACAATCGCTGTTGAAATCTGTCTGCTACCTACTGCCACAGGCTCATCCCGCAACTCCGCATTTCATCCTGCCGACGTCTATCCATTGAGGTTTGGGAAATAGTAACTTATCAACTCAGATGGACCTGAGCTACTATGTCAGTCAGTGAGGAAACCTAGGTTTTCTGTACCAGCAGGTAGACTTGTTGGCATTATGGGAGATCAAGGATGTCTGTGGTAATCAAGGGGAGAGGATGAGCCCTTACGGCCAGAGCTGCCGACTTTGGAGCTGGGGAACCAGGTTCGAGCCTCGGTGTCCGCCCAGCATCCTGTGATTCAGGGCAAATCACCTAATCTCCCCGTGCCTACCAAAAATGAATGTGTCCTTGTGTAATGTAACTGATGCTCATATAAAGCGCCCCAATACCTTCGAGTAGAGTTTGCGCTATATAAATCTGCAAAAAGGGGGAAAAAAAGTCAGGGAGGACGGTGTACCGATCTGGACGGACTGTGCCAATTCAAGAGACTGGACTGTGTGTGCCAATCGGGGAGAGAGACAGGGATCTTTCTGCCAAGCAGTGAGACTCATGAGAGTTCAGGAAGACGGAGCTCTGGACTGACGGCCTACCCGCGAGGCTCAAGTGAAATCAGGGCTAACGAGGCTGTTTGTGCCGATATCCCAGGAGCCCCCACCTCCTGTGAGGTCGTGGTGCCCTTATAACACGTACTTCATGATCAGACCCCTGCTGCTTTTATGCCTCATTGTGCCTCCGCCCCCATGTGGGGTGGTTTAGTTCCTCGTGACGGAATGCCACCCTCACATTTGATATGCTCTTATGCTAGAGAGGAGACACGCTGTCACCGAAGCCTCAAGTGAACCCGCGAGTGGTGCGCGCACACACTGCAAAGAATTTAAGGAATGCAGCAGGCACAGTGCAGTGCTGCTGCTCGCTCCCAAGCTCCCTTGGCCAGGGTATAGAGAAGGCGGGACATGCACCCGCCTTTGGCCAATTGCGTGCTGTCTTTCTTAGAAAGACGCACGCAAAGGCCAATAGCGTGTGAGCAAAAAAAAAAACACACGCACGAGTGGTCCGAGTTGGAAGTCCTTACTAGAAGCCTCGCAGAGAGCGCATGCGCGCTGGCTCAGGCGAGACCCTAAAAATAATTCCACTCTGGGAATACAAAAAATGGAAAATGTGTGGACAACATGCTTTAGAAAGACCGTGGCACATGTGCCACAACAAACACGAAGCACACAAAAATCTTGTTTTGCACTCCTGACATTAGGCAGCCTGTAAAATTAGAAGATTCCTGTGATCATGGTGTAGAAACCAGCTTTGTTTTATGATACCAAATGCTTCAAAACCATTTCTCAGGCCCCACTATTATATACACACACAGAAATCACGGCACAAAATGGCTGAACGTCACCATTTTGTCTTTAAGCAAAGCTGCTACTGTAACGCAAGGCTTGCACAACCAAGGACTCAAAATAGAAATGCTTAGCTGCAGCTCTCTTAGCATATTGCACACTTCAGCATATTATATTGCAAAATGTTTCTGGTGCACAGGTTATGAAAATTGCCAACATAGCATATTGCATTACGACGGAAAGTCCCATAAGCTGCCCAATTGGGACACGTGGTCAGCAACAGTAGTTTGCGGACCTTAATTGGTATGGCGCTGTTTAGGCCTTCGCTAACTGGTCAATCAGACTATGCTTAATTTGTGTTACGTATATTATGATGCTGCATCCTTTATGTTTTTGCCCTATAAAGACTGTCAGACACGTCACATCTTTGGGCATTCAGTAATTTTGCTGTCTGTCTCCGTGCTGCACGTATTTGCATTGTTTGTTGGTCTCCAATAAATTGTGCCATCATTTGTGCTGACAAGAGACTTGTATTTGTGGTATTATTTCTTATTCTTTATTTCAGTTTCCACATTTGGTGTGAGAATGCGGTCCCAGGATGGATGAGTTTCACCTTATGCTGGCGGTTGCGCTCAGCTTCTCTCGGACTTCGGAGGCCTGAGGTTTGATAGCTTATTCGTTTATCTTCTCTCCCTCCATTCCGCGGCTGCTGGGGGTTTTCTGTCCGTAAGTTGTTATTCTTGTCATATCCCTGGCTCCTATTTTCCCCATCTTTCAGCACATTTGTATGGCTCTGTTCCCTTCTTCGCTTTTCTGGTGCCAAATGCACTAGGCTTGTGTCCAGGCGCGGTTTTCTTCTGTTCCATATTTTCCGCTGCAATGTCTGTTGTGTCCATACTTCTTCTTACTTTTTTCTGTGCCCTTATTTTGGCCCTGCTTTTATATTTTTTTCTTTGTCACCACTCTGTTGACAATTGTACGTCTGTTTAGGGTTAGCGCACCTTTTAGCGCTGCTGACCGGCCCTTTGTCTCCTGCGCCGTCTAGTGGTTATGAACCTCTGACTTTGCTACCGATCTCTGCCTCAATTTCTCTGATGTACATTTTTGCTCTCCATTTTAGCCTTTGGTCCACGTACCCACCCCGACTGGCCTGGGGCGGCGTCCGTCCGCACTTTCCCTGCACGCAGTGACTCCCTGGTGCACATCAGCACTTGGATGGAGGTCTACCTTGGAGGGCGAACTTCTGCTCCCCCCTGTCTAGCCTGCGGAGAGCCCCCGGCCTATGGGGGTGGTGGACCTTTACGGCTACTTCCCATTGACGGCAGCTGAGGTTGTTACGCTTTGCCAAACTAACTACCCACTGGTGAGTACTATGTTTTGGAGTTCTTTCTATGCTCCTGGTTGGGTTGTAGCAGGTAGCCCCTCGTTTTAGAGTTGTGGCAGTTTTGCTCCCCAGGTGTGGGTGGTTGCGGTTAAGGCGCCCCCTTGCCTTTGGCTGCACACAGTTCATGTGCGGATACGATATCGTATGTTTGGTAGCCAGCTCGGCTACTCTTTGAAGTTGCAACAGGTTCTTCTTTGTGTCGTACCAATTTTAGGTTTTCATGAGCTCAGATACCGGTCCTGCTGACCCCCCTCCCTATAGACCCTGGTCCTATGTCTCGCCTTTTGCACGGCTGAGCCGCCCCACCTCACACCCGCACCGCTGGCAACCTCCGGCGGGACGCCCTAGGTGGTCTCAGGATGTGTCTCGGGTTGCTCCTCGCCACATAGAGGAGGGAGTGTCCGTTGTTCTATTATCTATAATAGTGGGTTTCTCTGCATTTTTTTTTTGTATCATTGTGATGTTCCTCTCATACGTTGTGGTTAGATACTGGTAGGCTTGTAGGGTGTTTTAAGTATTTGTCAGGTTATTCTTTGGTTCACGTATTTGATGCTACATGACTGACATCATTGATGCTGCTATTACCTGACAACCAACTTAGCCGCCCTCCATTACTGTTGACCACCATACCTAATGCCTCTTAATATTCCCACCCCTCCACAATGGGCTGGCTAGACTCATTTCTCTTTGCCCTATATTATATATTATCTCCCATCTGCATTTTCTTCCTTATGTCCTCCTGCATTTTATTCCTCATGTCCTCCGGAATACCAATAATACTTTTTCTGTGTCCACTGTTACTACTTTGGGATTAGCACACTGACCACCCACTCACATCACTTCTCATCAACAGCGCGGCTGTGCAGGGCATCAAAGTGCTGCCTTTATGTTTCCTGTGTATTGTCTGAAATGCATCTAGAGTTCACCTCTTCTGCACTGTTTATTTGAATGACTGAACCTCTTGGCACCAACCATTAGGTCTTCAATTCTGTCTAGCCGCCCCTCCCACCCACTTACGGGATACCTGGGAGATTGCAAGGAGGCAGAATAACTAACCTTTCTTCTGAATTCTTTCCTGTCATCCTTCATTCTGTTCATGGGACGCCAGTAATAAGCACCCAGAACCCTCTCTTGTTCCTACTTGTGAAAGCTTTGGTGAACTGTATCAATTGAACTGTCTGATTGCATGACAAATGGCTTTTTCTGCTATTGCAAACAGCTGAAGCGTGGCTGAACAGCACATGATAACGTTCGTCTACCCTCTGTATTGTGTCTCTATAGCACAGCGCGACACCCCGTTCCCCACCCCCTATCTGTCCGGTATATTTGAGGTCTAATAACAAGGCAAGGAAGTTTAGTGCTTGCACTTCAACACGCACACACTCTCTCATCATGGGGAACACTACAAGTAAGAATGATTTAAATAGCAGTCAGCCTGCCCCCCCTAAAGATTCCCCAGCCTACATTGTGGCTATACGCCAAGGACTAAGTTCCATACTATTTATACACAAATGGCACGATCTGACAGCTAAAAGACCAGACTCACAATTCCCGTGTCATGGGACTTACGACCTGAACAAGTTGTCATATCTTAGACAAATGTTGAAATTGAAAGGAAAAAAGATAAGGCCCACAGAATGGGAATCGTTCTATCAATGGGATTTGGTCTTGCGTGACATGCGTGCAACTAACAATGTGAAATCAAAGGTCCATAAAGAGTTAATAGATGTGAAGAACAGAATGTTAAATGAGATAGATAAACAGAAAATAGAGGAAAATAGGAGGAAGACAGTAATGGATGTGGTTGGAGTGTACCCATGCATTTCTGATACAAAGGAAAGCAAAACAAGTAAGGTGGGAGGGGGTGAAGAGGACTCGCTACTCGAGGATCTTTTGATGGGACGAATGAGAGGTGCAGTACAAACATCCGTCCCTAAAACAGACGATGATACTTCAGCCTCCCCTGCCATGACATCACACACTGAGCTAACTGAGGCACAGCAGAAAGCTGCTATACTTTTAACCCGCAAGCTTCTCAACGAAGAGGCTGCCAAAATAAACTTGGACACCGTCCAAGACATTGCAGTCCTGGGACTAATGAGGAGCGAAGCTGTACACGCTGCCAGCAAACAGGCTCAGAAAAAAAGACAGCTGCTGGCTCAATGCGCACAGAAAGCCATAAAGCTGCCAAACATAATAGATCGCACATGGCTACAAATGTTTGACGACACGTCAACAGACGACGTCCTAACACTAAGCCAGTGGCACTCCCTAGTATGGGACGCTTGTACATACACGTTACAAACCATCCATGATATTACCACAATAGAGCAGGCCCTCGAAGGAATTCAACCACCTCCGATACAGGCTAGGAGAGACAGTTTAGGTAAACCAAGGAGTGCTCCTCCATCCACACCCAGCTCACCCACGGCACAAAAACGAATACTAAAATCAGACACAGTTAAAGGCCAGGAGTTACTACAACAGATGGTGGAAGTAACACTAGCAGTAGACGCATTCACACAACGCTACAGTAGACCATACTTAGAAAAAGTTCTGTCTCTAGCGCGAGCACAGTTAATGGACAAAGGCCCCAAAGCCCACAATGCGTATGTCCAGCAAACAAAGGCAGTTGATTCAGATACTACAGGTACAGTCCTGCCACTGCCTGCACAGTATGCCTGGGATATAGCAAGGTTCAGCTTCACAGACTGGGACCTGCAAACACACAGAGAGGAAGACATGACAGACACACTACAATATGCGGTAGATAAACTGCAACAATGGAAGAAGCTGGTACACACATTCGCGGTGCTAGAAGTAGTCCAGACGCTTGCCCCTTACACAAGGACACCAGCCCCCACAACGGCAGCACCCCCGGCACTAATTATGCCCCTACGAGAGGTACCACCTCCGCCAGGTGGTGAGGACAATAAATTGGCATATGTTCATGTCCCTTGGTCCCGACAAGACATCATGTGCTTTACTAGGGACTTCCCAAAGCTCAGAGAAGAACCAAGGAAGTGGTACACAGAATTAGACAGAATGGCAGTGCTGGGAGGACTGTTATGGAGAGATTTTGACACATTATTTAACATAATTGTGCCAAAGGATTTATGGGAAGATTGTAAAAGAAAAGTGGATTGGCCAAAAGGGGAGCCAAGGAGGGGAAAAGGGGGAGTTCCAGGAGCTAAGGTTGAAGAAAAATACAAGGAGGTAGTACAATACTTAAAAGAGAAATTCCTGAGGATAAGGTAGATTGGAATAAAATTACACATACAAAGCAGGAGAATGATGAGAGTGTGAATACCTACTTTGACTGTCTTCTGCAAGTGTACCAGCAAAACAGCGGTCTAAGGAATCCTATGGGAGATGCAATGCCGGCATTTGTCACCACCTTTGTTCAAGGTCTAAAACCACCTATTAAGGCACACCTACAAACTTCATTTGTCTGTTGGCAGCAAGAACCAATTGAAAAGGTGTTAGCAGCAGCAAGATACTGCTCTGATTATCAGGCAAATGCACAGACCATGGAGGTAGAAAAAATGAAAAAAGAAAAAGTTAGACTAATGGTAGCACAAGAGAGATTCTACTCAAACAACAGAGGAAGGGGTAGGGGAAGAGGGAAAGGTACAGGGAGACCACACAACGGCAGGTCAACATCCGCACCCCCACCAGGTACAGCTTGCTTCTACTGCAAAGACCCCAACCATTGGAAGGCAAACTGCCCAATATTAAAGAAGAAAAATGAGGAAAATGGGCGACCACAGAATAGGGGACAGGGCCAGCGCCAATACCAGCATAGCACCCAACACGCAGAATATAGAAATAATGAACAGCAAGGGTACCGGTCACACAACATGCCTCCAGCACATCAGGACTGGACAGAGAGGGACGGGTGTGCACAGCGAGACAACGATTTCCCACCACCACAAGATTTATTCTAGGGATGCCTGAAAGTGGAAGACTGCCTAATAATAGCTCCAGCAATAGCGGTGGATCAATCCGGCCCATATGTAGAGGGAAAAGTTTTGGGCAAAATAGTACCATTTTTGATTGACACAGGAGCTCAAAGATCAATGCTGAAGGCGCGTACAATGCCTGAGGCACCACTTTCGGGAGTACAGGTAACGGCAGTCGGAATGACAGGACAACCAATAGATGAATATCTTACGCAACCACTACAATTAGTGGTAGGCACCATAACTGTCAGCCATCAGTTTATCTTCAGCAGATTCTGCCCAGTGAACCTCCTGGGTAGGGACTTGCTCTGTAAATTACAATGCACCATACACTGTTCACCGACAGGTGTCTTTCTAGAAAGCAGGTCAAATGGTCTGATGTTACAAGCTTTCATGACCTGCACTGACCCAGTCATACCCCCAGAGTTACGCCACTGTGTACCACCTCAAGTCTGGGCTACCAGTGCTAATGATGTAGGACGGGTGCTCAATTATCCACCAGTACAGATCAAATTGAAGCCAGGAGCCCTCCTCCCAAGGGTGCCACAGTACAAGATTTCCAAGGAAGTGGAGGAGGGTATAGCACCAGTAATACAAGACCTTCTGAAGCAGGGAATAATACGGGAGATACGATCTAGCCAGTGCAACACACCAATACTTCCTGTAAAAAAAGCATCTAAGGGCCCGGACGGTGCCCCTGTATACCGTTTTACCCAAGACCTGAGAGAATTGAACAAAATAGTGGTACCGTCCTTCCCAGTGGTTCCAAACCCAGCAACAATATTGTCCAATATCCCAGCTACAGCCACACATTTCACAGTGCTGGATCTAAGCTCCGCCTTCTTCACCATCCCCTTGCACCAAGACAGCCAGTATCTTTTCAGTTTTAGTTATAAGGGTACAAGATTAACATGGTGTAGGCTTCCCCAAGGCTTTACTGAATCCCCTTCCATCTTCACGAAGGCTCTAAAGACGGACCTAGACTCCCTAGTGCTAAAGGAAGGCTCCACACTAATCCAGTACATAGATGATTTACTGTTGGCCTCACCATCTAAAGATGCATGTACACAGGACACCATTGCAGTTCTGTGCCATCTGGCACTGAAAGGTTACAAGGTTTCCCCCAAGAAGTTACAATTCTGTCTCACCGCTGTTAAGTATCTAGGCCACGAACTCTCCGAAGGGTCCAGGAAATTACTACCTGACAGAATATCCACCATCACCCACTTTCCCCGACCACGCACACAAAAAGAGGTCAGGGCGTTCCTGGGGGTGGCAGGATACTGTCGGCACTGGATCCCAAACTTATCCCTGATTGCCAAACCGCTACAAGCACTAACCCACAAAGATG
The DNA here is from genome assembly GCA_963921515.1 of Calotriton arnoldi. Lineage (NCBI taxonomy): Eukaryota > Metazoa > Chordata > Amphibia > Caudata > Salamandridae > Calotriton > Calotriton arnoldi. Next base: position 349,453 of record CAWUFW010012532.1, read on the forward strand.
TCCCAGACCTAATAACTTGGTCACAGGAGTGTAACCACGCATTTCACAAGCTAAAAAGGGAACTTAGCGAAGCACTAGGTCTCCCAGATTACAGTAAAGACTTCCACCTGTTCTGCCATGAAAAGGGAGGATGCTCATTGGGTGTACTGAGTCAGAAGCATGGTTCATTTTACCGCCCAGTGGCGTACTATTCCACCACACTAGACCCAGTGGCATCGGCGCTCCCGCCTTGCCTTCGAGCGGTGGCGGCCGCAGCTCTTGCAGTAGAGCAATCCGAAAATATAGTGTTGGCACACACCATGGTTCTGCACGTTCCCCATGCAGTGGACACGCTCCTAACGTCAACAAAGACCCAGCATCTAACTAATGCACGTCTCACTAGGTATGAGCTGACGCTATTAGCACCACACATTGCAATAAAGAGATGCACCACCCTTAATCCAGCATGCCTTTTGCCAACAGAGTATGACCTGGATGATCTGACCTCTGATGATGCATTTCATGATTGTGCACTGGCGATAGACAGGCATACAAAGGTGCGCCTGGATCTAAAGGACACACCACTGCCAGATGCCCAAGGGGATTTGTTTGTAGATGGGTCATGCCTAAGGGATGACCAAGGGACCCTGCAGGCCTCCTATGCAGTAGGTACCGCCAACACACTACTGGAAGGGGGAAGGCTGATGGCTGCCAAGAGCGCTCAGGCGGCCGAACTCGTGGCACTTACGAGGGCATGCACCTTGGCTAAAGGAAAAAGAGCAAACGTATACACAGATAGCCAGTATGCCTTCGGAGTGGTGCATGACTTCGGCCAGCTGTGGTCTATGAGGGGGTTCCTCACATCAGCAGGCCAACAAATACAACACGCGCAATTGATCAGTGACCTCCTTCGAGCCTTGTTATTACCTTCGCAAATAGCCATCATAAAATGTGCAGCACACACTTCCTCCAAAGACTATGTTTCAAAAGGCAACGCATTCATTGATGGGGAAGCAAAGAGAATAGCGCTGACAGGCTGCCAGCTAGCAATGGTGCAAATAATAAGTACCAACAAAGACACAGGGGCTGACAACGATTCATTACATTTCGACCCTATACACATTCAGGAAAAGGTAGACATAACTGAGAAGGAAGAGTGGGTGAAAGGAGGGTGTGTGCAAACAAAGGAGGGGTTATGGACAGGACCCAATGGGAAAATATGCCTACCTTCAGCCATGCTCCCTTCTATGGCACGCCTCTTTCACGGCCCCTCACACGTGGGCCGGGACGGCATGATCAGACTGTTTTCCCAATGTTGGTACAACTGCAAGTTCCGCCAAACAGCAGAAAGACTTTGTAAGCAATGCACTGTTTGTGCACAATATAATACTGGAAAGGGCACACCAACTGCACCTGGCCAGTTTCCACTGCCCCACGGACCCTTTGAGAGTCTCCAAATGGATTTCATAGACATGCCCCCCACCCACAAGTACAAATATGTTTTGGTAATAGTATGGATGTTCAGTAAGTGGACAGAAGCCTATCCAACAAAGAACTGTGATGCATCCACAGTGGCCAAATGCCTTCTAAAAGACCTGATCCCACGATTTGTAATCCCATCCATTCTATCCTCCGACAATGGACCTGCGTTCATTTCCCATGTCATAGGGGGACTATGTAAAGGGCTTGGAGTCACACAAAAGTTGCACTGTGCGTATCACCCACCTGCAGCGGGTGCTGTGGAGAGGAAGAATGGGGTACTTAAAAACAAGATAGGCAAAATTTGTGCGTCAACTGAACTTTCATGGGTAGACGCACTACCACTGGCCCTGTTGGTGATGAGAAGCACGCCAGATAGGGTAACACGGTTAAGCCCCCACGAGATCTTGTTTGGCCGCCCCATGAACATTGCAGGCCATATGTCCACTGCTCCGCTATCAATACAAGATGATCTGCTGTTATGCTATTGTAAGAAACTAACAGAGACATTACGTTATCTACATCACCAGGTTCTGCAGGCTCTTCCAGAGGCAGCCACACCACCGCCACATGACCTGCAGCCTGGTGACTGGATTTGGGTAAAAGCCCATACCCGACGACACTGCCTCCAGCCAAGGTGGAAGGGACCACACCAGGTACTTCTAACTACTGCTACAGCCGTCAAGTGCGAAGGGCTGACATCTTGGATACACAGCTCCCACACCAAGAAAGCAGCAGGACCAGACAGCGGAGGACAAGCTCCGCTATCACCTCCAGAGGCATCCGAGACACCCCCCAGGTACAACCTTCGCTCCAGCAGACAGCGAAGAGCAGAACAGGATTGAAGAAGAGGCAGTTCCCTGCTCGCTGCAGGCCAGGCCTCCAACGGACGACACAACATACCAGAGGCAGTTCCCTGCTGCGCACAGCAGGCCAGGCCACCGGTATCATCCTTCCAAAGACAACAGTTTTTCTTTCTTCACAAGTGCCAACTGTCATGTGCTAGCAACCACTGACAGTACGCAACAAAGGCACCAACGGTTCATTCCCATGAGTTGCTGGAGTCTATATCAATACCAATAGCGGTACAGACCCTGCTAGGTAGTGTTGCTAGTTACTGTGCCATTGGAACAATAGGGGTACAGAGCTCGCTAGTTAGCGTTGCTGGCGTCTGTACCAAAAGACACTTAGCGGTACAGCACCTGCTAGTTAGAACAATACAGATACAGCCCAAAGGGAACAGTGTCAAAAGGACACTACATGTTACTAACACCAACGGGAGGTTATACACAAGCGGGAACTTTCAGGTCAATAACCATACAAGAAGAAGGACAACGATTAAAAATAACAATAAGATCAGTGTTACAGGTATGGTCCACAGGAATAGAGATAACAGGTGTTCAAAGATTAGCTGTGCCGAAACCTCCGCTGCTGAGTAACCTGAGACTTTTGATGCTGTACGTTATTGCATTTCCACACTTCGGAAATCAGCCATCAGCACTAGACACACAGGAAACACGCCTTGAACTTTTACAGTTCGTAGTACATGCAATTGAGAATAGCGGAATAAGCATTATCAGAGATATCCAACTATAAACGGAACAGCCACTGGACGGATGGATAGAATATTGGGCCATACAGTAGACCAAACGCCAGATAGAATTTATATACATATCACCTTCTTGGCTCCATGCTCAGAAGAACCAGAAATATTATCTAGCTCTTGGCCATGGAACCCACTTCAAAGTAAAATTGCTTTTGCCTGCCTGAGCAGCCCACTCCAGTTCCCGGATTTCTCATCCCCCACAGGTGTGTATACGGGCCCGGACGCCGAAGGACTAAAAACGGGGATATACCTTGCCATCCTCCGAGCAATAGGAGACGAGGTAGTAAGAGACCTGGACTCCAACAATTGGCATTAGTAAAAACAACAGAATAAGCACCATGCCACGCCCAAGGACAGAAGGACGGACATGGCCAAGAGTACTGCTGGCAATGCTGACACCAGTACCAGGAATAATAGTGACTGTATTGATAATAATATATGCAAAAGATCTTGAGATACCATTCCTGAATGGCCAAGTTGGGGACGGGAGCGATACAAATGCAACATTCGATGACAGGATAATAAATGTTCCAGAACAAGACATTTTGGGGGAGGTTGACATTAGAGGTGGAGGGGAAAGGGTGTTGTGGGATGAATATAACGGAAATAGATACGTTGAAATGGTGAAGATGTATGTACGTATTATGAATATATCTGAATGTTATGTTTGCACACACCTTCCTACAGACACACAGAACAGCATGAGTTACAATGTCCTACCGGTCTCTAAATACGTGGGCTGCGTCCTAATGCGCGATATACTCTTCACTCAGCACAACATGTCTGCAGTAGTCGCACCTCCTGAGAGCAGCAAGGTCGCAACAGGACAGGGGACAATACCACCAAGAACGAAAAGAGTGCCATGTATGCACATGCAACCAACAAAGAGAGACAAGGAGATGCTAGACACATTTGACAGAACACCCCGGAGTGAGGGATGGAAAGGTAGGGCAAATTGGGACAACATAGGAATAGAGAAAGAAGGAGAGTTGAAAATACCAAGATTTAGAATAGAGCAACTCCTTCCCGCCCCTTCCTGTATCCAGAATGACAAAGTAACACCGCCCAAAAGAATGCCAAAATTACCACCGGAGGGCAAAAGCTGCTCCATACAAAAATTAATGCAGAAGGACGCCTGGAAGGAGGGTATTTACTTTGGGTGCACTATAGCAGAAATGGCACAGGGAGAACAGGGATTTATAGAATGTGAAGATAGGATAAACAAAATAAAGGGAATTCAAGGAGAAAAGGAAGTGGGAGAAATTTTCGTTGGCGAGAGTAACTGCACACACATGACAAGGTTATCGCGGATTAGGAACAGTGGTAAACGATCCTCACCTGGACTAGAAGGTTACAAGGGACTTTTCTTTGTCTGTGGCCAATGGGCCTACTTCTATCTACCCCCAGGATGGTATGGCAGTTGCTACCTTGCCTCCATCCTGCCCCGAATGACCCACTTCACCGACCTAGTGCAAATAATGAACAAGGGCCACCAGCCAAAAAGACTTAGAAGGACACCAGAGTGGACAGAGAATATACTGACAGGATTCGAAGTTATGGTCCCTGGTGCAGGTGTGGTATACACCTCTGCTAGGATCCACCAGTTAGCAGGGATGATTGAGGATCTTGCAGATTCAACAGCAGCAGCCTTAGGTAACGTCACTGAAGAACTCACCACCATGAGGGCAGTTGTGATACAAAATAGGGTTGCGTTAGACATCATCCTGGCCAAAGAGGGCGGAGTCTGCCACGTCATCCATCAGCAGTGCTGTTCGTATATACCTGACAACAGTCAGAATATACACAAGGCCATAGACGAAATAGATAAGGTTCGGGACGAAGCACACGACATACATACCGGGGAGGTATGGGAAACGTTTATACTATGGCTACAAAGCTGGGGATTATGGATATTGGAGTTGATCATTATAATAATAACGGTATTGATCACGCTATGTATCATGATCAACGTTTGTCCAGCATGCTGTGCAGCCTTTATTGCTAGCTGCACCCGATGCATGCCAAAGAGTAGTGACATAAGACACCACACCCACGAGGATGAAGGGACAGAGATGGTACCGAGAAAGATTCCCATGTGTGATTGGTATCAGATGGGGCAATGTAGAAACCAGCTTTGTTTTATGATACCAAATGCTTCAAAACCATTTCTCAGGCCCCACTATTATATACACACACAGAAATCACGGCACAAAATGGCTGAACGTCACCATTTTGTCTTTAAGCAAAGCTGCTACTGTAACGCAAGGCTTGCACAACCAAGGACTCAAAATAGAAATGCTTAGCTACAGCTCTCTTAGCATATTGCACACTTCAGCATATTATATTGCGAAATGTTTCTGGTGCACAGGTTATGAAAATTGCCAACATAGCATATTGCATTACGATGGAAAGTCCCATAAGCTGCCCAATTGGGACACGTGGTCAGCAACAGTAGTTTGCGGACCTTAATTGGTATGGCGCTGTTTAGGCCTTCGCTAACTGGTCAATCAGACTATGCTTAATTTGTGTTACGTATATTATGATGCTGCATCCTTTATGTTTTTGCCCTATAAAGACTGTCAGACACGTCACATCTTTGGGCATTCAGTAATTTTGCTGTCTGTCTCCGTGCTGCACGTATTTGCATTGTTTGTTGGTCTCCAATAAATTGTGCCATCATTTGTGCTGACAAGAGACTTGTATTTGTGGTATTATTTCTTATTCTTTATTTCAGTTTCCACAATGGGACCAACACTGTCGCACTCGAATCAATCAAACACAAGCAGCACCCATCACGCTGATCACGGCCACAAAATCATCGTCAGCTGGCACAACATATCTATTCCAATTTCAAAACAAGCATTTGCAATGCAGTAAGTCTCGCATTACTGAAAGTTTGAGCTATTGGCGTTGCAAATAATAATGCAACGCCAATAGTTCAAACTTTCAGTAATGCGAGACATATTGCATTGCAAATGCTTGTTATTCCTTTTCTGCTTTCTTGTGCTGCCTGTATTCCCTTTTCGGCAAGACTTTGTCGGATTTCTTTAAAGTTATCACGAAATAGGGTTTTCCTTGTTTTTGAAATTCATCAAAATAGAGTTCCAGGATCTCAGGGTCGTCAGGCTGGTGTTCTCCATTTTTGCCTATTTCTCTCAAATGAGTTAAATATATATATATATATATTCACTGAAAAAACCATAGGTTTTAGGGACAGTTATAGTTAGTTGGACATTGCACTCGTACAAAACCCGTGAAATTCCCCCGTTATAGTTAGTTCAGGTAACTATAACTCACGCCCCGCAATGCACTGCTGATGACGTCACATATTACATCACTCATGACATGGTCAGTGACATCACTGATGACATCACTGATGACATCTCAAATGACATCACTGATGACATCATGCAGTGACTGTGTGTTTCTATAAAGTTTAAATATGTTTAATATATATGCCAAGGTGTATTGAATAATGAGTGGGTGTATAAGTGTCTGGATGGATGATTTAGTAGGTGCGTGACTGACTCTATAAGTGAGTGATTAAACGTATCTCACTAAATGCATGGGTTGGTGACTAAACTGTGTGAATGTCTTTATCCGTCTGTCTGTTGGTGTGTAAGTGGCTGCATGGGTTTGTAAATAGCTACATGAGTGTCTATATGAGTTATTGATTGGTTGTTTGAGTATCTGTATGGGTGCCTGATTGTTTGTGTGGGTGGGGTGTGTGTGACTCTGTGCATAGATGTGTGAGTGGGTGATTCACTTGGTGCATGGTTTCAAGAGTGCATCTGTGATGGACTGTATGGGTGGGTGAGTGTGTGTATGGGTGTGTTAGTGAGTGAATGTATGTCCCAGTGGTACATGTGTGAGTAACTACATATGTGAAAGGCAGTATATATGTGTGTTGGAGTATATAAATAGCTATAAGCAAGAGTGTGTGATTGTAAGAGTGACTGTATGGATGAGTGCGTGCTTGTATCAGAGATTGTATAAGAGCGTAAGAATGTGCTAGTATTTGTATGAGTAAGTGAGCTGGTGTGTGTATAACTGTATAGGGAGTAAATGGGTGTGTGCTTAATTTTTTGCATGACTGACTAGGTGTGTGAGTACCTCTATGGATGAGTGGCGGTGTGTGAGTGTTTATATAGGTGTATGAGTGCATATAATAGTCCTGTACTGAGTGACTATAAGTATGAGTGACTGTACGGGTGAGTGAGTAGATGTGTGTGTGTAGACCTAAGAATCAGTGAGTGTGTATATAGTAATTGGTGTTGGAGTGTCTATGGTTTTGACAATGGCAGTCTGTAATTTACAGTGGGTGTATCAAAAGTTATATTAGGGTGTGAGAAGATGCATCAAATTATCACATGGATGATGTCATCAGTGATGTCATCAGTGATGTCATTTGAGATGTCATCAGTGATGTCATCAGTGATGTCACTGACCATGTCATGAGTGATGTAATATGTGACGTCATCAGCAGTGCATTGCGGGGGCGCGAGTTATAGTTACCTGAACTAACTATAACGGGGGAATTTCACGGGTTTTGTACGAGTGCAATGTCCAACTAACTATGACTGTCCCTAAAACCTATGGTTTTTTCAGTGAATTTGTAAGGTTTTTAAAATGCTAATTTCTAACTATAACGTGCCTGAAACCTATGGTTTTTTCAGTGAATTTGTAAGGTTTTTTAAATGCTAATTCCTAACTATAACATGTCTGAAACCTATGGTTTTTTTCAGTAAATTTCAAAGGTTTTGTAAATGACAATTTTTAAATGTATTAATTGTTATATTTATTTTTTTGATACTGATTTACTACATTTTTTTAAACTATTTATTTTTAGATATTTTATTTTTTAAAATACATTGTAATTACATTATACATTACATTACAAAATATACTTTCTCAGAATGAATTACTTTAGTTTAAATACTTTGCAAATAGGCAATAGACTTTTAAGTACAGTAGTTACAGTTGTTGCAATGGGCAACACAATTTCAAACACAATGCAACATTGAGCTCAATGTGAATTTCTAGTTAAATGCAATTAGTTACTTTATGGATTACTTTTCTAACCACAGGACTGGATCCTAGATTCAGTCCTGGGACATCTCCTGTAAACAGTTGAGTAAAAGCGTTTTGGTTACAGTAGTGATTTTTAAGGAATATTATTGTATTTTAAAAGTTGACACTTAGAAACTTTTTCACATAGAATCAACAATGTTATCCTATGGGAGGAAATTAACTTAGCAGGTAAGTAGTGTTATCGTTACTTTTTCTTACTCAGTGGTGGATCCTGGATCCAGCACTGGTGCATCTCCTGTAAACAGTTGAAAGACTGCGTTTAAGTCATACAGGCGATTTTTAAGGAATATTTGTAGTTTGTGAAAATCGACACTAAACTTTTCTGCTGAAAACCAGACAATGGATTCCTATGGAAGGAAATACAAGTTACTGGTAAGTACGGTTAAAATTACTTTTCAGGATCAGTACTGGGCTCAAAGATGCAGCACTGAGGTCTCTCCTGATAACAGGTGAGTAAATCGGAATTCGTAGTTCGGCTGATTTTAGAGGAATATTATAAAGTTCCAAAACTCCACACTTGGAAGAATTTCCAAGTGAAACCAGTCAATGTTAGCCTATGGAAGGAAATTCAAGTTACTAGTAAGTACGGTTAAAATTACTTTTGAGGATCAGTACTGGGCTCAAAGATGCAGCACTGAGGTCTCTCCTGATAACAGGTGAGTAAATCGGAATTCGTAGTTCGGCTGATTTTAGAGGAATATTTGTATGTTACAAAAATCGACACTTAGAAACTTTTCAGCAAAAAGCAGGCAATGATATCCTATGGAAGGAAATACAAGTTACTGGTAAGTACGGTTAGAATTACTTTTCAGGATCAGTACTGGGCTCAAAGATGCAGCACTGAGGTCTCTCCTGATAACAGGTGAGTAAATCGGAATTCGTAGTTCGGCTGATTTTAGAGGAATATTATAAAGTTCCAAAACTCCACACTTAGAAGAATTTCCAAGTGAAACCAGTCAATGTTAGCCTATGGAAGGAAATTCAAGTTACTGGTAAGTACGGTTAAAATTACTTTTCAGTATCAGTACTGGGCTCAAAGATGCAGCACTGAGGTCTCTCCTGATAACAGGTGAGTAAATCAGAATTCGTAGTTCGGCTGATTTTAGAGGAATATTTGTAATTTTCAAAAATCGACACTTAGAAACTTTTTCAGCAAAAAGCAAGCAATGATATCCTATGGAAGGAAATTCAAGTTACTGGTAAGTACGGTTAAAATTACTTTTCAGGATCAGTACTGGGCTCAAAGATGCAGCACTGAGGTCTCTCCTGATAACAGGTGAGTAAATCGGAATTCGTAGTTTGGCTGATTTAGGGGAATATTATAAAGTTCCAAAACTCCACACTTAGAAGAATTTCCAAGTGAAACAAGTCAATGTTAGCCTATGGAAGGAAATTCAAGTTACTGGTAAGTACGGTTAAAATTACTTTTGAGGATCAGTACTGGGCTCAAAGATGCAGCACTGAGGTCTCTCCTGATAACAGGTGAGTAAATCGGAATTCGTAGTTTGGCTGATTTTAGAGGAATATTATAAAGTTCCAAAACTCCACACTTAGAAGAATTTCTAAGTGAAACCAGTCAATGTTAGCCTATGGAAGGAAATTCAAGTTACTGGTAAGTACGGTTAAAATTACTTTTGAGGATCAGTACTGGGCTCAAAGATGCAGCACTGAGGTCTCTCCTGATAACAGGTGAGTAAATCGGAATTCGTAGTTCGGCTGATTTTAGAGGAATATTTGCACAATGGTGAAGGGAGGGGCGGGGCCTGAGGTGACATCTGTGCAAACGCGCCCCGTGGAGCGTTTTAAGTTGGGGGATTAAGTCCCCTTGAATCATGAGGGTCCCTGGGGTCCAACTAGCCCACCCTGTACCTCCAGTATGCGCCAGGGAGCTGTGTTGCAGAGAGGTGTTCAGAGGCCACGCCCCTTTTTGCACCTCTCTTCAATGCAGCTCTGTGGCGCTTTCTGGACATACCTGGTGGGCTAGTTGGCCCCCAGGGACCCTCAGGATTGAAGGGGATTTAATTCCCCATCTTAAAACGCGCCACGGGGCCTGTTTGCACACATGTCACCTGAAGCCCCGCCCCTCCCTTCACCACTGTGCAAACGCGCCCCGTGGCGCGTTTTAAGTTGGGGATTAAGTCCCTTGAATCCTGAGGGTCCCTGGAGTCCAACTAGCCCACCATATACCTCCAAAAGCGCTCACAGAGCTGCGTTGCAGAGAGGTGTAAAAAGGGCATGGCCTCTGTACACCTCTCTGCAACGCAGCCCCTGGCGCATATTGGAGGTTTCTGGTGGGCTAGTTGGCCCCCAGGGACCCCCAGTATTCAAGGGGAATTCATTCCCCATCTGCAAACGCGCCAGGGGGCGCGTTTGCAGAGTGCTCCAAGGAGGGGGCATGGCCTCCGGCGCGATGCCGGTATTTTAAAATTTTTTAAATTTTTTGGCCCTGGAGACCCCATCCCCCAGGGCCTGCCCCCTAATATTTTGTTTTAAAAAAAATAAATTTGGAAGGGGGCCGCGTGGCCCCCCTCCCCAGGCCTTAATCGGCCCTGGGGACCCCATCCCCCGGGGCATGGCCTTCTTTTTTTTTTCAAATAAAACTTATGGAGGGGGGCTGCGTTGCCCCCCTCCTCAGGCCACTTATGGCCCCGGAGACCCCATCCCCCGGGGCCGGCCTTTGTTTTTTTTAAAATTAACATTTGGGGAGGGGGGCCGCGTGGCCCCCCTCCCGGGCCACTACTTGCCCCAGGGACCCCATCCCCCGGGGCTGGCCCTATCCTTTGGGGTCCGTGGGGGGACCCCAACTCCCCCACGGACCCTGCCGGCTCCCCGCCTCCTGCGGGAGCCGGCATTGCTTTTCCACATGGGGAGCTGCTAACATGCAGCTCCCCATGTGGAAAAGCAATGTGCTTTGGATATTGGAAGCGAGAGCAGGTTTCCCTGCTCTCTCTTCCAAAATTCAAAGCAGTTTGCTATGACAGGACGGGAGCCGTGAGGCTCCCGTCCTGTCATAGCAAACTACAGTGTCCCGGGGTAGGCACCACGGGACACTGCAGGAGCCGGCCCTGCGGGGTGGCGGTCCCCAGGGCCATGGAGGGCTCCAGGAGGGGGGCCACGCGGCCCCCCTCCCCACATCTGCAAAGGGGAGGTGGTGGTCCCCGGGGCTTCGGGGGTCCAAAACTGACCCCCATTTTAAATTAGTTAGTGCCCCGGGGAGGTGGCGGTACCCGGGGCATGTGGGGGGGCTCGAGCCCCCCCACACAGGTAATTTAAATTTAAAAAAAGAAGCCCCGGGGGGTGGTGGTCCCCGGGGCTGCGGGAGGGCGGAGAGCCCCCCACATAAAACATAAACCCACCCCCGCATGCCCCCGGGACTTGGGCCACCCGGGGGCAAATTAGCATCGAAGCGCGGGAGACCGCTCTTCGATTTTTTTTTTATCGGCGGGATCCGCGCACCCTAAGCGCATCCCGCCGATTTAAAAAAAAAAATGCTTTTCTGCCCAGGGGTCCTTGTGGGACCCCTGAGCAGACCCTAGGGAGTCAGGGTGTTTCTACCCTGCCCCCTTTGTGAGTTTTGCGCACTTGTTTCTTGTGTGGTTTTTTAATCGGCGGGATCCGCGCACCCTAAGCGCATCCCGCCGTTTAAAAAAAAAAATGCTTTTTTCTGCCCAGGGGGTCCTTGTGGGACCCCTGAGCAGACCTAGGAGTCAGGGTGTTTCTACCCTGCCCCCTTTTGCGCTTTGCGCACTTGTTTCTGTCCCTCGGTTATACCGAGGGATAAAATGGCTGCCAACACTTCCTGATTTGGAGTGTTGACAGCCACTTGACAGCCAATTAGCATGCAGCTCGTGATCGGGAGGGTACGCGGACCCTACTCGGCCATAGATATATATGTGACTTTACTTTTGATTTTCTCAGGAACTACTGAACGGATTTACACCATTTAAGCAAAAGGCACGACACTGAACCAAGGGCTACCTCTTTGCCAAATTTGGTGTAATTCTGTTCAGCAGTTCGGGCTGTAGCTGCGACTAAAGGTTCCTATGGAAAACTGCATGGGGAAAACGCGTTTTGGGACCCCCCTTTTTTCTCGGCCCCCGCTTGACGAATCACCCCGAGACTTTCAGGATAGGAGTGGACCGGAGCGCCCCAACAAGTTGGAAACTTTCGCGAAGATTCGTCAACCGGCGCCAACGTTATTTCAAATAGAATGTTGCGGATTTCCTATGGAAAATAGGTCCTAACTATAACTATCTACTGGCGAGACTGTTTGTGCGTGAATAAACACAATCTGCACAATACCTGGGTCCACTCTCGTTTGTTTGGAGTAGCAGATGTGAGCGAGGATTCTTCATATATATATATATATATATTCATTAACAGCATTGCTTTTTGCCCATGAAACACTTAAATATAAATTGCTGATATAATGTTATAGTGAGAATTGAGCAGTTCAGGCAATTAACCCAAAAGCATGACCCTCTAGCTTCTTTTAACATGTTAACAATTAAAAATGTCCTTGCCAAGTGTGGACTGTGATTGATTACCCACAGTGGCCTGCGCAGGCAGTGCTTAATTTGAGCCGGTGGTTGCAGCTGGGGCCCACCAGCACTCATTTTCGGGAACCGTCTCTTATTTTTCCACATCCCACTTGGACCCGTAGCAAGAAAACAACAAAAAAACACATAATAATGAAAGGAGGAGGAACAGAAAGACGGACAGACGTAGAAAGGAGGGATGAAAAAGAACCTGTAAAAGTGATACAAAGGGAAGGGTGGGTTTAATGGTGGGCGAAGTGGAAGCAAGAATAGGGAGCTTCAGTACTTGATACACCGGACAACCTGCCATCCCCTTTGGTATCGCGACGTACTTGTAAGCAAAACTTTGGGCCCAGCACTTATTCTTTTACAAAATATGCACCACGTGGAGATAATCTATTTAAAACACTTTCCAACATCTCCCTTTAAGTAGCCAGACTCCAGAAGGCGTTCCGTGTTCATTTGCTGTCTTTGACGGCCTAGTTAACACAGTCTAAACCAATCGCGCTAAGTCCAGGAAGTACGCAGGAAGCTGGCCTCTGGGCGCTGAACCAGTGACAGTGCGTCTAGACTGCGGCCTGTGGGAAGGCAGTGGTCACTGGGGAGGGGAGGGGTGGGGGAATTCTCACAGCCCTGTATCATGCAGCCAATTACTGCGTCACACGATCGAACACAACTTAATATAAGTAATAAAAAACGTAGTCCCTTAATCAGCAGATGTTTCATATCCTCCCAGTGGTGGTGTGTCCATTGGGGGCGTTGGGGCGCTGCCCCACTAATGCCACGGCCCCATTTAGAAATCGTTCTACTTCTGACGCTAATTGCAGCAATCAGGACTCCTGATTGGAATTAGCGTCAGAAGCAGAACAGGGATGCTGAAGGGGGTGGGGTTGCGGCAGCACTCTCAGGGTTGAGAGACAGCGCAATAGTGCGCATGTTCGTTTTTGGGCTGGTCATTTTTTACGACCAGCCCGAGCATGCGCACTAGCCTTCCCCTTAGGAGAGCGAGGGTTGCTTCATGCGCAGCCCCCGGTCTCCTAACCAATCCTGGAGCTGCTGGAGCAGCGTCTGGATTGGCTGAGAGGGGTTGCCAGCCACTCACACAGAAGACGTTGAAGGCGCCAACGCACCGGACCCCGGTCCAGGAGCAGACAGCAGAGGCGGCGCGGACCCGCCCAGTCAGGTAAGTTTAAGTTTTTTTTTAACTTTATTTTTAAACCTGCCCGTCCCCCACCCCCCGCGACCCCCCGCGTGTATTGCGAGCGCGAGCCACGACTGATGTCTTCTGCACTTAAGGCCCCGAGGACTCAGTGAGCGGTTCTGGGGCTGTGAGCTCACTGTGGGAGGAAGAGTGCTGGCTGATGTGACTGTCCTGAGGCCGCCTTTTGAAAGTTGTCAGCAGAACTTGAAAAGCGCTGGGCATCTGCTAATGGCTTAGCAGCATAATGAATTTTAAAGATGTGAAAAATAGTCTGCCTCGTAAACCTCTGTAGTGTAACTACACATGTATGGCGTGTCTTGCTGGCCATTGTTTACTCCTGCGTACCACCTGAGCTCAGTGAAAATGGGGGAACCCCCCCCCCCCAGCAGAGGGTGAATATCCAAATGATTAGGTGTACTCGACCAGTGTTTGTGTTTGTATAACTGTACACTGAAAGATTTCTATTTAAAAAGGTTGCAGGGAATTAATTTAGTGAGTTTAGGGCAGTTATTCGGGATATGCTGTCAAGGTCACTTCAGTTCGTCAGATGTCAGCGATCAAAATATTAAATGCGGGCTAAAAAGTAGCAAGTAGAGCAGCATTTAAAACAGATCAACGTGTGTAGGGTTTATCATCCTAAATCTCACGCGGTGCCACCTAATTAGCTGCAGGCAGCAGTGATTTGTTTAGTCAATTGTGTAAAGTATATACTAGAAGCCAGAGAGGACGTCATGAAGTGGTCATTCAGAAACTAACACTTCCTCCTGCGCGGTGTGTGTTCTGGCACTTGTAGTGGGTACACATTACTTGGATTTCTTTGGTGTGTAGTGTGGCCGACAGAAGGCATTTCTGTATGTCGAGTCTAATGAAATGTGCCAAGTAGTTTTCATAACCGCTCCGACATCTGCTACTTGTAGCAATTAAATATCAGAACATATACTTTTCGCAATAGTGATTTGCCCAAGGTCACACAGTTTAAGCGGCTCCAGGTCTTCTGGGGCAAAGCCGGTGGCAGCGTCGCAGGCCGCCTTTCCTGGCATGGCTGTCCTGTATGGCATCTTTCCATTTTTTTAAAATTATAAATCTGCATGTTACTGGATTGTTAAAAAATAAGCAAAGGACGATAAATCCACATCAGACTGGGGATGTGAGTTCAGGCAACGGGTGCTGGTCAAGGAGAGCGAATCAAATGGTCCCAGCTGTTTTCATGTCCAAAGCAGCGCCGCGTGATCTCTCCAATTAGGAAGTGTTGATGCTCACACGACGAAGCGCTGCGAAGCCATCCCGTGGGAGCACTGTAGAAAACACCATCACAGCAGTCTACTTTTGTGAGTGTAGGGAGAGCGAAACAGTGTGCATCTTTGAGTGCAGTGCAGCGAAGGGTGAGTGGTGTCTGTGTGAGTGCAGGGTGAGCAGTGTGCCTGTATGAGTGATGTGGATGGGTGAATGCAGGCTTAGTGATGTGTCAGGGAAGGGTGAGTAATGGGTCTATGAGTGCAGGGTGAGTAGTGTGCCTATGTGAATGCAGGGAGAGTGATGTATCTGTGCAAGTGCAAAGAGACTTGTCTGGCTACTCCCAGAGATGTGTTCGCCAAGCCACCTCTTCCTCAAAATTGCTTGAGAATGCACCATTTGCCCACTCTTTCTTTCATTTCATTTGCCCCTGTAGGTAGTTCGGGCTCGCTCGCTACTCTTGCTCGGCTCAGTGCAGTATTTACGCCTCACCATTTTCAAATGTCACCAGCCGCCACTGTATCCTCCTGAGTCACCCCTGAAGACTACCCCACCCACAGCCTGTTCATAATCCCAATTAAAGCCTTCAAACGTACTTGCACATCCCTTCTCTTGAGAGGGAGTTTTAAAATGTCAAATACTGGGAGGGGGCGGCTAGTTCTTAAAGATGATTTTGGATAATTATTTTAGCCAGTGTATTGCACAGTATTAAAGAGAAATTGCAGTTAATGTTTAGCATGCGTTGGAGCAAGCACATATATCTGCAAAATCCCCCAAAAACAAATAGTATTTTTGGGCGGTAGAGTCAGACTGGATCCCGTAAGGGGTGGCTTTAAGGGTGCAGGCTCACGGTGACAATAGTGAAGCGGATTTAAGAGGCAGTCCTGTCAAGTATCACGCATCAGGCGTGACGCTAACGCATTTCAGTGTGGTGCTCCGCATCACCGCACTGAAATCCATTGTCACGCATAATGCATAGTGGCTGAGTTGCCTGTTAAGTGCTGCCTACAATCTGTGTGTGTCAGCTGTAAGTGCAGTGCGCTGCCTGTGACCTGCCTGTGCGCGCTGCTGCCGCAGTCTTTGGGGCGCTCCCAGCTGAGTTAGCTAAGGCCTGGAGGGGAGTGCTACAGTGTATCTTCTTGTGATTGATCCCGCGGCGCCACGCAGCTCTGAGTCAGTGTGTCAGTCTGCCTGGCGCCACTGCAGAGTAGTGCTCAATAGCTACTACCACGAGAGCCGTGGCCCAGTCAGATTGTGTGACACAATTTGTGGACTTGGCGCCGTGGGACGTCACGTCCTGTTGCATTAGATCAGGGAGTATGAGAGAGGCAGTTTGCGTGTAGCTCTGGCTGCAAATTAGTCATGACGCGGTCCGCAGTGCTGCTGCTCGCACCGGCCGGGCCGGGTCGCCCACGCTGTGTGGGCCAATAGTTGTGTATTGCTTACAATACCGGCCGTTGCACGCCGGCGAATTTTATAAGTTAATTTCCGAGCCCGCCTGGCAGAGGGAGAGTGCAGTGGACGGGGCGTTATGGAGTCAATGAGTGACTCACTGACCGTCACTGTCGGTTCCAGCGGCCGCCAGGTCTCACTGAGGAATGAAAAGCCGGCTGCGGCATGGTGCACCGGGCAGCAGGACCGACTAAGGTGGATTGCCGCGAGGGTAGCTCGCTCGCGGCCTGAGCAAGCCAGCTGAGCTGTCACCAACGCTCCAGTCACGCTGTCTGGCTGAAGATCAAAAACTGAACAGTAAGTAGTAAGTTGTACGTTGTTAATGTTTGCCAGCCACTTGCCACCACCACCCGAATGTGTGCCTGTGTCATAAAATTACACAAATTACATTTCCAATGACTTAATTATTAGAAAGTTCACTTTTCTAAGTGGAGGGAAATGCAACTATTTTCACCCCGTTAATGCGAGGAGAAAAGGGCTGCCTGCAACTCCGTTTCCTCTGACACACCTTGATCTCAGCCGTCTGCAACTGCACCCCATCGCCCCCCTCCCCATCCCAGTCGAATCATTGTTATGAAAGTCTCTTCATCAGCTTAGAAAGTGTCAATAAACTGTAAGGCGCCCCCTCCCCCCCCCTGAATGAAAAAGATCAATTAAACCCTTGTTAGCTCGAAGGGGACATATCCAACACTGTACACTTTCCAGTCAGTCTGGACGGTTCAACTTCCTTTTCTGTTAGAGCCATCTGTAAAGCGTGATCCTCCATTCCCAACTTATTCACTACACCCTCTGGTCCTAGACTTCACTGACAATTCACTGTTCCAGGACTGAACCCTTAACTTGTCTATGCTCGGCCCTGGTTCTGCCTGTACATGTCCAATTTTCCCGCTTCCAGCGTTTGCGATTTTAGAACTTTTATGCCCACTTTTAAGCTCTTGCTGGGTCATGTGTGAGCCCTCTTCTCCTGCAACCCTTTACCCCAAGTTCCAACTTGGCTTCTTTCTCTTGCTGTTGTTCAGGCTGTATGCGGGTTCGGGGCCTGTCTGTTATTGGCAGTGGCACTTGTAGTCTCCCTTATGCATGCACTATTTGTGCTTACTGGTGTCTTCTGCCCCCGCCCGCAGTGATGGCTCGGTCCGGTTATTTACCGCAAGTTACCCGCAGCTGTTAACTCATTGGGCAGGGCCAGCAGAGAATCGCATTTTTAGCTGCTCCAAGGTTCCTTGTGGATCCATGTGCCTCCATCTCTGAAACTCGCTCTAGTGACTCTGAGTAACTATGATCATTTATTAGCAGGCAGCTGATATCATCTGTGCTGGGGCCTCTCCCATCCTCTTTGGTACAGTCTGGTCTCACAGTGCCTTTCATTTCTGGTGCTTTACAGCAGTATGAAGATGATCTTGGAGCTTCGTGTTGCTCAATTATGTATAATTTCTGATATTTATATGTTTCCGCTTGATTTTGCTCGCAAGAAAGTGTCACTCATAGTCGTTGAATGTCACTCATATTTACACTGAAATTCTGACAATGTCACACATAAGCAATCGGAAACCTTGGCAGCTATGAAGAGGTTATTGTGGATTGTTGAGCCCTCCCCCCCATTCATTTCTCACCTAATGCTCTTGGGTATTTGCTTCCACCTCCACTTGAGTATTTGATTCACACTGCATGAGGGTCTATGTTATTACTATACTCTGCCCGCTCTAGCTGGTTTCTTTCCCATGTGTGTCGCTCTGTTTCTCTTCTGTTTTTCTTCTCTGTCCCATTCTACCCCTCCTTCCCATGTGCGTTCCTCATTTCTCCCAGCCTGCCACACTCTTGTTTCTTCTCCAGCCCCTTCCTCTTTCCATCTGTGCTCCTCGTTCCCCTTTCCAATCCTTCTATCCCGGTCACTTCCTGTAATTGCCGCTGGGGTAGTTTTGTTTTCGTTTCATAGAAATCAATTCAATGTCGTCTTCTTTTTGTTTCTATGTCAAAAGAAGGTGGGGTAGCAAGGCAGCCTTTGTTAAAGCTCTCCCTTGCTTTCTATGACATAGAAACCATAGAAGGACCATAACGAGACGTCATTGCCTTTCATTCATTAAAAAAAAAAAAAAAATAGAAACGAATAAACCCCAAACATTTGCAAAGACAGAAAGTAGTCAGGCGGTAAACGCCAGACCTACTGGGTTTGTCAATGCTTCTTTATAATGCACGGAAGCCTACAATTCTATTATAAAAGTCAATCTCTACTTCCTTCCAGTCGAGTTGTGACATCAATTGACATAGCTGCTTAAGTCTAATAACTTATTGCAGTTGAGTTGTGAAATCATAGTATCTGAAGCCAGCAGCATATGTGAAGAGCAGGTCACAGAGCATAAATAAAGCTGCACTGTAAACAACGAAAAGGAGAAATGGTTTTCCTTCTTCGGATTGTTTTCTAAATTGAAGAGTTATCAACAGAAAGAAGATATTTATGGCAACATCTGTATTTATATCCACGTACAGGTCATTGCAAGAAATATAGAATCTCTGCTGATTTCTTCACATTCTGAGCTACAGCATTTTTTTTAAATTGACTAACAATAAACTAAGGGCCTGATATAGATTTTGGCGAGACCGTGACGAAGTGACCTTTTATGGCAGTCTTCCCGCCTGCCAACCTGGCCTTATTTAGATGTTGGCTGGCAATGGAAGAGAAGACTGCAGCGGTTCTGCCAACTCCGCAAGGAATTCTCCCCCACACATACAGCGGGATGGGCTGCAGCAGGCGGCGGAGGGACTCCAACTAGGATTCCCGCCCTCCAGATTTGGATCTGGGTTGTTTCTACAGGAATTCCAGTGGAAATTAATCCCTCCTACTTTTAGTCAGCAGAAAGTTAAGAAGAGGGGTGAATACTCACCTTTTCCAGGGGTGCGGGATGCGGTTTCCTCCTCTTCGCAATTGTCCTGGTCCTTCCTGTCCTGCTGCACCCCGACCGTGACAGACCGACACCCTGTTTTAATGGGATCGAAGGTAGGTGTTTGTGGTGTGTGTGTGGGTATATATTGCATGGTGTGTGTATGTTGGTTGTGTGCACAGCAGTATGTACATTTCCACATCACTACACATATCCTACACACATATGTACACATACACTACATATATATGTTTTCCGTAACCAAATAAATGTAACTTACCTGTCGCCCCCTGTCCGGACTCCGCCAACAGGACACTGCTAGCCCAATGTGAACATCTAAATCGGCTCAGCGGGACCCCGCCGTCACAACGGCAATAGAGACAGTACAGAAGACCGCCAGCTTGGCGGCCTTCTGTATATTACGTACACATATCAATATGGCAGGTGGCATGCCGTCGACTTGACGGAGTACTCCAGTCCGCCGTGATGGCGGGCCGGCTGAAGACCACCATTTTAATCAGGCCCTAAGTCTAATATGTTTGCAACTAATTACTAACACCTTTTTGGTGTGTTTAATTTTGCACTTCAGATTCGAATTTTATTGATGTCTGCAAACACACTATTGCTTTCATGTGGAAGACCAAGACATCAAGGATTGAACCGATTTGTGGAAAGAGTGATTGAGCGACCATGTATTTATAAGGAATAAAATACCCTCTGCCATTCGTTAAAAGGATATTGCAAGTTATCTCGGAATTCCAAGACCTTTAGAAGGAACTCCACTTACAGCCTTGTTCCTCTGTATGGCCACAGAGCTTCTCAGTAACTTGCAATATCTTTATAATGTACAGTGGGGGAGCTTTATTCCACATATCACATGTTTGTAGTAGCTGACCTAAGCCAAGTAATATGAAAATCCATTGTCCACACAGTTCTTGCTTTCATATTATTCTTAATTTCCTCAATAGCACTGCTGGATACTCCATTGTTTTTGGCATACATACCATGTAAAAGCAAAGACTTATTTTGTGACTTATGTTTGTGATTTTGACTTACATTTTTGATCGTACATGAAGCCTGCTCTAGCCCACACCTTTTAAATCACGTGCTTTTATCTGCAGGTTTAAAAACATATGTGGTCCAGTGCTTTATCATTGCACCGAATTCTATAACAAACACACTAAAGCAATGTAATGCTTGCAAAGGATACAAGTGGTTCAGTACTGCAAAACTGTAATACTAGCCCCAAAATAGGAAAAAATTGTAGCAAATACACACACACACCTTTTCACAACGTGGGAGACACCAACATTGGTGCTAAAAATGTGTGCTGTGTGAGCTGCAGCTGAACCATGGAAGTTGCACTTTGTGAACAAGGCTGCTCAGTTGTTGAGGCTACACAATTCGAGGGGCACCACAGTCCACCTCGAAGTGCAGTTTGGGGGCCTCTGCAAGCGGGTGATATGAATACAGCGACACTGGGCTGCTTGGTTTGTTGACTCTTATCCTAGCAAAACAGAGAGAGATGGATTACACTTACAGAACATATGATTTCATTATTGACTCTGGTAAATTAACCCACCTTTTAAAGCAGCTGTTGAATCTCTGAAGAATGGCAGTAATTTCATGTACATCTTCAGTACTTGTCTCAAACGTTATCCACCGCTGCTGTGTGTGTCATGCTCAGCTACTGCAGTGATTTATATTATCTGTCTGAAATGCCAATAATGCATTGGACAAAAAATCTTAAAGCACATATAATGCCTTACAGATGGAGATCTAACACAAAGGATCTGTTGGGATAGTTAATAGTGATGTTGCAAGCAGAGGAGAGGAATGGTGGTTTGAGTGGAGCAACTGCACCTGGAAAATATTTACTACTAGAAGAAATGGGGCATGTTTTCAAGTTTTACCCATTCGGAATTGCCTATTAAACCTATTGTTGTTTAACAACATTATTTATCAAAACGTATTGTAGAATACACTATTGTGCTCTACATTTTAAATTTAACAAAAAAGTTTTATGTCATTGTTAACGATATAATTAACTAATTAAGAGGGGCGATGTGCAAAATCAGGACTAGCTGTCTTCGCAAGGCCCCCTCTGACCCTTTGTAAGACTCGTCCAAGGTTAACTAACCTGCGCAAGACAAGTATTCCAGGTTAAATCCATATGGCTGTATTCAAAATGTAGTAATTACTGAAAGCCAAATGTAATTAGTTAGCAATGAAAATGTTTTTGTTTTGGTTTTGTCTGAGCCAGTGGCATTCACAGTAAACATGCCCACAGTTTCTAACAGGTTCTCACGCCACTCTTTTTTGTGCAAATGCAATCTCTCATCCAACCAATTATTTATGGCCTTAACAACTTGACACTTTTGCATTTTCTGATGTCTTTTAATTGTTCACATAATCTCATTCATTCAATGTCTCAAATTGCATAGATCTTGATTGGGGTCTCATATCAAACATGACACCCCTAAAATACTCAGGATTCTTCACATCAAACATACAGTACTCCGGAAACTGCAGCTTCTTGTCACTCATGTAATCCATTATTCAGCAGAATATAATATGCAGCACTTTGCACTGGATGCAGAACTCCCCCACCATAGATCAATTTCTCAGCATTTGCCATATGCACATCTATTGCTAGTTCAACCAAACGTGTGTTTGATCTCACCCCCCCCCCCCACTAATTATCACAACCAACCACCATTACTTTTGTCCACCATAAAAAAAACTGAAATGACTGCATGGAATGGTTTGCTCTGAGTGCACAAGACTAATCCCAGTAACTAACTATAACCAACAACACTGAACTAACCATTAACCTTGGGTTCCCTGAGCAGCGTGCTGCCTGGTGTAAAGCGCTTTGACGCCTCGCTAGGGGTAGTAAACACTATATAAATGCAATTACAATGCAATACAATGCACAATGTAAAAAAATCAATGCACTTAAATCTTTGTCTGCCTACCGGAATATGAGAAGGGAATCAAAATCACCACTGAAAGGCATAAAGTACCTCACAACACTACCTACATACACTCTGAGCTAGGTTTCCTGACCTGCAATTCAAACCCAACTTGGAATCTGTGTTTTCTAACCACATGCACAGAATAAAATGCCACAATTCCTAATTATTATTCATTCAGAGCTAGACTATTAAGGATATTATAAACTTAAACTTATAATTAACATGGCGCTACACCTTATTTAGCAGACAACTTCATATCTAACTCAAGTTCTCCACAAATCCAATACCTTTACATAAATCACACTAAATCAATATCTTCAATAGAATATGAATCCACAACACATTACAACAACGTACACCACATTACAATATATCACAACTTCGCTTGTTGTGCACAATATTTCATGACACAAACTTAATCACCAAATCAATATAAAACATCACAAGTCACATTACATCTCACACCGAGCAAAAACCCCACTAATACTTACCAAATCCACTCATTAGATGAATTCTCCAATTTTCCACCAACCAAAAGCATTTTCATTAATAACCTTAATTAGTGTTAATTAGCTTAATTATTTAATCCATTGTTCACATTCTCCACCAAAAATCTGCTGATGCTCTAATTATCTAATTAGGAAGGTTAATGCCCAAGATCTGGACTATCTGAGTCTTCATAAGCCCCCCTGTGAGTCTTTGTAAGACTAGTCCAAGGCAATAAACAAATCTGCACAAGACAAGGATTACAGGTTAAAACCTTATGGGTTTATTCAAAATAGTCATTACAGAAAGCAAAAAGTAGTTTGTCAATTAAGAATTAGCATTACACAAAATAACCAAAGTATAATTCTGCAAGAGGATTAACATAAGGTCAGCTTCTGAAGTAAGGCCAAGGAAGAATAACTAAGTAGAGATCAATAAGGAGACTGACACAGTTTGCACAGTTAGAAATCCAAAGAAATTCTGGCTCTTCTTAAAAAATAACACAACTTTTATAAGGTTGTATTTTATTGGTATAACTATGCACAACTAATTAACCCCTTCGATGCTCGTGACGAGCTCAACTCGTCATGCTGCGCGGTCGCGCTGTGCGCATGACGAGCTGAGCTCGTCACGACCACACCCGCGATCGGAATGTCCAGCACCTGGGCGGAATTCCGATTGCGGTCAAGGGGTTAAAGAAACTAACTAACATTTTAAGTAATATAGCAATACAATGGTTTGTTCAGCTAATGAATGACATTCACAGTACTTTAGCAGGAAACTTTGGGATTTTCAAAATAATGGAAAATCCTGTGCAGTGTTTCTTTGAAAGAGCACAAACATTACATTACAGACATCAAAGAATGAGGCTGCTTTTCAATGATTTGCCTGAAAAGGAAAAACACACAAGCATACAGATAGAGAGTAAGGCTTGCTTGAATAAAATAAACGTACACTTTTACTCTGCAAGATGTATAGCTTTCAGTGCAATCTGGATAAGGCCTACTTATGCTAACTGAAACACGTTTAAATCAAGCATTATGTTCTTATTACTGAAAACTTATGTACATCACTGTTAGAAATGGGGGTCTCTAGTTGGCAGAGGTAGGTACCTTTGTCCAAGTAGGGACCCTTCTTCCTAGTCAGGGTAAGGGGGATACACTTCTAAAATAACCCCTTCTCACCCCCTTGGTAGCTGGGCACGAGCAGCCAGGCTTATCTCAGAGGCAGTGTGTAAAGCATTTGTGAACACATACAGTAATACAGTGAAAACACTTCAAATGGACACCACACCAGTTTAGAAAAATAAGTAATCTTTATCTAAACCAAACAAGACCAAAACGACAAAAATCCACAATACAGTCCTAAAAATATGATTCTTAAAAGGTAGAAACAGTTCTGTTCCAAGAAAATGTTGGATGCAACACTTTTACACAAAGTACCTTGGATGCGTTGAAAAATGCAAGCAAAAAGGGTTGCAGGGAAGGTGATGCGTCGGTTCCTTGCTCTGGGGGAGGTGATGCGTCGCTTCCTTACTGCTGCGCAGGGGAGGTGATGTGTCGGTTCCTTACCGGAGAGGAGGTGATGCATCAGTTTCTCACTGCGTGGGGAAGTGATGCATCGGTTTCTTACTTCATCCCCCAACGATGCAACAGACTTGCCACTTCAATGCGATGTATGACAATCCAGTACAATGCGATGCGTGAAGACCCGGGATGCGCTGCGATGATTTCAGCTGCGTCCCTTCGATGCGTCGGTTCTTCCACAACAGGGCCTGCATCAGAAACGGTGCAGTGATCTCGGAGGTCGGAGATCGGTGCACAGGATTCGTCGCACGGCAGACACTTTAGCCATAAGCAGGCGCTGCGTTGATTCTTCGGCGGGAACGATGCGTCAGAAAATTCTTCTCGCACCGCTGCGATGCTTCGGAAACAGGCGATGCGTTGATTTTCAAGGTTCTTGCAGTTTCCAGTCCCAAAACAACCTCCAGAGGTCCAGAACACTGGCAGGCACCTCTCAGCAGGTCAGAACTCTCAGCAAAGAAGGAGTTTGGGGAGCAGGGGGTTAAGTCTTTGTGGTCCTGAGACTTCAGAACAGGAGGCAAGTTCTATTTCAAGCCCTTGGAGATCTTCCTCAAGCAGGGGACACAGCACACAGCAAAGTCCTTCTCCTTTCCTTGGCAGAAAGTAGCCACTTCAGCCCAACCCCAGACAGCAAACAGCACAGGGACAGTATTCCTCCTCAGTTTCTCCAGCTCTTCTCCTTGGCAAAGGTTCCTCTTGATTCCCAGAAGTAATCTTTAAAGTCTCTTCTATCCCTGAGACTTCCAACAGGAGGCAAGCTCTACTTCAAGCCCTTGGAGAAAATTCTAACAGCAGGATGATGAAAGCACAGTCCAGTCCTTTCCCTGCCCAAGACAGAAGCAACCACTGCAGGCCAACCCCAACAGCACACAGCTCAGGGGCAATACTCCTCCACCAGCTTTTCCGGTTCTTCTTCCTGGCAGGTTCCTTAATTCAGCAGTAATCTAAAGTTCAGGGGTCAGGACCCCACTTTTTATAGCACAAATTCTCTGGTGGCAGATAAGCTCTTTGCCCAGCCAAAACCAGTTCTGTCCTCTCTGGTGCAGCTTCCTGGCAGGAGACAGCATTGTATAAGGCAGACAGGGCCTATTCAGGTGCAAGGGAAATCTCCTCCCACCACTCTAAATGCAGACCAGGCCTATCCAGGTGCTAGTGAGAACTCCTCTCCCTCTTCTGAATGCAGCCCAGGTCTATTCAGCCCAGCCCTGGCTCATTCAGGAAAGGCAGGACACACATCACCCCCTAGTGGCTGTCTGAGAGAATGCAGATCCCCAGCCCCTGTCACTCCAAAGCAAGACAGACAATACACAAACCAGCAGAGGCACACAAGATGGCTAAGCAAGAAAATACCCACTTTCTAAAAGTGGTATTTTCAAACACACAGTATAAAAATAATCTTTACTAAAAGATGCATTTTTATATTCTGAGTTCAGGCATACTAAACTCCATCTTTCTATTTTGTACCAATGGGAAGTTATATTTATAAGATGGGTATAAATAAACTAACATTATATCCTATGGGACAGATACCCTTTAAATAGTGAAAAACAAAATTGGCAGTATTTCACTATCAGGACATGCCACACACCTCAGGGCATATCCTACCTTTAACAGACCCTGCACACTGTCCACGGGGGTACCTTGGGCCTACCTTAGGAATGACTCACATGTAAGAAAAGGAAAGGTTAGGGCCTGGCAAGTGGGTTCACTTGCCAGGTCGACATGGCAGTACCAAAGCTGCGCACAGACACTGCAGTGGCAGGTCCGAGTTACATTTACAGGCTGCTCATGTGGGTGGCACAATCAGTGCTGCAGGCCCACTAGCAGTAGTTGATTAACAGACCCTGGGCACACACAGTGCACTGTACTAGGGACTTACCAGTAAATCAAATATGCCAATCATCGAATCACCAATCCATAAATATAATGTACAGGGAGAGCATATGCACTTTATAGCACTGATCAGCAGTGGTAAAGTGCCCAGAGTCATAAAACCAACAAAAACAGGTCAGAAACAGAAGGCCAAAAAGCAAAAAGTCTGGAGATAAACCCACTGGACAAGCCAGGTCTAACACAACCCCCTTCCAGCCTAAAGCCAGGGTAGACTTATCAATCCCTTGATAGACTTCCATGCTTGAGGCGATAGAACCTAGACCTGGCCCACAACAGCGGGGGCAAATTCTGGTTCTATGCCTTTCTGAACCTAGTTGGATCCCCCTGTCCATACTCTCAGGGCCCACTAAGCGAACCCTTCTCCTCACCTGTGGACACCATCTGTGCAGTGCCTAACCTTAGCTTGTTCATAGGTGTGTCCCAGCAGGTAGACAGTGCCCATATGGCCAACACGGTGGTGTGGCCCAGTCCACCACCAGGGTGTGACTCCTGTCCCCCCCAAGGGCCCCTCTGTCTACCAGGACAGCAAGCCACAGTGGCCACTGACACTTGTCAGTAATGAGACCCAGGCCTTATGCCTCTCAGGGCTCTCAAACCTCTGTGGCATCAGAGAGTGGGGAGCAGTAGCCCTAGGTGCCTGGCACCCTTTGTCCACTCTACCTCCTGTCAGGTCAGGGATGACAGCCTGACACTGACCCAACAGCCCAGGGTCTGTACCCTGAGACTAGACAGGGGACTGGGGTGGGCTCTCCCATTCCCGGTCCTCCTCCTTGGGGCTCTGCATCCTCCCACCTGGAGCGGTACCCCCTTCCAGAATTGTCGGGGCAGCTGTGGCAGGTGTCCTGCACATTTTGCCCATCACTTCAGGGGTTCTATCCTGCAGCTGGGATCCCAACTTAGCGTCTGTACCCTTAGACTGGGCAGGGGTCAGGGGTGAGGCTGCCCTCTCTCTGCCGACCCTACTGGGGCCCTGCACCCTCCCACCTGGAGCGGTGCCCCCAGAAGACAAATCGGTAGGGGCACTGTTAGCAGTCACCACTTCCTCCAGGTCAGGGGGGACACCCTGAACCTGGGCCTCCAACCCAGGGTCTGTACCCTTAGGCTGGACCTGTGCCTGGCAACCCAGGACTTCTGGGGAAGTACACCAACACCCCCGAAGGGAAACACACTCCTCTGGAGTTGTGCAAGAGTCTGCCTGGCGCAGGTCTCCAGCCTCCTGTCCACCTGACAGAGCATGAAGACCCCCCAGGCCAGAAGTGGCTTCACCAGGGTCAGTCCTGGGGTGCTCTGACCTCAGAGCTGGCAACCCCTGACCCACTGGTCCTCCCACTGGGGACTGCATCCCTCCCTCACCCCTATCTCTGGACTCATGCACCCTCCCAACTGGAGAGGTGCTGCCAGACACCAGAACTGGTGGAATGCTGGTCACAGTAGTCTCCCCCAGCTCAACTGACACCTTGGGATCCCCCTCAGGGGATGGCCTCCCGGTACAGACCAGGACCCCCTCTTGGGGTTCCCTAATGGAACAAACCAGGCCTTAAGACGGGGTTTCGAGCACCTTGGGACACAGCCCACTCCCATTCCTTCTCCTCTGAGACAGGACATGGGACTCACACCCCTCCCATTACTCCAGGACCTATCTGGGCTACCACCACCTTCCCCTACCTCACTTGGTTGGGGAAAACCTGAGCCACCTCCTTCATGATCACCCCCAGATGCTTCTTCAGACCCTCTGGAATCCACCAAAAGGTCTGCCTCCAGCGTGAGGTCCCTGGGGGTCAGAGAACTCACACTCCACCAGGTATTGGCATAGCTCTGGAAAACAGGGACTTAAAATGTAAATATGCTCTCCAACAATTGAATCACACAGCCCCTCACAGGTGTTAACCAAGCTACCCTTTGCCTCAGCATCCAGTCCCTCGCACAAGTACCCAACATCACTCTCCTGAGATTGGCAAGACAGTGTCTGACTGTCTCTGTCACTCAACCCACACTCTTCTAGGTGGTCTCCACACTCACATACCAGAACGTCTACCATGGGGATACCCCTCTCCCTGCACCTCTCTTCTAGAGTCAGTAGAGTGTCCCTCCCACCACTAGGAATATGATCCCCTGTGCCAGTTCCCCAATCCACATCAGGGACACTGCACACCACTGGAGCTACCTCATAAACCTGGACCCCCAGGTGTATGTTAACCCCCTCCTTCAAGTCAGACGCCACATCTCTGGGTGTGTGTACTTCTTCCTCAGCACTAGATAACACCTTCTTGCTGCCACCATCTGAGCTGGACTCCACCTCCAGCCCAGGCAAGCTCACGTCCTGAGCTACACACATTTCTTTTTCTTGGGTTAAGGTCCTCTTGGCCTCAGCCCTCTTAAGCTCCTCATCAAGCTCTCAGCCTCTGCTCACAAGCTAGAAGCCAGCCATCTTTTTCTGTTTCTCCCTCACTTTCAGGAAATTCCTCCTCCCTAGTCTCCACTGGTAGTGTTGGCCCCCAGCGGGGTAGCTCATACTGAAATTGGGCTGCCTCTAGATCCTCTCTGGACCTTCTCTTCACAGGCAGCCCCCTTTCCTTGCAGAACACACGTTGCTCCCTCATCGTATAGATGAACATGTGCCAGAAGTCAAGTTCCATTTTCTCAAGACTTCACAGGTGCAACAAGTAACCAGAGTCTCAGTATCAAAAATACTTCCAGGAGGACACCAGAAAACAGAAAAAGCAATATGTGGTTGTGTAATGGTCTGCACTATACTAGTAGTGTACACCAATCACTGTATATAAGGATCAAATGCAAGTCCAGATCCTCACCGCTGACCACCAATGTTAGAAATCGGGGTCTCTAGTTGGCAGAGGTAGGTACCATTGTCCAAGTAGGGACCCTTCTTCCTAGTCAGGGTAAGGGGGATACACTTCTAAAATAACCCCTGCTCACCCCCTTGGTAGCTTGGCATGAGCAGACAGGCTTATCTCAGAGGCAGTGTGAAAAGCATTTGTGAACACATACAGTATTGGAGTGAAACCACTACAAATGGACACCACACCAGTTTAGAAAAATAAGTAATCTTTATCCAAACCAAACAAGACCAAAATGACAAAAATCCACAATACAGTACTAAAAATATGATTCTTAAAAGGTAGAAACAGTTCTGTTCCAAGAAAATGTTGGATGCAACACTTTTACACTGAGTACCAAGGATGCGTTGAAAAATGCAAGCAAAAAGGGTTGCAGGGAAGGTGATGCGTTGGTTTCTTACCCTCAGGGAAGGTGATGCGTCGGTTTCTTGCTCCGGGGGAGGTGATGCATTGGTTCCTTACTGCTGCGCAGGGAAGGTGATGCGTCGGTTCCTTACCAGAGAGGAGGTGTTGCGTCGGTTTCTCACTGCGCGGGGAGGTGATGCATCGGTTTCTTACTGTGTCCCCCAACGATGCAACAGACTTGACACTTCGATGCGATGCGTAACAATCCGGTACGATGCAATGCGTGAAGACCTGGGATATGCTGCGATGATTTCAGCCGCGTGTCCGTGATGCATCTGTTCTTGCACAACACGGCCTGCGTCAGAATTGGTGCGGTGATCTCGGACGTCGGAGATCGGTGCACAGGATTCGTCGCACGGCAGACACTTCAGCCGCGAGCAGGCACTGCGTCAATTCTTCGGTGGCGGTGATGCGTCAGAAAATTCTTCTCGCACCGCTGCGATGCATCGGAAACAGGCGATGCGTTGATTTTCAAGGTTCTTGCAGTTTCTAGTCCCAAAACAACCACCAGAGGTCCAGAACACTGGTAGGCACCTCTCAGCAGGTCAGAACTCTCAGCAAAGGAGTTCAGGGGGGACGGGGGTGAAGTCTTTGTGGCCCTGAGACTTCAGAACAGAAGGCAAGCTCTATTTTAAGCCCTTGGAGATCTTCCTCAAGCAGGGGACATAGTAGACAGCAAAGTCCTTCTCCTTTCCTTGGCAGAAAGTAGCCACTGCAGGCCAACCCCGGACAGCAAACAGCACAGGGGCAGTATTCCTCCTCAGTTTCTCCAGCTCTTCTCCTTGGCAAAGGTTCCTCTTGATTCCCAGAAGTAATCTTTGAAGTCTTTTCTATCCCTGAGACTTCCAATGGGAGTAAAGCTCTACTTCAAGCCCTTGGAGAAAACTCTAACAGCAGGATGATGAAAGCACAGTCCAGTCCTTTCCCTACCCAAGACAGAAGCAACCACTGCAGGCCAACCACAGATTTTCCGCAAGAAGAAAACATGCAACAGAGCTTTCTCAGGCATCGCACCGAAAATCTGGAATTCTCTTTCGAGGGAAATTCGTCTGATTCACTCTACTGCCTCCTTCAAATCAGAAGTTAAATCATTCCTAATGTCTAAATAGTTAGACTAAAAGTTGTCACTATACTATATATCGATTGAACTTACCTGTTGAGCTACTATTCTATTGATCTCGACCACCTCCGTCTGAGCTCCTAACAAAATAGTGCTCCTACATTTAATACTCGCCTATGTTTATTTTTCCGTAAATGCACTGTATTTTTGTCTTGTACTGATGTATCCACCCCCCTTTGTAAAGCGCTCTGATACCCTCATGAGTCTTGTTCACGCTATAAAAACGTTATAAAATAAAATTAAAATAACCCTACAGCACACAGCACAGGGGCAGTACTCCTCCTCCAGCTTTCCCGGTTCTTTTTCCTGGCAGGTTCCTTAGTTCAGCAGTAATCTAAAGTTCAGGGTCTGGGTACCACTTTTTATAGCACAAATTCCTTTGTTCTCTGGTGGCAGAGAAGCTCTTTGCCCAGCCAAAACCAGTTCTGTCCTCTCTGGTGCAGCTTCCTGACAGGAGGTGGAGACAGCATTGGTGGCCCGGTGGCTGTCTGAGAGAATGCACATTCCCAGCCCCTGTCACTCCAAAGCCAGACAGTCAATACACAAACCAGCAGAGGCACACAGGATGGCTACGCAAGAGAATACCCACTTTCTTAAAGTGGTATGTTCAAACACACAATATAAAAATCATCTTTACTAAAAGATGCATTTTTATATTTTGAGTTCAGGCATACTAAACTCCACCTTTCTATTTTGTCCCAATGGGAAGTTATATTTATAAGATGTTATAAATAAACTTCCATTCTATCCTATGGGACAGATAGCCATTCAATAGTGAAAAACAAAATTGGCAGTATTTCACTATCAGCACATGCCACACACCTCAGGGCATGTCCTACCTTTCACAGACACTGCACCCTGCCCACAGGGGTACCTTGGGCCTACCTTAGGGATGACTCACATGTAAGAAAAGGGAAGGTTAGGGCCTGGCAAGTAGGTGCACTTGCCAGGTCGACATGGCAGTACCAAACTGCGCACCGACACTGCAGTGGCAGGTCTGAGTTACATTTACAGCTGCTCATGTGGGTGGCACAATCAGTGCCGCAGGCCCACTAGCAGAATTTGATTTACAGGCCCTGGGCACACACAGTGCACAGTACTAGGGACTTACCGGTGAATCAAATATGCCAATCATGGAATCATCAATACATAAATACAATGTACAGAGAGGGCATATGCACTTTAGCACTTTTCAGCAGTGGTAAAGTGCCCAGAGTCATAAAACTAACAAAAACAGGTCAGAAACACAAGGCCAAAAAGCAAAACGTCTGGGGATAAACCCGCTGGACAAGCCAGGTCTAACAATCACTAACCACATTCAAAAGTCACCAGTTACCACTTTGGAGAAGTTATCCCTTTTTAGGTCACGCCTAGGCAGCGCGCATGCGCTGCCCTAGGAGGGCCTTTAGCCATCGGTCTTCACTTTCCAAGCACTGCACTCGTGCTTGTGGCGGCATCCACCTTGCGGGAGCGAGCAGTGGCGCGCCACAAGCACGAGTGCAGTGCTTGAAAAGTGAAGACTGCTCTACAAAGCGCACGCGCACCACTCGCGGGCTCCATTTCCACCCTCCCCACACCCCTCCAGCCCGCACATAAGCAGCTCTTCAAGCGACACTTCACCCACTCGGCCACCGAGGCCTCTGCTTCAATTGCTGCCTTCAAAAGAACACCCTTCAGAGCGCATTTCTCTTTTCAGAGCCCTTCCGATGCACCCGGTTCAGATCGCAGTGCAGTCCAGCGGGACCAACACGGCGAAGAGATTTACGGTCTAAGGGCAGTATTTTTGTTGCCTGGACTCAGTCGCACAGTTGTACAAATAGTGAAGTGGGCATTTCATCATCACTGAAAGTGCTGGCCTGAAAATGTTGTGTGCCAATAGAGGGACATGAGATGCTCTCAAATACCACTGGGGATCGATCTGTCTGTCTGTCCGTTTTGCTCTCACTTTCTCTTTCTCTGTCGCTCCCTTTCTCTGTTTCATTCCCTCCCTCACCCTCCCTCACACACATTCCGTTCTCACTCCCTCTTCCCCACATCTTCCACCCGCCTGTAACATCTGCATAAGCTCCTGAATCGCAGACACACGTGATCATCTGACTGACCACCAGTGTCTCACATAATCTACACTCGACAGCATACTTGTGACTGTTTCTTTCATTGTTCAGTTGCTGCTCATGTCTCGCAGCTAAGTATTAACACTTCCCACGTCGTGTGTCCATAGGCTGGGGTCAAAGGCCCACCTTTGACCCCACATCACACTGCCAGGTAGGTAAACATGACCCTGCAATAAACTGCACCGATTTCATCAGCAGTCTGTGGTGCGGGCGCAAAGTAAACAACACACCCCTCTCCTGATAACGCCCCCTCCAGCGTGCCCCTGCCCAGCAGTCCGGGTCCACGCCCAACGCCGTGGAATCATAGAGGTGTACCCGTAGCTGAGCCGACTCAGCCTTTCTGTCATGATCCTATATCAATCAAGGGCAAAACTCCATCAGAACAGACTTAGTGTTCGCATTAACACATGGTTCCCAGTTCTTTACGAACGGTACATTCCCCAATTGAAACCCACCCCTGTCCCATGCATCCAGCACTCCAGAGTGTATTATGTATAAATGTGAAAGATTAAAACTCATGTGTGATTCTTTGATAACCAATTCGAAAGGAGAATCTGATTTCTTAAATATATTGCCAATACCTGTTGATATTGCCAATGCTTGTTGTCGTGATATTGCCAATGCTTGTTGTCATGTAATATGTTAGGTATCTGTAGCCTTATTTCATGTTTAACATCTTTAGTACATTTTTATTTGTATATGCTTCAAAAGCAACGATGTTGACTTTGCCCATTTCATAGAACTTTCAGAGTGTTAAACCGAGCGTTTAAATGCACTCCCGTTCATCCGCTTCACTCGGTCTGCCGATCCCAATAACTTGAGGCAGCGCGTTGGGACGTGCATGATGCGGCAGACGCCTTTGCGTGTGGCATGACTATAAAATGCCACACCCAAGTTCTAGAAGGCGCGTAGCCTTCCGGTTTTCTACGCGGCAGCAGCTGTTCTTTGTCCTCCGCTTCCCTGATGACAGCGAAGCCTCCGGTATCTTCAATCCTGATCTTCACTTCGGATCAACGACTCCTGAAAGAGAAAAAAGGAAAGATAAGTGACATTACTTTATTTTAAAAGGCGCCCATCGCAGGAAAGCAGCAAAGTAAAGCGCAACAATAGAATTTAAAGCCAATTTTTGGAAGCACTTTTCTAATCTTGAAAAGACATTTTGAACTTTAAAGAAGTTTCAGCAGCAAAAGACATTTTGCAAGATCACCATTTGCAATGTTGTTTGTGTATATGTTTCGTATTTCTTTCTTTTTACAATAGCATGTCGTGAGAGGATCAGTACGAGGGGATAATTGAAGTAAGTGAATACGATGAAGTAATCCATGAATAGCCTATGATGTTTAAAGCGCCTTAAGCTAAAGGAAGTAGAATACTCATCCAAGGTTATTTTTTACTCACAGAAAAGATTCAAACTTAAAACCGAACCTACTACACCACTACATTGACCACGCCCTCAAGAGACGACGCCCCGACTTACTGCCTCAACTCACGACGACATCCAGGACGCGACGCCTATTCCTGTAGTTCGCAGGTAGGAAAATTATAACATTCATAAACCTAAAGTATAGTAGTTAATATAGATAAGGCAGCTAAAACAGTTTATAGAATCATACCCTAAAAGATACTTCTTGTTGCCTCGCAGGTCGACAACAGGAGCCCCACTAGTGTCCGAATCCGGCCCTCCTCCGAGTTCTATCAAAAAGCCATAGTGTGTATAGTAAACCACTGGTTATTGGTTAGGGTTCCTGGGGGGTTGGCCCGTAGCGTCTCTGCGAAACTCTACCAAGCACATTACAAGTAAGAGTCCAGTAACGTTCAGGTAAGAGTGCATTGGTGAACCTGACAGAAGGCTAAGCCCACGTATTCAGTTTCGCCCAAACGCTATGGATCCAACATCACAGGTGTCATTACTAGATATCGCTACAATGTTAGCAGATATAAAATCAGAAAATGCAGAGTTGCGTAGAGACATTTCAGTATTACAGACTAATATGCAAGCAGCAAATGTTTCCAGTTCACCTACATGGGGTCTACCATCCTCAAAGAAACCATTACTTAAAGCACCCACTTTTCAACCAGCTATGCAGACTTTGTATAATAGTAATACAACCCCCACACCAACACATATACAGGTTGTAACCCCTGTTTCTGTACCTTTGGCTCCTCCAGAAAGGTTTTATGGAGATAGTAGTAAATTTACTATCTTTTTAAATCAATGTCATCTTCATTTTGTAGCCAAACCAACCGCATTTCCTGACGATTCCTCCAAGGTAGCATTTATTTTATCATATTTAGGAGGAGATGCGGCCTTATGGTCAGTGCCCTATGTGGAAAGAGACGACCAAATTCTTTATGACCTTCGACGATTTAAAAACACTATGAAGAAATTATTTGCAAAACACGTATTCGTGCAATCAGCAGATCACAAATTACTTAATCTAAAACAAGGATCTTCAGATTTGTTACACTACATTTCCTTATTCAATAGATTAGTAATCGAAGCAGAATGGCCAGAAGAGAAGCGTGTTTCTCTTTTCTATCGTGGTCTAAAAGACTAATTAAAAGTCATGGTAACACAGATTCTGGACCCTCCAACTGATTGCGAAGAGTTTATAGATTTAGTAGTAAAATTAAACCACCGCATATCTGAATGTAAGGGTGAAAAGGGGAGATCCGATCACAGAATGTTTCTGTTTAAAGAAAGACCTAGTATTAGAAGTGAATCAGTTAGCAAACCTGATATGGGGGAGCCCATGCAAATCGGGACAGTTAGAGGTCCCCTTACTAAGGAAGAAAAGGAAAAATGTAGAAAACTAAATCAATGTATGTACTGTGGTAAAGCAGGACATTTTGTGAAAGAATGTCCAACTCGACCTAATAAAACAAAACCAAGAATAACAGAGGTGGCTAATACACAGCAGTCGGAAAACTAAATAACTCGATAGATAAAGAGGTCAGTTTATCGAGTGAACAATCCAGTTTGGCCTCCACAACTCCAGCCGCTTCTCAATGCCATCTTAGTATAAGGGTCTTATTACAGTCTCAAGAAGATAAATCTAGATCTTGGTCTGTAGACGCTTTAATTGATTCTGGAGCTACAGGCAATTTTATAGATACACAACTATTGCAAGATCTAGGTTTAAAAAAGGTTTTAAAAAAAAATCCAGAGGTAGTGCGAGCTGTAGATGGAAAAGAGTTAACATCAGGTCCCATACGATTTCATACGGAAAAGTTGAACATGACGTGCTCCACAAAACATACTGAAGAAATATCTTTTGATATTATTGACGCACCCCAGTTTTGTTTGATATTAGGAATTCCGTGGTTGGTTCTACACAATCCCTATATTGACTGGACACAAAGAACTATATTATTCAAATCTGACTATTGCCACAAAAAATGTCTTCAACATCAGATTTCAGAAATCCTTGTGCAAGGTTATGAGTTCCCTAAAGATTCAAAGAATATCTTAATAATTGAAGGTGTTCCGAATGAATATGCCGATTTAGTGGATGTATTCGACAAAAAAAAGGCAAACACCCTACCACCACATAGGGATTATGATTGCGGCATTGATTTGATGCCTGGGGCAACTTTACCATGCAGTCGCATTTATGCCCTTACTGAAAAAGAGAATGAGCATTTATGCAATTACCTTGATGAATACCTGGCCAATGGTTTTATTAGACACTCTAAGTCCCCGGTTTCACCTCCTCTCTTTTTTATGCCTAAAAAAAGGGGGGGAGTTTCACATGTGTATCGATTATCGCACCATCAACAACGTAACTATAAAAAATAGATATCCCTTACCTTTGATACCAACTTTACTAGATCAGATTAAAGACTCAACCATTTATACGAAACTGGATTTATGCGGAGCATACCATCTTGTAAGAGTCCGTGAGGGCGATGAATGGAAGACAGCATTCCGTACCAAATTTGGTCTTTATGAATACCAAGTCATGCACTTCGGACTCTGTAATGCTCCGGCAGCATTCCAGTTTTTTATAAATGAAGTCTTAAGAGATTTTTTGGACATATGTTGTGTCGTATATATCGACGATATATTAATATACTCAAAGAATATTTCAGAACATGTAAAACAAGTAAGAGCCATTCTTCAACAGCTTTTACAAAATTCATTATATGTTAAGTTAGAAAAAGTATGTTCCATGCCACCAAAGTCGAGTTTTTAGGTTATGTCATTAGTCTTTCCGGGATCGAGATGGACCCAAAGAAGATTCAAGCTATCCTTACGTGGCCAAGTCCCTCTACAGTAAAGAAAGTTCAAAGTTTTTTAGGATTCGCCAACTTTTATAGGCGTTTCATTAATAATTTTTCTAAAATGATCACCCCAATTACCAAACTATTACGAAAGAACACAAACTTCGAATGGAACTCAGAAGCTGAACTAGCCTTTCGCTCCTTAAAGGATCAATTCACTTCAGCTCCCATATTGATGCATCCGGATCCTTCTCAGCCCTTCATAGTTGAAGCGGACGCCTCGCAATTTGCCATAGGAGGCATTTTGTCTCAGAGACACAAAAGTACAGGTCAAATGCATCCCATTGCATATTACTCCAGAAAACTTTCTCCTGCAGAACAAAATTATGCCATAGCTGATAGGGAATTATTGGCTATAAAAGCTGTGTTCGAAGAATGGCGACATTACTTGTTAGGTGCCCGACACCCTATTACCATCTATACTGATCATCGTAATTTGCAAACTCTAAGATCTGTCAAAGCTCTCACAGCTCGCCAATTGCGATGGACCTTATTCTTCAATGATTACAACTTCATCATTACCTATTGACCAGGAAAAGAAAACAATAAAGCCGATGCTTTATCACGTATAGCATAAGTGATGATATACATGCAAAACAAGAGGAATCACAACCAATAATACCCGCAAAATGTTTCCAAGTAGGAGTTATTGATACTAATGTCATACCATATATTAAGGTAGAATTAAAGACAAAACAAAAGGATGAATGGCATAAAAGATTTCCGTTATTGTAATGGAACGATGAGTTACTATGCATGAATGACCAAATTTTTGTACCTACTATTTCTATACAAAATCGGATTTTGCAAACATATCATGATACACCATTGTCTGTACACCCTGGAGTTACCAAAATGTATCAGTTAATTAAATGAAAGTTCTGGTGGCCTTCCATGCTCAAAGATATTCAAGATTTTGTGGATTCTTGTGCAATATGTACTCAAAATAAACCTGTACATCATGCCCCTAGTGGTTTGCTTCAACCTCTACCCTTACCACCACAACCATGGCATACTATCTCCCTTGATTTTATTGTGGTGCTACCTCGTACTAAGGCAGGCTTCACTACACTTTTAACCGTCATAGACCATTTCACACGATTGGCTCATTTCATACCTTTGAAAAAACTTCCTTCTGCACTAGAACTGTCTCACGTCTTTTTAAAAGAGATAGTTAAATTACATGGAATACCATCTATAGTAATTTCAGATAGAGGTTCCCAATTCATTTCTCATTTTTGGCAACACTTAGGAAAATCATTGAACATGGAAGTACGCACCTCGTCTAGTTACCATCCTCAAACTGATGGATTAACTGAACGTACAAACAAAACTATTGAACAATTTTTACGATGCATGTTAGCTACTTGTGAGCAGGAATGGTCAGACATCTTATGGGCCATGGAATTTGCCTACAACAACATGGATCATTCCTCTATTGGGATGTCTCCCTTTTTCTGTACACATGGTTTTCATCCCAAGGCTGTTATAGGGCTAGACAAACCTTCCATAGTAATCCCAGCTGTCAATGACTATGTACATAATCTAGTGTCTGTTCAACAACAAGCACAATACCATTTGGCACAAGCAAAAGAAAGTCAAAAAAGGTTTGCAGACAAGCATCGCTCGAAACCACCATCATATTCCATTGGTGACAAGGTTTGGTTATCTACTAAACATTTAAGAATTAAGAGCCATAAAACATTTTGTCCACGATTTATAGGCCCCTTTTCTGTAGAAAAAGTAATTAATCCAGTCTGTGTTAACACTTCCTTCCAAGTATCATTTTCACCCAGTATTCCATGTTTCCTTATTGAAACCCTTTAATCCTATGACAAGACTTCTACCACCTCCTCCAGCCAGTTGATGGAGTCCCAGAATTTGAGGTAAAATCCGTACTTGATTCTAAAAGGATCTGGGGCAAATTATTTTATTTAGTAGACTGGAAAGGGTACAGCCCAGAAGAACGTTCATGGGAACCACTTGCCAATCTACAAAATGCTCAGAGAATATTGAGAACCTTTCATACCAGATATCCTAATAAGCCAAAACCTATTCCAATGGTTTTAGGGGGTATTCTGCGAGGAGGGTACTGTCACGATCCTATATCAATCAAGGGCAAAACTCCATCAGAACAGACTTAGTGTTCGCATTAACACATGGTTCCCACTTCTTTACGAACAGTACATTCCCCAATTGAAACCCACCCCTGTCCCGTGCATCCAGCACTCCAGAGTGTATTATGTATAAATGTGAAAGATTAAAACTCATGTGTGATTCTTTGATAACCAATTCTAAAGGAGAATCTGATTTCTTAAATATATTGCCAATACCTGTTGATATTGCCAATGCTTGTTGTCGTGATATTGCCAATGCTTGTTGTCATGTAATATGTTAGGTATCTGTAGCCTTATTTCATGTTTAACATCTTTAGTACATTTTTATTTGTATATGCTTCAAAAGCAACGATGTTGACTTTGCCCATTTCATAGAACTTTCAGAGTGTTAAACCGAGCGTTTAAAAGCACTCGCGTTCATCCGCTTCACTCGGTCTGCCGATCCCAATAACTTGAGGCAGCGCGTTGGGACGTGCATGACGCGGCGGACGCCATTGGGTGTGGCATGACTATAAAATGCCACACCCAAGTTCTAGAAGCGCTTAGCCTTCCGGTTTTCTACGCGGCAGCAGCTGTTCTTTGTCCTCCGCTTGCCTGATGACAACGAAGCCTCAGGTATCTTCAATCCTGATCTTCACTTCGGATCAACGATTCCTGAAAGAGAAAAAAGGAAAGCTAAGTGACATTACTTTATTTTAAAAGGCGCCCATCGCAGGAAAGCAGCAAAGTAAAGCGCAACAATAGAATTTAAAGCCAATTTTTGGAAACACTTTTCTAATCTTGAAAAGACATTTTGAACTTTAAAGAAGTTTCAGCAGCAAAAGACATTTTGCAAGATCACCATTTGCAATGTTGTTTGTGTATATGTTTCGTATTTCTTTCTTTTTACATTAGCATGTCGTGAGAGGATCAGTATGAGGGGATAATTGAAGTAAGTGAATACGATGAAGTAATCCATGAATAGCCTATGATGTTTAAAGCGCCTTAAACTAAAGGAAGTAGAATACTCATCCAAGGTTATTTTTTACTCACAGAAAAGATTCAAAACTTAAAACCGAACCTACTACACCACTACATTGACCACGCCCTCAAGAGACGACGCCCTGACTTACTGCCTCAACTCATGACGACATCCAGGATGCGACGCCTATTCCTGTAGTTCGCAGGTAGGAAAATTATAACATTCATAAACCTAAAGTATAGTAGTTAATATAGATAAGGCAGCTAAAACAGTTTATAGAATCATTCCCTAAAAGATACTTCTTGTTGCCTCGCAGGTCGACAACAGGAGCCCCACTAGCGTCCGAATCCGGCCCTCCTCCCTGAGTTCTATCAAAAAGCCATAGTGTGTAAAATAAACCACTGGTTATTGGTTAGGGTTCCCTGGGGGTTGGCCCATAGCGTCTCTGCGAAACTCTACCAAGCACATTACAGGTAAGAGTCCAGTAACATTCAGGTAAGAGTGCATTGGTGAACCTGACACTTTCATCCTTCCTAGGTGGATACAGCTGGCATTACCTACTTCCTAGGTGGTACAGTGCTCGCACGCAGGGAAGAATTTGTTTGGTAATGCTTGTGACTGTACCGTGCAGCACGGACCGCTGAGTAAGTAAACTAGTATTTGGTTTGAATGGCATTGATGGAAACGCAGAGGGAGAGGTTAAGGGAGAAAAGCAGATGCTTTGTGCTTTGATGACTTGATGTGGCTTACTCCTGACTCAGGCAGTCCTGGGAAACAACATCTGCCCCCAGGTGACCACGAGCACACCAGCAACCCACCCCCTGAACCGGGTGTGCCGCCAGACCTCTAGCCTTTTGCCACTTTCTCACAAAAGGTGTTTAGTGCTTTTGTGTGGATTATCATGTTTTTTTCATTTATTTATTTTGATTTCAAACACGTCTGCTGTCTACTTTGACATGGCTAAACACTTATAAGGTCCCAAAGGCGAGACCTATTGGCTATGCCAATGCTTGTTTGGTCTGCCGTTAGCCAAGACCTTTTGATTTTATTGACATTTTATGTATAATATACTAACCTAGTCCCTACTTGTCGTAGAGTGGGATAGGGTCAGTGAGAGTTGCTGACCCCAACCTACTCTGTGACGAGGTATCCATGATTGACACTCAGCCCTGGGCACTTCAGGGCTTAGAACTGAAGCGCCCAGGTCCAAGGCAATCATTGACGCTTCCCCTTGTCACGAAGTGCTTTGCCAGGCTGAAGATGTCATGACCACCAGAGCTGTGGCATCTTCAGCCTGGCAAAATTCAGCTCAGGCAGTCAGGAGCCTGCACACTTAGCGCATGTCTAGCTCCTTGCAGCCTTACCTGAAAATAAAGAGTATCTTTCAGGCTGACTTTTGCCCAGACTGACAGACGCTCTTCTTTTTGTGTAAAAGGTGAGGGGACATCGCCATTTCCCCCATTAGGACTGGCCGTGGCTGATCCGTTCCTTCTTTCTTTCTTTCCTTCCGTTTTCTTCTTGTCTTCTTTTTTCCTTCTTTCCTTCTTTCCGTTTTCCTTCTTGCCTCCCTCTTTCTTTCTTTGCTTCTTTTCTCTTTCTTACTTCCCTTCTTTTTTCCTCCATTCTTTTTTCTTTCCTCTATTCTTTCCTCCTTTCTCCCTTTGTTTGTTTGTTTGTTTGTTTGTTTGTTTCTTTCTCTCTTTCTTTCCCTTTTTCTTTTATTGCTTTATTTTTCCTCTCTCTCTCTCTTTCCTTCTTTCTTTCCTCTTTCCTTCTTTCTTCCACCTTTTCTTTCTTGCCTTTTTATTGCCTTCTTTCTTTTGTCCTTCTTTCTTTCCTTCTTTTTTCCTTCTCTCTTTTGCCTTTCTTGCCTTCCTCGTTCCTTCTTTTGCTCTTTCATTCTTTCATTCTTTCTTCCCTTTTTACTTTCTTACCTTTGTTCTTTCTTTCTTTCTTTCTTTCTTCCCTTTTTCTTTCTTGCCTTCCTCTTTTCTTCTTTTATGTGGTTAACATAGTTACCTGTAAGGTTTTCAGCCAGACTTCGTCCATTAGTCTGTGGTTCCGTAATTGACATTTTTCTTGCACCCACCCTAGCATGCATTAAGGAGCAATGTGTCAGCCCACCTCAGCCATTGGCTTACTTCACTATGAGGTATGGCATACTACCCATTCACAAGGAGCACATCAACACACAACATAGTTACCTTCAGTGCCAAGGAGTACTATGGAAATATGTGGGTTTTTGGAGAGTTTGAGGCAAGATGGCGACTGAGTGACATCTCGCCGCGGAGCTCCACCGCCAGACCCCGAGATGTATGCCTAAACGCATCTAAGCCACTATTTTCATAGTTAAAGCTTCGTAATTAAGTTGCGGAACAGAAGGCAAGAAAAATCACGAAAAGAAATACCCGGAATGCCTGGATATATTAAGTTATATCTACTCTGCGTGCTTGACTCCGGGAACGCGCTCTCACCTCTCTGCAGCCCTGGGGTTCTGTGTACGGATCGGCCTTCCTGGATCTCCCTTGCCCTGCGTGACTCATCACTAGCGCTGCCTGGAAGGAACACATCGGCGAATTACAGCGGGACGGCTGACAGAAGAAAAATCTTACCGGGAACACGCAGCATCTACGTGGGAAGTGGATACTATTGGAAGATACTTTGTTGCAGCGGAAAGACCCGACAGAGCCGACAGTTTCGAAACCAAGTAAGAATGGCTGGAAAGGGTACAAAGACTCTGAAGGGGAAAACTGCGCAAATATGTGGCGCCTTAGCGAGTGTTCCGCTACAAACTAGTACTTTAATTACAGACACCAGGCAGAAAAAGATGGACACACGAGGCATAAAAAATAAAAGCGGTGACAAGGGAGAGAAGGGAGAGAAGGGAGAAAGTAAAGGGAAAAATGAGGGCGAAAACTGCACTGAGAGCATAGAGAATTCCAAGAGACCACTTGCAAAGACCAACAAGGAGCCGGGTTACTCACAGCCTCTAATCACTAGCAGCTTTTGTGTACATGGACGCAAGACTGTGACAGAATCTACAGTCAGCATAGATAGGGGAAAAGAGAAGAGCGATAGCCTACTGAGCAAACAGAAGGACTTAAAAGTGCCCACAGATCTGGTGCATCCAAGTACACCCTATCCCACAACCCAGGCTAACAAAATAATAACGGAGGCGCATTCTACCCCATTATTGCAACATCAACATCCAGATGGGGGCTACAACCAGGACAAAGAAGGGAAGAGCAGCAAGTCAGGCATTGATGGTAAAGAAACCGTAGAAGCAATACAAGAAGCAATACAAGGCATAACAAACATGTTAACTGGTCAGCTACCTAAAACACCTGACAACCTTGAAAAATTCTACTCATTAACTGATGAGTCAGAAATCTCCGATATAAGCATCTCCCTATCAAGTGAAGAGGATGAGGCAAATTGGCATAGTAGTACAAACACAGACCCGCAGAAGAGTAGGAATGGACAAAAGAAATTACGGAAAAAAAGAAGTGGGAGCCGCCAAAAAAAACAAGAGATCTCTGATAAAGGTAGCATCGCAGATCTGAGATGGGACAACACGGACACACAATTTGCAATTGCTGCAGATACAATGGATGCCTCAAGCAGCAATCAAACAATTATCAGCAGTAACTGCAGCAATAAAGAGGAGGAGGAAAGGGTAAAGTGCGAGTCTGCTCTTTCAACGGTGCTACATTCTATCAAAAGCTTCCAGGAAGAAGTTAAAGCAGATAACAGGAGATCACATTTGGCTGCCAAAAAACTACAAGGGGCTGTCAGGAGGGTAGGCAAGACATGTGCAGAAATTGCCGTTCGGATGGCTTCCGTGGAAGTACGGACCGAGAATCTTGAGAAAGATGTAGCTGTGCTAAAAACCCAAGCAGATGAGCACGAAAGTACAGTTAAAGATTTCATGTGGAAGATGGAAGAGCAGGAAAATAAACAACGGCGGAATAATCTCTGCTTTTTAGGAATCCCGGAAGGTGTTGAGAAGGACAATCCTAGGGGCTATATGGTTACACTTTTGAAGGGAGCCTTTCCAGAGTTACAATCCTGGGATTGGGATAAGGAAATACAGCGGGCACATAGGTTTCCGCTAACTCCTTCTAAACGCTCTTCAGCTACGCCTCAACATCCTCGTGCAATGCTGTTATTCTTTGGGAACTTTCTTCTACGTCAAGCTTTGTTTGATTTGGCAAGGCCCAAGACCAGAAGAAACTTTGGGGGAATCACTTTCTTTACTAGACCCGATTTTGCACACGCTACAGTCGAACGAAGATGGAGACTCAGACAGCTCTTT
This sequence comes from Calotriton arnoldi, assembly GCA_963921515.1. Taxonomy (NCBI): domain Eukaryota; kingdom Metazoa; phylum Chordata; class Amphibia; order Caudata; family Salamandridae; genus Calotriton; species Calotriton arnoldi. The sequence goes on from CAWUFW010012532.1 coordinate 394,022, forward strand.
GCTCCCTTTCAAGAACTTGGAGCAGATGTGTATCTGCAGAACCCGGCTAGACTAAAAATTGTGCATAAAGGGATCACACGTAGCTTCAACTCAGAGATTCAAGCAAAAGCATATTTAGAGGAACTCACAGTGAAACGGGGGAGCAGGGAGCAGGGAGAAAGAAGAGAAGCAGTGTTACCCAATGACAAGGACTATTGACAGGAAAGGGTATAGACTATGACTTCGATTGCAACTTAGTAAATATTACTTAACTATCACTAAAGTAGTAAGGAGGGTTTAACCTCTATCCTAGGCAATGCTGTACTAATTTTGTTCACATGAAAGGGGGGAGGGCGGCAGGGATGCGGGGCTCTGATCCCTCAGATGTCACCTCCCTGGCTTTGGCAAAGCCAGGTAACCTCAGGTGTAGGTGGTGGGTGGGGGTGGGTAAGGGTGGGGGGTGAGGGTGGGGGAGGGTAAGGGGGGAGGTTGGTCCCAGACATGGGGAAGAATAGATATAGCACGATTCCAGCTAAAGCATAACATTTCCTTTATATACAATGTTACCACTTTCTTAGGTTTCCGTTCCTTTTCCAGGTTTTCATACCTACCTGTGCTCTCTCTCTGAGTTTCCACTCCTTTTCTCCTCTGGGTTCCACCCCCGTACCCCATTGGCTACCAAGTATCAGGTGACCCTGGTGACCAGTATATACAGCCCCCTCACCTGGACTCCGGTGCTTGGCATATTTCGTTCGTGGATTCCAGTGTCCCAGGCCAGAGAGCGCACAGGAGCGCGTCTCTATTTACTTCCGATTCAGCAGTGTTCTCAGTGACTCAACTGGGAAACAGTACTGCCCCCTTTGACCTTTGTTCAAACTAACTATATCCACGTGGTTGCAGCTCGTAGGCGGAGCTGGGCTTCTCCTTGGCGTTTGGCTGACCTAATTCCTCACTGGGTTGTAGCAAGGCAGGAGCAGGATCCATTAAAGCGGTATTTACCGCAAAGACATTTTTTCTTTCTCTTCAAGGTTGGTGCGCACGGCAGGAGCCGAGCACTCAGCCTTTGAATGTTTAACTTTGTGTGCAAGGCTCGAGGACGCACGCACTGATCAGTTGAGCGCTGTGGAGTTTTTTACACTTTCCTCCAGTACGGGGCGGAAGCCGCCCGCGATACTCTTCTGGACATTTCATTTCTGTTTGTCACACCGTTGCCACGGATAGCACTACAGAGTATCTCTTATGGTTCCTTTGATCCAAAGTGCAGCAGGAGCTGACTGCGCTTCCATTAATTTCTCCTACCGAGGTGGCGGTCATTCTTCTTGGTTCCCCCACAGGCGCACGGCAGGAGCCGGCAGCATCACCTTGGTCCAGTGTTCCGGCTAGCAGGGAGGGACTGCAGCCACGAGACTTTCACCTGGTTTATTCTGATCAGCTTGCAGTCAGGGGAAAGCACTAAGTAGTGGAACTCACAAAATACCCTGTGTACTGAACCATCCCTACGACTTTTCCTTTTCTCAAGGGTGAGTGGCTGTCCTCCTAGTGGGAGAAGATAGTTGACGTTGTTCATTGGACTGCTTGTGCCCCTCTGCTCTGCACCCTTTTTACGTTTTCCTTTCACTTCCTGTATTCCAGATTTGGGCTGTTCCTCCTCCTCCTTCGATGTGAATCCGATTCCCGTTCTTCCCGACCCTGCCACCTTTAGAACAAAACCCTTCTATTATCTGTCTTCCACGACCCAGAGAAGCTTGTGGGTCGTACCTCACGTCCCTTTCCCCTTGGGATCAATCGCCCATACTGTACTATGCTGTGTGGAGGATTGGTCTGAAGAGGAGAGGGGGGACTCTCTTCGTTTCCGCGGTTCCTGCTGTTCAGGTGAGTGGGATCGCGACATACAATGAGTGAATTACGTATTGCCTCGGTAAATATTTGTGGCCTTAATGACCCTAAAAAGAGAAGGAACACCGCAATTGGATTGCGACTATTAAAAGCAGATGTAATATGTTTACAAGAGACACACATTGAAAACACACAGAGACACCTATTGGGAACACTCGGATATGTGCTGGTGGGGGCTACAAAACAGAATTCTCGCATGCGTGGAGTAGCAATACTGGCCTCCAACCACTCCTTACAATTTAGTCGGGTGTTGGCAGATCAGCAGGGGAGGTGGGAAATCACCGAATGTAGTTGGAATAACGGAAACCCAATTACTATTTGCTCCATATATGGGAGCAATGTAGATGACCCAACGGTAATCTATCAAGTTAGCAATGAATTAGCTACCTGGCCACTGCCACTCATACTCTGTGGAGATTTTAATATAAACCTGCCAGCAGATAAAAATTTTAATCAAGATACAGGCTGGGTATATAAGGGACGCAAGCCAAAGGTATTTAGCGCACTGAAGGCACTATGTCAAGAACACGCACTTACAGATCTTTGGAACTGGCAGGATTCCACCAAATCTGGCTTTACCTACTACTCACACCCGCATAATAAACATGTCAGACTAGATTACATACTAGTATCACACTCACTTTTACACAAGTGCAAAATGGAAAAAAATCCTCGGATTTTAGCAGATCAAAACCCATTAATAGCGGAAGTCAAGTGCGGCGGGCACAGGGAGAGGACGATTCCTATCTGGACCTTTGAAAGGGCATTATTGTTAGATGAAGAATAATGTGCTTACATGCGAGGGTGGATACCTCAGTTTGTCAGAGAAAATGTAGGGAGTGCAGGAATTGAAGTTGTGTGGGACACGCTTAAAGCAGGTGTGAGGGGGGAAACACTTAGGTACTCAATACAGCAGAATAAAAAAAGACAAAAAACATTGAATGACCAACTAGTGAAATTAGCCATTGCAGAAGAAGAATTGATCACAATAGTGCAAAATAGGGGGAACCATGAGGAAGCACAGGCAAAGGTTGCGGTAGCAAAATCAGCTGCAATGGAAACTTTAGCAAAAAAAGCCGCCGATAAATTAGCAGTATGGCGAGAGGAAGCCTATGAGTGCAGTGAACAAGTGGGCCACCATCTCGCAATAAGAGCCAGACAAAGGGCAACCCGGAATTTTATTATAGAAATCAGGGATCCTGAGCAAGGGCTAATCTCAGAGTCTGTAGGCATCCGTAAAACATTTTATTCCTATTATCAAAAACTATATAACGAGGACGCAACACAAAATATGGCGGATATCGCTACATATCTCAATCAGATACCCACAGAGCAACTCCCAGAGGAGGAACAGCAACAATTAGAAGAACCACCTCAATGGCTAGAGACGCTGTTATGCATCAATAGTCTTCCAAGTGGCAAGGCCACTGGCATGGATGGTATCCCCCTTGAATTCTATCAAAAGTTCTTGGAACAATTGAAAGAATGTATGGAGTTGTTGGTTACGCATGTTTTTACAGGGGGCACACCCCCAGATTCTTGGTCGCATGCGAAAATTATAATTTTTCTTAAAAAAAATAAAAACCGGACAGACCCCGGCTCATATCGCCCCATTACCTTAATTAATGTTGATAGCAAGATCTACTCAAAAATCCTCGCAACAAGAATTGCCACAGTAATCCATATGGTCATCTCTAATCAACAACATGGGTTTATACCCGGCCGAGGGACGACGGATCATGTAAGACGGGTCATTACACTCCTTGATACAAAAAATATCTCAAAGGAGCCAATAGCGTTAATACTTTTGGACGCAGAGAAAGACTTTGACAGGGTTTCCTGGACTTTTTTATGGGAGACCCTGTCAAGGGTAGGAATCGGCAGTGGATTACTTCAAGCTCTCAAAATGCTTTACCATAAACCCACTGCAAGGGTTTTAGTCAATAGAGAGCTTACAAATTCCTTTCAGGTAACGAGAGGGACAAGGCAGGGATGCCCAAGTTCGCCGCTATTGTTTGCAATATATATCGATCCTTTTTTGCGCCAACTGGAAAGAAATAATATTATCAGACCCATTATAACCCACGGATGGGAAACTAAAGTTTTGGCGTATGCAGATGACGTTGCCTTAGTGACTCCCTGTCTTGAAATGGCCCTATGGGAAATTGAGGTAGAAGCAGCAAAGTTTGGCAAAATCTCTGGGTATTAACTTAATCGTAGCAAAACCCAAATTATTTGTAACGAAAATGTAACTTATATAGATGAGCGGATAGTACAGAAAGCTACATATTTGGGTATAGACATTATAGCAAATACAGATTACATTGTTAAGGAAAATATTGAACCACTAGTGTCAAAAATCAAGCCCGAACTAATCAGATTACATAACCTACACTTATCCATTATTGGTAGATGCAATATTATTAAAATGCTGTTTTTTCCTAAATTTTTGTATTTTCTGCGCGCAATTCCCTTAGAATTTAACAATGAGTATTTAAAAAAGATTGACGACTTGTTTTCAAGGTTTATCTGGGGGTATGCGAAGCCTAGAAGAGCATTTAAATTTCTTACATTACCCAAGGACTGGGAAGGGTGGACTCGCCTTGCCAAATATTAGGTTATATTATTGGACTACCACAATATTGTATAACCTAGCCCTTATTCAGGATAAACCAAACGAAGAGAAGGCGAGAGAGACACAGGCACCACTTGAACTAGCTATGGGGGTAGAAGTTTGGGGATGGGCTTGGCGACATCTGAATGATAATCATTATAAGAAAGTTCGGTTCAAGACATTGCAAGCGGGATATAGGGTTATGAAGGCTGTACAGAAGCTTATTGGATGGGGACGCCTGAATTTCTATACACCACTATGTAATAATCCAATTCTTCCGACAATCTTCAAAGTTTCTATCATAGAAAGATGGACGGAAGTCGGCCTGACTAAATTAGGTGACTTTTACTCTATATCAGGGATAGCTTCATTTGAGAATCTTAGAGAAAGGTATGGGCTAGATAGAAGAGACTTCTATAAATTTTTACAGGTACGGGATTTTTTTATCAAAAAAGGGGGTGGCCCGAAAGGGTTTACTAATAGCGAGATTATAGATAAGCTCATAAGGAATAGAGATTTGACAATAGGGACGGTCTATAATCTCTTTAACACAGCAATGCAAGACGACATGGCAAGCGATGCTTTAAAATGGAATGTGGAAGCTGGCACCCCCGAAAATATGTTTTTTCATTCTTTAAAGCTAGCGCAGAATGTTCTAATACCAGCACGATTACAGGCGCAATACTACAAATCTTGCTTCTCGCTATACTACACCCCAAAGAAAATCTCTAAATGGGCAGTGGGGAAAGAGACCTTTTGTCCACGATGTGCTCTACACCAAGCTGACCTTAGCCACCTCTTTGCAACCTGTGGAGCGTTGGACAGCCTAAAACGAGAAATTACCAGCTTCTTTATCGGAGCCTTAGAGATACCCTGCTCTCTTACCCCGACGCTAATTGGATTGGGGGTAGATCAGGGGCTGCAGGGAAAACCTGGTGAAAAATTACTTTTTATAGGTATGGCTACCCTGCGTCTATGTTTAGCATCAGCCTGGCTGGATCCAAACCCGCCAGGGTTTCAGCAATGGCTTGCACGATTTCTAGCAAATTATAACCTGGAAAAGGCTGTTTACGCAAAAAGGGGAATACGCTCACGCTCCAAAGGCCAAGAAATCTGGGCCCCTGTGATTAGCTGGTTGAGCAGGAACGAATAGATGAACATGCAATTTGTATATAAACTACATTAGCTGGTAAAATATTGGTTGATGACCAAACCCCAAGTGGGAGAGGGGGCGGTGGATGGGAGTTTAGGGGAGGGAAGGGGGGGTGGGAAGAGGGGGGAAAAGGGAAAAAAACATATTCATTAATGCACTCTATTGTCTGCATGTTTTGATGGCACTTATGATATCCAATATGTACCAGGCATAATGTACGACACAAGCTAAAATGTACTGGATATTGTTTTTTTTTCTCTCTTGATGGTGCACTAACAATAATAAAAATATTTAATCAAAAAACAAAAAAAGGAAATATGTGGTTTTTTTTAGATCAAGACAAACCTTTTGCCTTCAGCCAATGTTTTTGTTTAAACTGATGCGGGCCCGGCACCTTCCCAAACAATAAAGTTTTGCAAAAATCATGAAAAACAAAGGAAAATTGACAAAAGGCTTGCTGCCAACGCCGGACCTATTGGCTTTGCCAATGCTTGTTTCAGCTTACAGGAGTCCACTTGAAGTAGTAAAACCAACTGGCCACTTTCTCCAGGCTAGCCGCAGGTGTCAGATTTAGAAGACAATGACCAGCTCCTTGCTTTTTTTAGCCAGATGACCTCAGTTCTGGTGTTACCAGCTCAAACGTCTTGAGTCTGATTAAGCCTTTAATTTTGTTTTGGTACTTGTACCAAAGCTGAGTCAAGAGGTATTCAAGCCAACATCTAAGTAACAGAAATACCAAGTGGACCAAAATATATAGGAAGAAACCAGAAGGCATTTTAATGCTGTGCTATTTCTGACTCCTAAAGTACTGGTCTTCAATGAGAGAGCTCATTGCTTCTTAGTGGAAAAAAGTACTGTTTAGGAGGGCTTGAGTCCGGTGATAAGGAAATTCCACTGTGTTTCATCTATGTTTGGGGATACTGGTGCACCCCACCAGCATTTATTTTATGGGACTGGTGCCTTTCTGCCCCTTCTGCTGTCTATCAGCCAGTTAAGAAAGGTTCTGGGTTGGGGCAGCTGGCTGTCCTAATGTCCTAGGCCTGCCCCTAGCATGCCTGGCGCTTTCCTTGCGTTGTGCAGGTGACACTCTGAGGTTATGTAACATCACCTTGGGAGCACCCCTCAAGCCATGCGCGGAACTGCACCAGCTTACATGTTGCACATGCCATGTGGTCTCCACCAACCAGGATTAGAGCCAGTCAGCTGCCCTTCACAGCAGTGGATGCCTGAGGTATGATCATAAGTTTCTACATTTGGGTTGTGTTTTCCTTGCTTTTATTTGCTTTTAGATTGTTTTATCTTTTCTCTGTCTATTTCCCCTCACCCACGCTAGCTAGAAGATTCAGCAAGTGCATTGGCGCTCATGGAATATTTATTTATATAAATGGCTCGAAGTATTGGAACCGTACCCAGGCACTCTTGTTGACAGTATAATTTGCCTCAGGTTTATTGACCAGGCTCTTGCAGTACATCCGCCAATGAAGAAACGAGTTTCACTTTATCAACAATACTACATCATGGAGTAACATTGTTAAGAATTCTGAAACCAATCTCAGTGTTCTCGACAGTGAACAAGTAAGTCCTAAGAACCCCACTGTGTTGACAGTAAAAAAATATAGTTTAGCATTATTCACAGGCTCCTCGGTGCCCCAGACCTTTTGTGGCATTTCCTTAGCTAGTAATCGATTTTTTATGTTTAGCCAATTAGCAGGTTTTGTAGTTTAATTTTTTTACCCATAGAAGCATTGTATTTTCTTTTTTTTTTTAAATGACTTTGTTTTTTTTTTTTTTACTTCAGGATATATTGAAACAAAATGTGTGCTTGGGAAGGGTACAATACAAGGATAGAGCAGTTGTGTGCAGTACAAGCATGGTTTATGCATGTACTGAATGTATGTACGCCTGTGAGGAATACGTTACATGCAAGATGTAATGCTGTGCAGTGCAAGCACAATGAAAGCATGTGCTGGGTGTAAATGTGCTTGCGAGAAGTGCAGTAAATGAAGGGTGAAGTGTTGTGCAGCACACATGGTAAGTGTGTGTGCTGGCAGTGTGTATTTGAATAACGTACACCATGGCACAATACAGAAAGGATATAGCACTGAGCAGTGCGCACAGAGTGATTGTGTGTGCTGGATGTATGTGCACCTAGGGTGGCAAAATACATGGAGATGACTGTACTGGACAGTATGTGTGCTGTGTAAGTAGACTGAGTGCAAGTGTGCCTGCAACAGTACATTACATGGAGAACCATGGGTTTCCTTTTGGGAAGCCCAGGCCTCTTTGGTGAAGCCATGAGGTCTAGAGGAATCCCCTCAGATAGATTAGTGTATTGCTGCTTTTTTGTGAGCTGGATGAGACACACTGGAAAAAAGTGAGTAAGAGACTCCCCCTGTACATTGAAAGGGTTCTCTTTGATTCAGTGATAGATCACAAGGAGGGGGCCCTGGACACATCTCAGAAAGGAAATGTGCCTGATGAGGGAACAATAAAGAGTAGGACTGGGAGCCTAGGATTAACCTTCTGATGCGCATGTCACTGTGACTGGCATACAGGTGTGAACTCTAGCCACTCGCATTGCCTGTGTTGTGGGACTATCAGCTTCGGAATCTCTCCTGCTATGACAGACAACCTTCAAGAGGAAGAAGAGAGAGAAAAGTGCATACTTGAAAAGAAGCAGAACCCCAACATAAACCTTCAAAAGCCCAAACCCCAAATCACTTTTAGTGACTGGAAATGGACTATAAGAAGTGGAGGTTGAGACCCCAAAATATGTAATCTGCCAAGCAGCCAGATAGGCTGCGTGAGAAGGGGAAGCTCTGCAAGACTTTTGCCTGTGGCCCGGACTGGGGGCCAAGGACTGCTAGTCTCCCTCCTGGGTGAGGGGACATCACTCAGGGAAACCATGACCATCTGCCCTGGAGCCTGTAGCACCAGCGCCTGCCCGATTGCCAATAACAATGTGCCTTGAGAGGAAGAGGAAAGCTTTGGAGAGAACGAGGTTTAGTGGGGAGCCCTACCGAAATGACTCCCATTGCAAGGTGTGAGGAGACGGCTGTGCACCAATAGGATTGTTGCCTGTGTACATGAGTGATTCAGCAACACCCGCATGCCAGAAGATTGCCGCCACGGATTGAGCCGTGCATCGAATGTCGCACGGGGAGAGCCAAGCCCGTACCGCCTCATTGCAGTGACCCCATATGCCAAAGTGCGCCACTGGGGAAGTGACTATGCCAACAAAGCGGCAAGACTTGTGTGAGTCTTAGCGGTGACCACAGGAGAAGTCTACACCTTGCCAGCAAGTACCTTGGCAACCCTGTATGCCAGGAGGAAAAATAAAAGCTGCGACCTGCGGGTCGAAATTGTGCATCAAGACCTGCCCCGTACCGACCCCGCAGACTCCAGAGGATGCTGAGATTAGTTCATTCCATCGTTGGGCTGCAGTTGGGAGCATGAAGATCAACCCCTTTGCCCCATACGGGAAAAACTGAGCTTACAGCACTGACAGAAGCTGGGAGCACCTCTGATTGCTGTTGAGGCTGGCAGTGCCACTCAGGAAGGAGCCTGCCCCTGCTAGGCACTGCAACGCGTACTGCGAGTGGACCGGCTACTCCAAACAGGACCAGAGCTTGCAAGTGCCCATGGTCGGGGCACCCGCTAAAATGCTTCTGTGTTGCTGGAGCAGGTAAGAGTTAAAACTGAGTGACGGGCTCTAGAGGACTCGCTGCAGAAGGTGCTGTGGCACCATAGACACTTTTGACTATTTCCTAAAGAGTCAAAGGGGTCGCTGGAGTAAGTTCTACTAGTGACCATTCCCTGGATGCGGCCACCAGAGAATGGGGAATAACCCTGATCACATTTTAAGGAAGAGGATGGGACAGGGATTTGCCAGATGAACACTAGAGCCCTGACCTCAAGAGGATTGTCTTGTTGCTTACGAATGTTTTTATTTCTTAGAATGTGTAAAGTTAGACATAAAATACCTCTTTTTCATATAAGAGCATTTGTTTGACTTGACATTGATTTATTGACAACTCTGAGTGCACTTTGAGTTATGAGTCATGGTTATTATCTTGTATCTACACTCCAGCCACCCCCCGAGAGAGCCTTTGACTGCTTGTCCACAGCTACCACTGAGAGGCAAATGAAGATGGTACTTGGCCCAGTTGCTCAGGATCCATAGTAGTTCGGACCCCAGGACATCAGGAGTAAAAGGCCTCAACCACCTGCGTGCCACATTGTCCTCTGAAAGGGTTCTGATATCTCTTATGCAGCTTTGCTGGGTGCATGTATTCATCCAATTATTATCACTTCAAGTGAATAAGTATTGATAGGCAACTGTGAAACCTAGAACCTTTTGTCAGGAGACTTCTGTCAGGGGAAATTTTTGGCACTTTTTTCACATCGGTGGATTGTGTCAGACAAAATATTTTCTGAAATATCACTATCTTAACACACACATTTTAAATGTTTGTCCCTGATGTTCCTAATGTATGCCCATTCAGTAAAACATTTTTTATGAGTACAACAATTTTACGTATGTCTCTTATAGTTTACAAATCACAATTTTTTTTGCTGTTCACTTAGATTCGTAACTAGGCACATTTTAGTCTTGGTGTTCTTGAAATTGTGGGATAGAATAGGGACGGAGGAGGGGGGTTGCTAACTGCTGATATGAACTAATGAATTTATGTTAAAATCAGGGCTCACCGGACATGCCGACAGCTTCACTGATTGTACCTTCTCTCCTGCTTATCCTCCTCTCGGTATCTTCTTGGGAGACAAGAAACACTTTGAGATGGATTAGTTAGAGCTTTTCTTTGTGCAAATTTGGGGACCATAAGCGCTTTGGACCAGGAGAGGTGTCAATCCCTTAAAGATTTTGCTGCTCCACGGCTGTGCCTGGTCAATAGATCCATACATTCAATAAAGGTGAAGCACATTTGGATCCCCAAGAAAGACAGAAAATATTTTACTTTCATACTATGAATGTTTATTGCGAGTTAACGGTTTTTAGAAAGCAAAATTCAGATTAGTATCAATTAATAATAAAAATGCATATGTTTTGATTAAAATGCAATTAAAATTAAATTAAAATCTATTAAATCAGACTACTAACCAACATGGGGTCGCCTCAATGAAAAAGACAAAGGAAAGTCAGTCCTTTCTCTGAGAGAGTATTCTAACTCTAACCTCACCATCTACAGAACTAAAAACACACAACCTCTAACATCTTACACACCTACATGCAGTCCTCATAAAACGGTCTAATCAGGTTAAAGAAGATGATACAATTATATGCTTGTTCTCAAGATTTCTCACAATGGAAGCTTCTTTCTGTGTCCTTCAAACTTACACTGTCTGTAACAGGATAGGTTACATGTACTAGGTTGCACACTGCAGGTGTTTTCTTGAATGTGCTATTCATTAAAATATTTCATGATTATCACAAAGAAAAGAAAACATTTCTTCACATGGGAAAGAAGGAAGAAGACCATTGTGTCCAACAGTTAGATCTACAGCTCGTCTAGATTTTTTTTTTCATGTTTCATAAGGCAAGACAGTAACCAACATTAGTCATTTTAAAATTCAGGCTTACATTAGCTATAGTTATCTAAATGTGATTGGACCTAATTTCTCTCTACAAATAACATTTATATTTCTATGTGTTAATGTCTTGTTAATGCAAACATTTAATATATAAAAAAACCTTTTCAAGATACAGCCATGAAAAATGCTCTATGCATGTTTGCCCTAACTCCTTGGTAGAGTTTGTGGGACGTATGAGCCTTGGTGGTTTTTGTGTTATCATTAATGAACTAAAATTTTCAATGTATCTATGGATTTTATTTTGCTTTCTAATAGCACTGGGGATGTTCAGTCTGATGTGTGTGTTTGTACTGCTCCTTGGCTGCTTAAAGCTATCACAATCTTGTTGCTCTGTTCTGCCTTTTTCTGTTTATTGCCACATGGGAGCAACATTACCCACAGAATGAACAGAATTGTTTAAATGATTTTGATAAAAATTCTCAGCACCTAAAGCATGCATGGGGACAGGGCACCACACAAGTTTAATTCAGCAGTAGGCATGGGGCACCATCTTGATTGAAGCTGCCTGCTGCTGAGACACCTTAAGGGATCTTGAGGCCAAGCTATAGAAGCAGGAGGTGAACAGGACATGATCCAGGGACAATGGGTACAAAGGTTGTAGCAAGCCCCATCCCCAAAAAAGTTTTAGAGTGCCAGCCATGTTTGGGAGCAGGTGCTGCCTGAACATAGGAGGGCAGATAGGGACTTGACTCACAGCAGGCCTCCCCCTCCCACCACATGTTTGGTTGTTGGGGTTGGTTAATCCATTGAATGATGTGTCATTGGGTGGTGTCTGCAGTGGTTGTGGTAAGCACTGCCACCAGCTACTAATAAAATACTTGGCCCTGTCACTGACTGGTGTTTAAAAATTGAATACTGCAGAAAACAATAGCCTGGGGAAGAAGCCAATGCTGGCAACATACCCGATTGGCCCATGGGACCCAGGCTGGCCAGGAAAAAGCTTGAGTTTTCCTGGCTGCCAGCCTGCACTTAGGCTCCGCTGGTGGCTCACATTTGGTGTGTGTGCCTGCTTTTTATCCACCTCAAACGATTGTTGTTAAATAGTTGGCACCCACAATTTTGAAGGATAATGTTTAATAAGTTTTATTTAATAGGAAACATGACATCTATAAATAAACAAGAATAAGTATACATAACGGTATAACACTAATAAGACAACAAGAAACCCCGAAAATGAATGAATTGATTATGAAATATAGCAATTTAGAAGGAGCGGAGTCAATAGCTTTAAAAAAGAAAGTTGTAAATTTGACTGGTCACATAGAAATAGTATACAAAATGATAGAAAAACACATCTATTTAATAGTTTCTAATCTTCACCACTAGGAGAGAAAAATAGACAGAATAGTGAAGTCTAGAAAAGGAGACCAAATATCAGTCTCATCATTGCATATGTCAACATCTTGCAAATACAATTCCTTGTACTACAGTAAAAGAGTTTGGACCATTTCTAAGTGAGCAGTTCTAAGTTTTCCATCTTTAGCAATTATGGAGGAAATAATATATTTTCATTTATTATTTTTAAATAATTTTCCAATAATTTTCCTACCTTTTCTTGACCGATATGACATTTAGCTTTCATTTAAAAAATAATACCAAATGCCCTGTCAGTTGTAAATGTATTAAACTCAAGCTTAGCACTGATCACATTCTGGAGTGAATCTTGTGATTTAGAAGTCCAAGGTTTTAATAATTTGTCTGAACCATTTTTCTTTTTTTCATAGAAAAATTAATAATAAAATTCCTGGAAGAGGTTTTGAATGCATCCCAATTACTATGAGAGGACTTAACAAAGGAGTTGTTTAAAGAGAAAAATTGACAAAACGTTTAAAATCTGACACACATTTTGGGTCATTTAATAAACTTTAATTACATTTCCATCTGTTAACTCCCACCTTGTGGGGAAGAATATCAAAATCTGACCAAATTTGTGCATGGTTTGAAATCAAAATGGAGCCTATTTATGACTATTAGAGATTACTCGATAAAATCTTGCTTGAGAAAATATAGTTTATCCTTGATTATGTAAATTAACCAGTGATAAAAGAAGAGTATTTTCTATTAGCAGGATTACATAATCTACTTGTATCAACCAAATTTCTCCATACAATTATTAATTTAAAATGCATATGCATTTTATTAGGACTATACCTGCAAGAGCAAACTCTTTATAGGAAAGGGTCATATAACTGATTTAAAATAACCCCTAACGGTAATGTTTTCATTTGAAAAATACATTAATTCATGATTACTTGTAGTTCAGAAATTTAAATTAACAGTATTTGGGTCATAGATATTTATAACTGTGTAAGAACCCCTTTCAGAGGGCCGCGTGGCACGCAGGGGCTACTGGGCCCAACCGTGGTGGTTGAGGCCCAGTAGCCCCTCAACTCCTCATATCCCGGGACCCTACCTACTATGGATCCCACTCAACTAGGCCAAGTACTCCTTCTGCACTTGATTCTCAGTGGTAGCTGTGGTCGAGAAGTCAAGGCTCCCTGGGGGGATGTAGATTTAAGTCAGTGAACACAACTCATAGCTCAAAGTGCAGACAGTACGAACAATAAATCAATGTCCAGCCAAATACTTGCTTTTATAAGAAAAAGTAGTATTTTATTTCTAACTCCACACATGCAAAGGAGTACGACAGTCAAAAGCAACAACAAAATCCCCCTTGAGTTTGGAGCTCTAATAGTTGTCAGGCAAATCCTGTCTCACCGCCCTTCAGTAACTTGTTCAGGGTTATTCCCCATTCACTGGTGGCCACATCAGGGAATACAAACTATTAGGCCATACTCAAGAGTTCCCTTTTGACTCTTCATGATTCCAGTCAAAAGTGACTATGGTGCCGCAGCACCTTCAGCAGTGAATCCCCCGGGGCCCCAAAGGCCCATTGTCAGTCTTACCCGCTCCGGCGGTGTGACAGTGTTCAGCGGTACAACAAGTGCCGTCTCTTTTGGAGGTCCCAAATCCGGATCCTGTACGGCAAGTTCGGGTGACTCTCAATAGATGCAGAAGCATCTGAAAGCTCTTCCTGTCGAGCAGCGTTGCCGTACGTGTTCCAGTGATTGGAGCTGTTCCTGCTTGGCAGTCACAAAAGATTAATTGTGCTTCCCCTAGCAAAAGGGAGGGGAGTTCTACGGCTCCCGACCGAAGCTCCGGAGAGGGTACGACATCTTCAGCAGCATCCTACGATCCTCGGGGAACCAGTCAGGTGCAGGTGGCATGCTAGACCCTCTTGTCACTGCATTAATCCTTTTATCCAGACCATGACCTGAAAAGTTGGCCAGAGAGATAGTGGGAGCCCATTCGGGCATACAGTGTTGCCATGTTGCTCACTATCGGGTGCAGGCTCTTAGATGCGATCATCCTACAGACGGTGGACAAAAGTCTCACGCTCCGGACTAGTTAAGTCACCAGTGGCCCTCTCTTGCACATGGGGTTACCGCAATGAGGCCATGTGGGCTCGCACCAGTCTCACAGTGCTTGATACTTGGCACAGTCTACAGCGGCCCTCTGCTGGCATACGGGGGTCACTGAAAACAGTCTTGCACACAGGCTACAGCCCAATCGGTGCACAGCAGAATCCTCACTCCTCACACAAGGAGTTCTCACAATAGGACTCCCCACTGGATCTTGTTCCTTCCAATGCTCTCCTCTTTCTCACAGAGCACACTGGTCTTGGCAATCAGGCAGGTGCTGGTGCTCCAGGCTCCAGGGCAGGTGGTCTTGGTTTTCCTGGGTGTAGTCCCATCACCCAGCGTGGGAGGCTAGCAGGCCTTGGCCCCCAGTCCTGGTCACAAGCAGAAGTCTTGCAGCGCTTCCCCTCTTTACACAGCCAGTCTGGCTGCTTGTCAGATTACACATTTTTGGGGACTCACCCCCCCTTTTTATAGTTCTTTTTCAGACACCAAATGTAATTTAGGGTATGGGTCTTTGAAGTTTTATGTTGGGGTTCTGCTTCTTTTGAAGTGGGCACTTTTCCGTGTCATCTTTCTTCATGAAAGAGGACTGCCACAGCAGGCACGACTCCGAAGCTGATTGTCCACAACATATTTATGAGTGTGACCAGAGTTCACACCTGGATGCCAGCCACAGTGTTATGTGCATCAAGGGGTAAATCCCAAACTTCGAGTCCTACTCCTTATGATCCTCTTATCATTTCCATCTTTCTTCCATGAGATCTGTCACTTAATCAAAGAGCAGTCCTTTGAGATGTAAAGGGAGTCTGTTCCTTCCCTCCAGTATGTCCTCAAACAGCCCACATGAATGCAGCAATATACAAATCTATCTGGGGGAATTCCTGTCCTCCTAATGTCTTCACTAGGCAGGCATCGGCCTCCCAAAATGGAACTCAGGCTCCTCCATACAATGTACCATTGCAGGCACACTCACTCAGTGTACTCTCATAGCACACTTTCAGTTCAGCACTAATACCTTTATGCATTGCACCCTTACATGTACCCATGCATCCAGCACACACACTCGTGCACTGTTCAGCACTGAAATGTTTCTGTATTTATCCGGGGTGTGCTCTTTACAAACAGACAACACTGCCAGCACACAAACTCATTATGTGCCCTGCACAACACTTCTCCCTTCATGTAATGTACTTCAAGCAAGCACACATACACCCAGTACATGCTGCTTCTGCGCGCTGTACAGCACTACATCTCTTGTGTACTGTATTCGTCTCAGACATGCATACACCCAGCACCTGACCTAACCACCGACGTACTGCACAGTACTGCTCCATCCTTCAATTGTACCTTTCCCAGATACACATGCAACTATCACAGACATCACTCCTGCACCATGCAGCACTCTACATCTACCTGATGAAGGGTGAGTGAAGCACACAGCAGCTGAACTTTTTAAAAGGTGAGTAAGCCGGTAGTTCTTACTCCAGTGACACAAGGTAAAAAGCTCCTATTCACTACTACTGATCACTACAAGGTATGTTGCCACCACCGTGCTCATGCTGCTTAGCTCCTGGTGAAAGTGGTAGCCTTCCACCATTATGAGGGTAGCGCTTTGATCAACAAAACCACATTAAATGAGACATGCTATGTCATGACGCACATGCATGGTCCATGTTTGCCTATGACAAAAAATCTGCGTTAGGGATCAAGGCAACAGTACAGTTGGGCACTCAGGACAGGGGTACACATGTCTTACCATGCAGAGGACTTTTCTGTCCCCAAAAAATGGTTAAAAAATATTATCAAGTAATGTATTTAGAAATACCAATCTACTTTCCAAGTCATGTTACTGTTATCAACTTAAAGGGATTTGTGAAATAAAATAATTACAACATTCCTTTTCTTTAATGCAGGTGAAAATATAAATTTACCCTGTTTTAATTTCCCAGCTTGTTTCATGAAGCAAAACAATCTGAGCATGTAAGCGAGATAAATGGGCTATAACTCATTGTCTTTTAATAGGATTATTTACACCCTTAACATTCCACAAATGTATTCTGTTAATCATGTTGAAAACAGTATAGATATGTGTAGAAATGCAATGATGTAATAAAGTATTGAGTTGAATGCTGAATAATAACAATGCATCCTAGAACACAATGACAACATATTTGATGATAGAGAATAGGAAAGAAAGATAAGAAGAGTTAAAAACGAATAGAAGCAAGAAAAAGACAGTCAACAACCAAAAGGAAGGAAGTAATTGTCATATCTGCAAATAAAACATGAAATTAAGAGAGGGTGAACGCCATGAAACGACAGCTGCAACGAGATGTCCTTCATCTGGGCGGAGCAGAATGCCAATAAAGGATGTAAACTTCAGGAGGCAAATATCAAATCATAAATAAACATAGAGAAGGGAGATTAAATAGCACATTAGAACCTAAAATATGGAATCTGCTAGACACATACTATGTTGCAAAATTTTTACTAAGCTCTGCAGAAAAATGTACAACGTGATAGAACATAATAATTTTAAAACATTTTCTTTGGACCTATATTTTGATGTGCCATACCTTTCTCCTTTTGCTACGAGATATGCAATATTTATTTCAAATGCTCTTTCTAAGTAATAGTTTTGTCTTTATGGATACATGGGTTTCATATGTAGCGAAATGAACAATTCACTATAAATAGTGATTCTGCCACAATTCTGCACTTATATTTGATAATTGATTATGCAGACCACATCCCATTGGGAAAGCCAAATGTATATGGCTTTTCCAGACTCTATACAATCTCTGCAATATTTTGTAATTAGCATTCTGGGATCTATGTTTGTCTGTTTAAGAAACGCAGCAAAATATGAGCAGATTTGGCAAAAAAAATTATTTTTTAGGTCTTGTTTAGTAGATAGCGTGTGTGCCGTCTATTGTGTATTGTTAACTTACGGTGGGTTTAGGGCCCTCCCTGCTTACCTTTGGTTGGCTTTATTGTCACTCTCATTTGCTTGCTTCTTCGTCACTTTGTATGAATTTCCTTCCTCTTCTTGTGTTTGTCCCTCCCCTGGAGCATGAATGCATTACTTGTGTCCTTCCATTGCTCACTTTCCAAAGCACTACTGTTTTCTTTTTGTTTAAACACTCCTCGAGAGTGCATGTGTTTTCCAGTTATCTCCCTTGTGTCTTCTCTTCCTCCTCTGCCACGCTCTGTGTTCCTCTATCTCGTCTGTTTGCTTCTTCTGACTAACTCTTGTTGCTCTCTCTTGCCTGGTTGCTTTTCTTCCACCTGTGTTGCTTCTCCTCATCTGCGCTATATTGTGTCTACCTCCCTCCCACACCCGATGTCTTGCTGTCACCTCTCCATTCCAGTGTTATTTCTCTCCACCGCACCCCCTCTATTGCTTCAGCTCTCCACCCGTGCCCCTATGTTACTTCCACCCCATGTTGTGTCTCTCCACCCACTTTAAAAAAAATGCTTTTGCATGTTTATTTTCTTTGAAGTTACCAATCCAACTCAGATAACCTTGCTCATTATATCTTCCTAGTGCAATTAAATCTTGATGTGAATGTTGAATCCAATACATAGCTCTGAATTTATTGAAAAAACATGTTGTGTATATGGATGAATAAACAATATGAACGAGCTAATGGTGGTCTGAAAAGACCAATATAACTTTGGTTGTACAAGTAGTCTCCCTTACAGAAAACCCATTAGGTTTTTAAAAGAATCCTCACTCACCAACCTGGTTGGTGGCAAGCTTCATCATAGGGTTCCCACCTAGGGGGCCGAGGGCCTCCTAGGTGTGCTTTGACACCTGATCACAGCGGAGCAGGATTTATTTTAAGTGAAAAGGTGAGTGTAGTGAGTGCAAACCTTAAAACTGCCTCCAAGATACTAAATCAAGCGGTGTGGACCAAATTTATTAAGAAGTTCCTGGGGCAGGGTTAAAATCAAAGTTGGACATGAAAGAGGAGAAAGTATCTCGCACATCCCAAAGCAGTGACGTGGTCTACATGTTTCAGCCAAATTAACCAATTTCTTTTGGCTTTCTTCAGGACCAGTGAGACTCAGGCTTAGATGTGTCCTGAGCTGGTGTTATATAGGCAGACACATTAAGGTGTGCCTAGGTGCAGAGTGGTTTCATAACTTACGTTATCGACCAACTATGGAGATTTTTAAGTTACGATTATTGTACGTAACATAGATCCTGGCGGGAGGCAGTGTATATGGATGCACAAAAAACCTAAAGTAGCACATGTGTCTGAACAATCTAACAACATTTTTTTTAAAGCAGTAAAAAAGCTCTGGCACAGCAGTGTGCAAACACCCAGACAGTAAAATGGTTGATATTTCCAAAAATATGTTTATCAGTTTGTACAAGGAATCTGAGTGTCAGATCCAGTCTCTTACTTTTGTGTGATTTGGAAGGGCTGGCAAGGACTGCTTCTTTTGTGTTTATTCGAAAGGTGGAGAAATGGATGTGAGCAGGACTATAGTGATTAGCATATATATTGCTTTTTGGTCTGGCATTAGCCAAGACCTCTTGACTTAGCTAAAATTATATGTATGAAATACATACTTTACTTTCTTACTATCCATTGGCCTGTTGTTGTGTCATTCACATTTTACTGCTGCCCCGTATAGCATACAGTAAAGAGCAATTTGTCAGCCTACATCAGCCACTGGTTAACTTCACTTTGAGTGACTGCATTTTGCTCTTTCACGAGGAGCACATCTGCAAAAAAGATAGTTCCCGTCAGTGCCAGTGCTTTTTTTAACTTCATTATAACTTTAGTGTTGCCTTTGTGTTTAGAGGGTGATGTGATAGCAGGGCTCTTTCTACTAGCTCTTCATGGTGCTTTTGATGTGAGCACAAGGCACATTCCAGCTTTATTGGGTCCTCTTTCCTGCTAATGTATGGCTTTCTAGTTTGCTTTTCATTGCTCTTATATGCGGTGCTTATGTAGACCTTTAAATATTACATTACTAATTGAAGCTATGCAGTTATCTATCTACCTTACTGTCTATCTATCTGTCTATCTAACTTTCCGTATGTCTATCTGCCTGTCTGTTCATCAAACATATTATCTGTCCTGTCGTCCTGTCTGCCTGCCAGCCTGCCTGTCTGTCTGTCTGTCTGTCTCTCTGTCTCTCTGTCTCTCTGTCTGTCTGTCTGTCTGTCTGTCTGTCTGTCTGTCTATCTATCTACCTATCAACCTCTTTACAACCCCATCTATCTATATCTTTTTTGCAACCCTATCTTGGCTGACTTCATTGTGAGTTAAGTCACGCTGTCCTTTCACAAGGAGCACGCAAAATCGTTCCCTTTAATGCCTATGGTAATCTGTACTTTTTGAGACTTGAAAATACTTTTGCCTTTAGCTGATGAGGCCTTGGAAGCTTCCCCTATATAACTATAGCAACAAGCATTTGCAATGCAATAGGTCTCGCATTTGTGAAAGTTAGAGCTATTGTCGTAGTAAATGACAATGTTTTTTAATTATGTTTTTTGTTTGCAGTGGAGTGATTATTTAAAGAAAAAGTGTGTTCCAAAGCTGTGCGTGCGCCTTGGAGTTGTCGGACAAATTGTTTTTCTGCATTTAAAATGGGGTACTGGAGGGAAAACTACATGTACCAGAATGCAAAAGGGAACTAGAATCTACACCCGTAACACAAAAGACGTGGTTTCAGTTTCCTTTTGTGTAAGTGTACAACAGGTAACTGTGCACGAACATACACGCAGTGCACATACAGAGAAATCATAGTGTACAGACATAGCACACATGGAGTGTGCAAACAGCATACAGAGATCACCCTGTTCACCTACTCTGGGCATAGATGCATCATGCCCATGGATAACATAAGGTACAAGACATAATGCTTGTGGCATGCACCCAGAGCAGACGGCACATAAACACTCACACAGGAGACTACATGTACAGCATTCACAAAAGGGCGCACGCACACAGTACATATGAGGTATGGCTAACAGATGACGGAGTGAACGCACACAAAAACACACGCAGAATGCATTCTATTAGAGTAAACCCCACCAGTAATCACAACAGCTGCATGAGAGCTCTCGATGACCAGCGGAGGCACTTTCTTGTTTGAGCCATGCAAATTACTGTCTCTGTGGTGGCATGGAGTTGGGCGAGCCGCGCAGAAGAAATGAAATGCACGGTCGCCGTTGTTGAAGTTGAAGTGTGGCATGCAGCAGAGCCGCCAGCTATACCAGCCTGGCCATGGCAAGTGAGCGTGGAGAGGGCCGGAAAGCCTGTGCCAGCGAGCGACCTCCTCAAGGTGTCATGATTAGTGCATGGGTGGGAGTGAGTGTGGGGGAGCGGGATGGGGGGCTGTGACATGGAACAGGACTCAGGATGAGTGAGTGAAGGACTAAGATAGAGTTTGGTGAGCTGCGCAGAAGAAAAGAAAGGTGCAGCCGTCATTGTTGAAGCTGAAGTGCGGCGTGTCGCACTGTTTAAAACAAAACATAATATAAAGCGCGGCGTGCCGCACTGTTTCCAAAAAAACAATATTAGGTCGTGTGCAGAATCAGAACAGCTGCATGAGTGCTATTGATGATTAGTGGAGGCACTTACTTTGTTAAGCCATGCTAATGATTGTCTCTGTGGTGGCATGGAGTTGGGCGAGCTGCGCAGAAGAAAATAAAGTCGCATCCGCCAATGTTGAAGCTGAAGCACGCCGCAATGTTTAAAATAAACTCAATATAAAGCGCGGCGTCCCGCGCTGTTTAAAAAAAATATAAGATGAAGCGTACCTAGTGGTGGAAGGATTTGCCCAGCACTAAAAGCTAGAATGTAACCCCAAAAAGCCTCACTGCAAATCAAAAAGTGCAGGACAGAGGGGAGTGCTATCAGCCCTTCACACAAGGAAGTGCCTGGATGGTGGTAGTTTTAGAACAGAAAACAATAAATGAGGCAGTTAACGCTGCAGGGACCGCGCGTGCAACAGGGCAGAGGTGCAATGGTTGATACACAAGTGTGGCAGTGCTGATTCACAATTCAGAGCAGGAAGGTAGCACGAATGAAGATATCGGATTGGAGTTGGGAAGTATGCTGTAGTGACCTCGTGTGACCTTTCTGTACCCGCTTTACTCTCTGCATGCCACGAAAGCAGTCTTCCAAAGCACTTAAAGGAAACAAATGTTTTATATTTTATCTGAGGGGGAGATCGCATCCCACAGCGAAAGAAACGCTCAAGTTGTTGCCTGTTAGAAGATGCTATGCTGAGCAGAGGAGACATTATACTCTTAGATTCTCATATCGATTGCAAGAGGAATCGTGACTGTTCTCCCATCTTGAGATCATATCACACAAAGGACACAATCATTCCAAACCATACATGGAAGAGCAGACCACTTCACTCATAGGAGGCGATTCTCACCCTCATCTGCAAGTAGATACTGTGTGGTTGAGAAACAACATAAAATACTCAAAGCCTTCCACAAGGGTCTCAATAATGCTTGTGATAATCACTCTAATGTACAATTTCGGAAACACAGTACATCACTTTGTGGAGACAATCACTCCAGTGCTGGTCTATAGGAGTACACAACTCCCATAGCAGCAGACAAGTGGAGACACTACAATTAAAGTATCATATTAGTCGGTTACTGCTGTCCTCTCAGAGGCCCTACAAGTCGCATGAAACTATACTCTGCAGATGTGACAACCACTTAACCTCTCTTCCGACAGCAGCTACCTCATCTCTTGGAGAATGCAATAACGTTAGCCCTTAACCAGAGGCAAATGGCACTTCTCTCCGAGGAGGCTACCATATGCCTATGAGGGGGCACGGAGTGTGGCCATACAAGCACTAAGAGACAAAGCCCCGACAGATCTCCAGCCTTCAGCAGCCCTGCGCCAGTCTCCTGTTCACAAACCGGACAGCAAGTGCCCGCTCTGAAGAGCGCGCACGAGGAAGAGCCGCAGGAAAAATACTTGTGAAAGTTCAGTTGAGACGTCAGGCCGAGAAACATGTTTAACCAGAGGCAAATGGCACTTCTCTCCGAGGAGGCTACCATATGCCTAGGAGGGGGCACGGAGTGTGGCCATACAAGCACTAAGAGACAAAGCCCCGACAGATCTCCAGCCTTCAGCAGCCCAGTGCCAGTCTCCTGTTTCACAAACCGGACAGGCAGTGCCTGCTCTGAAGAGCGCGCACGAGGAAGAGCTGCGTGAAAAATTCTCATGAAAGTTCAGCCGAGATGTCAGGCAGAGAAACATGTAGGAAAAGCCCAGGGCGGGAGGGTGTGGCTGCAGTCACATCGCCAGCCTTGACCGAAGCACGCCAGAATTGCCCCAACCCATCGAAGACACGACATGCGCGAGCAAATGAGACGCCGTGCGCGAGCCAAATCTCCAGTCCGGGTGGGTGAGCTGGAAAGGAGACAGGGAGGGGACCAAAAAGCCTCTCTCCAAATGAAATGCAAGCGTTTTACCTAAAGTATGACGCGCGCAAATGAAAAGCGGAGGCAGAGCTTCCACCCACTTCCGAAACAAAACCGACGACAATAGATCTCGCAGAGCGAGCAGCGCATGCGCTGCGACGCTAGGCGAGACCTAAAAACTATGAAAGAACAGAATAAGAATTGCCAAAGCCAAAAAGCTGGTGGTAAATGCCAGACCTGTTGGCTTTCCCAGTGCTTATTTAAATATAAGACTGTGGTCCACAGCTTACCCAGCTTTAATTGGCTTAAAATAGTTATAGTAGACAGCAAACTAGATCTCAATAATATCACCTCTAAAAGTAGCAAAAACCGGCATTATTGAAATTAAT